>JARHVA010005860.1:585000-970000 GCA_037957365.1 Torreya grandis
GAATAATGATCTTAAGCATGCTACAATTCTAGCCTATGTATTTACAAACAATGATCCACCAAATAAGAAATCAATAGAAATCACAGGGGGGTATTTATGAACTAAATTGTTTTCTATGAATTCACTAGAACTTAAGTGATTCTATTTATTTTTGGAGGCTAGCTAATTTATCTACTAGTACTCCTTGCTACATACTAAATGAATGTTATATCACTGTGTATATCTCTATATAAATGTTATGTTTGCAATCCATAAATGATTGTTGGGTTTATATCTTTTTGGATAGTCTTTGGTCTAAAGGCATCACTATCTCCATTTAAGAATTTAAAACAAGCATAATATAAAGCTTCAAACTTTACTTAATCAATGAATTATCTATGTGCTAATCTTATATATACATTTAGTTTGAGGCTTATTGTTTATATGTATATTAGTGAGGTATTAACAATGCATGTACATCTTGTTAGCATCGGAGCTGAAGTAGGAATTTTATGAGGCACTGAATATATAATTTGCTTAAAAATCATAAGAACTGAGATTGATGTTCTTTATAATATGTTGATAATCCTTTATGTTGAATAAATGGCATACACATATACCCAATAATGTTATATAAATCTGGCAAACATGAGATGATTAAAGGTGTGATAAAAAAATCATAGACTATTATTTAAGACACAGTAATATTAAATTAGGCATCACCCAACCTTATAACTAAATGTTAGTATTTAGTAGATCACTAGAATGTCAATATTTTATATTGTGTGTGTTTAAAACATTTCCTTAGATGCCATATGTAATTTGGAAGCTCAAATCATATAACCTGTCTAGAAGCTATGTATTTCCTTTAGTGTGGCTATATTTTATTAAGAGGAGGAAATATCATTATTCTTCATAATATAAAAATAATAATAGATAAGAATAATAATCTTATCATATCATCATGTTTATAATTATTTATTTATAGTGGTGGCATATGACGATCTAAATAACATCCTTTGAATGATTGATAGTATGGAGTGTTATTTAGATTTGTAATTATCTAGATTATTGTCAGGTCCCCTTCTAGTTGACATCTTTTCGAGAGGATGAGTAGCCTATTATGAAACCCTCGTAGGCTAATGGGATGGATAGAGGGTCTTGATGGAGATGGGTTGGATTTTGTTCAGGCTCATTCGGACATGAATTAAGGGAGATATTAATATTTGATTGATTTAATCAAATATTAATTATTTGGTCTAATTTTAATTAATTATTAATTATTAATTATTGGGTCTAATTTTAGGATCCTAGTTCTAATTTAAGAATTGGTCTAATTTTAAGACCCTAGTTCTAATTTAAGGAAGCCCTAAGTCTAATTTAAGGGAATCTAATTTTAGCAAGCACACCTTTGGAGGGGTATAAGGATCTCTCATGGGAGAGAGTTTGTATTCATGATTATTATTGATATTGATTCTTGTTAACAAATTCTTCTGTGAAGACTGAGCCAAGGGTTCCAGGATTCCATTTGCATTGAAGAACGTCAACTCTTCATTATGTGCGATTTAGAGGTTGTGAGAGATCAGCCGATCTATTGCCAAATTGAGAGATAACTTCATACAGAAGTTATCACATGTGTTTACAAGTTTGAGAGATAACTTCACACAAAAGCTATCACAAGGGTTTATAGGTATTTCATTATTTTTGGGTTTTGATTCAAGAATTATCCAGATATAGATCTTTTGTATTAGCCCATAATTCTATAGATCAGGATCAAGCATACAGGTTGTGTTATATCAGCGGCCGTACGAATTCCGTACAGATCCATGAAAATCCATACGCATCAATAGAAAGTTCAGGCACCAACATCGGCGAACAGAGACCTACAGAGACCAACATTGGTCGACATATCACCAACGTCGACGCGTTAACAACTACAGATCGACCAACGATGGTATTATAACTGACGTCGGTGACTGTGTTTTTTACACAATAGGCCGAGATGTACCAGATTTAGATTTCTTTCCCAGTTTATGGAATATTCAGGCTATTATGGCCGTACTTTCAATATTCTTTGTATACTTGACAGAGGACCTCTATTATAAGCTTATGAGCAAATAAATAAGAGTTTATACTGTGATTTATTTATCTATTTGAAGATATTGTGCAGAAATTCAGATAAGCAATTTAGATCTTTTGTTTTGATATCTGAAGGGATATTATAGTGGTATCAGAGCTAAATACTGCCATCCTGAGGGTTTGACAATCTTATGTAGCCACAAGAGTTGGGACCACATAGGTATAACACACGCAACAGAGCCTTGCTTGAAGGTACCCAGTTGTTAGAACAATAGTAGATTATCATGAGTGATAGACGTGAGGGTAGCCCACCCAGGGGCCACAGGTATGATGATGATCAGGCCACCAGAGAATTCCACCATGCTATGATGTCAGGGCAACGATAGATGAATCAGACACTACAGGCACTTACTACTATGATAAGGGGGATGAACGCACCTGATAGATAGAATGGGGAACAAGGAGATAACAAGAGTGCTACTGTTAATCAGAGACCACAGCTGACCCATTCTAGGACAGTGGGTAGACCTACACGTCCTACGTTTGTTCAAGAGGAACCAGACATTGCAGTAGAGGAGGAGGTAGGATATTCCTCATTTGCAGATGTTTACCTAGCTGTAGATGATGAGTGGAACTTATTACCTCCTCATGTTCGAGAGAGGATGACCTTTGATCATTTGTTAATCTGAGGAGAGAGCACTACAGATTGGCTAGACAGGATAGGATACCTAGACACCAGAATAATGATCTTAAGCATGCTACAATTCTAGCCTATGTATTTACAAACAATGATCCACCAAATAAGAAATCAATAGAAATCACAGGGGGGTATTTATGAACTAAATTGTTTTCTATGAATTCACTAGAACTTAAGTGATTCTATTTATTTTTGGAGGCTAGCTAATTTATCTACTAGTACTCCTTGCTACATACTAAATGAATGTTATATCACTGTGTATATCTCTATATAAATGTTATGTTTGCAATCCATAAATGATTGTTGGGTTTATATCTTTTTGGATAGTCTTTGGTCTAAAGGCATCACTATCTCCATTTAAGAATTTAAAACAAGCATAATATAAAGCTTCAAACTTTACTTAATCAATGAATTATCTATGTGCTAATCTTATATATACATTTAGTTTGAGGCTTATTGTTTATATGTATATTAGTGAGGTATTAACAATGCATGTACATCTTGTTAGCATCGGAGCTGAAGTAGGAATTTTATGAGGCACTGAATATATAATTTGCTTAAAAATCATAAGAACTGAGATTGATGTTCTTTATAATATGTTGATAATCCTTTATGTTGAATAAATGGCATACACATATACCCAATAATGTTATATAAATCTGGCAAACATGAGATGATTAAAGGTGTGATAAAAAAATCATAGACTATTATTTAAGACACAGTAATATTAAATTAGGCATCACCCAACCTTATAACTAAATGTTAGTATTTAGTAGATCACTAGAATGTCAATATTTTATATTGTGTGTGTTTAAAACATTTCCTTAGATGCCATATGTAATTTGGAAGCTCAAATCATATAACCTGTCTAGAAGCTATGTATTTCCTTTAGTGTGGCTATATTTTATTAAGAGGAGGAAATATCATTATTCTTCATAATATAAAAATAATAATAGATAAGAATAATAATCTTATCATATCATCATGTTTATAATTATTTATTTATAGTGGTGGCATATGACGATCTAAATAACATCCTTTGAATGATTGATAGTATGGAGTGTTATTTAGATTTGTAATTATCTAGATTATTGTCAGGTCCCCTTCTAGTTGACATCTTTTCGAGAGGATGAGTAGCCTATTATGAAACCCTCGTAGGCTAATGGGATGGATAGAGGGTCTTGATGGAGATGGGTTGGATTTTGTTCAGGCTCATTCGGACATGAATTAAGGGAGATATTAATATTTGATTGATTTAATCAAATATTAATTATTTGGTCTAATTTTAATTAATTATTAATTATTAATTATTGGGTCTAATTTTAGGATCCTAGTTCTAATTTAAGAATTGGTCTAATTTTAAGACCCTAGTTCTAATTTAAGGAAGCCCTAAGTCTAATTTAAGGGAATCTAATTTTAGCAAGCACACCTTTGGAGGGGTATAAGGATCTCTCATGGGAGAGAGTTTGTATTCATGATTATTATTGATATTGATTCTTGTTAACAAATTCTTCTGTGAAGACTGAGCCAAGGGTTCCAGGATTCCATTTGCATTGAAGAACGTCAACTCTTCATTATGTGCGATTTAGAGGTTGTGAGAGATCAGCCGATCTATTGCCAAATTGAGAGATAACTTCATACAGAAGTTATCACATGTGTTTACAAGTTTGAGAGATAACTTCACACAAAAGCTATCACAAGGGTTTATAGGTATTTCATTATTTTTGGGTTTTGATTCAAGAATTATCCAGATATAGATCTTTTGTATTAGCCCATAATTCTATAGATCAGGATCAAGCATACAGGTTGTGTTATATCAGCGGCCGTACGAATTCCGTACAGATCCATGAAAATCCATACGCATCAATAGAAAGTTCAGGCACCAACATCGGCGAACAGAGACCTACAGAGACCAACATTGGTCGACATATCACCAACGTCGACGCGTTAACAACTACAGATCGACCAACGATGGTATTATAACTGACGTCGGTGACTGTGTTTTTTACACAATAGGCCGAGATGTACCAGATTTAGATTTCTTTCCCAGTTTATGGAATATTCAGGCTATTATGGCCGTACTTTCAATATTCTTTGTATACTTGACAGAGGACCTCTATTATAAGCTTATGAGCAAATAAATAAGAGTTTATACTGTGATTTATTTATCTATTTGAAGATATTGTGCAGAAATTCAGATAAGCAATTTAGATCTTTTGTTTTGATATCTGAAGGGATATTATAGTGGTATCAGAGCTAAATACTGCCATCCTGAGGGTTTGACAATCTTATGTAGCCACAAGAGTTGGGACCACATAGGTATAACACACGCAACAGAGCCTTGCTTGAAGGTACCCAGTTGTTAGAACAATAGTAGATTATCATGAGTGATAGACGTGAGGGTAGCCCACCCAGGGGCCACAGGTATGATGATGATCAGGCCACCAGAGAATTCCACCATGCTATGATGTCAGGGCAACGATAGATGAATCAGACACTACAGGCACTTACTACTATGATAAGGGGGATGAACGCACCTGATAGATAGAATGGGGAACAAGGAGATAACAAGAGTGCTACTGTTAATCAGAGACCACAGCTGACCCATTCTAGGACAGTGGGTAGACCTACACGTCCTACGTTTGTTCAAGAGGAACCAGACATTGCAGTAGAGGAGGAGGTAGGATATTCCTCATTTGCAGATGTTTACCTAGCTGTAGATGATGAGTGGAACTTATTACCTCCTCATGTTCGAGAGAGGATGACCTTTGATCATTTGTTAATCTGAGGAGAGAGCACTACAGATTGGCTAGACAGGATAGGATACCTAGACACCAGAATAATGATCTTAAGCATGCTACAAGCAGGCTCACACTCGTGATGTTTGATGGAAGTGGTAAGGTCACAGCACAGGCTTGGATTAGTAAGTTTGACACCTTTCTCACATTGCATCCAATGGCCAAGGAAGATGCTATCAGATATGCGACACTACATCTTGAGGGAGTAGCTCATGATTGGTTGCACCACGGGATGGTGACACTCCATCATGATCGGATCACATCTTATCAAGAGTTTGTGGATAGGTTGGTAGAGCATTTTGATAGGAGGGATGTAGAGTCCTATTTTTGAGAGTGGCACGGTTGCGCCAAAGTGGCAGTCTAGAGTCTTACATTGGTGACTTCCAGAAGTTATCAATTATGGTTCCTGACATTTCAAAGAGGTGACTAGTAGTACTCTTCATGGAGGGATTGACAGAACCATTGAGAGGTTGGATCAAAGGATTTGATCCTCCTTCATTATAGGAAGCTATGAAGAAGGTGCATAGTATGGAGATGGCAGCCCCATCAAGTAGATCTAACTCCATAGGTACTTCTTCATCTAGGGACAGTAAGGGCTTCAACAGGAATAGAGAAAGACCAGGTTTCAACATAGATAAATCAGGTGTTAAGAATGATTCAAAGGCCAATCCAGCAGCACCACCTTTAAATAGAGAGGCTCTTAATGATCTACATAGGAAGAAGCTTTGTTTCTACTGCAAAGGTCCATATGATGCTAATCATGATTGTCCTTTGACACCTAAGGGCAAAGCAAATCAGGTGATGTGGGCCTATTATGAGGATGATGAATCAAAAGATTCTAAACATCATGATTGTTTCGAGGAGCCAGAGGCTGAGGCTTTAGAGCCTAGGGTAGAGGTAGAGTTAGAGCTCCATATTTAGGAGGCATGTCTATCGAGCATCTAACACGAGGGATCATTCAGACTCTGGGGAGTTTTTGGCAGGACAAAGGGTCACTACCCTTCTTGACACGGGAGCCACACATAATTTTATTGATACTAGATTTGTGGAGAAGTGTGGACTCACCACAGAAGATTTTGAGGGCATTAGAGTTAAGGTAGCTGACGGTTACACCCTCAGGTGTTAGTGGATGATCAGAGATCTCCCATTGCGCTTGAACAACTATGAGTTCAAGGATGATTATTATGTGGTCAACATGGGGGATATAGATTTGGTTTTGGGCATGAAGTGGCTTCATTCCCTTGAGGTAGTCACTCTTAGTCTTAAGGATATGGAGATCCATTTTGATGTAGATGGGAAGACTCACATTCTTAAAGCAATACAGGACGGCAACATCAAAACCATTTCTTTACATCGGATGGAGAGGCTCATGTGACATGACATGGTAGAGTGGGCTGTCGAGTGCACATTGGCACCAATGCAGGAGGGATAGTAGAAGACCCAGTATCATCCTGACATTCAGTAGTTGAGAGTTAAGCATGATAAGGTATTTAGTGACATTCCACCAGGGAGACCTCCAGATCAGGGCATCGAGCACATTATTGAGCTTGAAGAGGGCACTAAGCCCATTATGATTACTCCTTATCGACATCCTAAGTGATTGAAGGATGAGATCAAAAAAAAATTTAAGGAGTTACTGGCTATGGGTCACATTCGACCTAGCAAATCACCATTTGCTTCTTTAGTTATTCTAGTGAAGAAGAAGGATGGCACCCTACGCATGTGCATTGACTACAGAGCCTGAATAAAAGAACCATTAAGAACAGGTATCCTATACCTCGTATTGACAAGATTATTGATGAGCTCCATGGTTCACATTACTTCACGAAGATAGACTTAAGGTCAGGCTATCATCAGATCAGGGTTCGCGAGCAGGACGTGGAGAAGACAACTTTCTGTTGCCATTGTGGACACTATGAGTTTATAGTGATGTCATTCGGGCTCACTAATGCGCTAGCAACATTTTAGTCCACCATGAATATAGTCTTCCATTCACTACTGAGGATGTTTGTACTTGGTTTTTTGATGACATTCTTATATATAGTAGGACTTGGCAGGAGCATTTGGCTCATCTGGAGACTGTACTCAGCATCTTGGAGAGGGAATCCTTGTACGCCAAGGAGTCCAAATGTGATTTGGGGATGACCGAATTGTTATACTTGGGTCATATTATCAGTGCAGGGGGAGTGTGGATTGATCCTAAGAAGATCCGCGCTATCATAGACTGGCCTATTCCAGCAAACCTAACACAGCTAAGGGGATTTCTAGGCTTGTGTGGATTTTATCGAAGGTTCATGAATGGTTATTCATGATATGTAGCTCCTATGATAGATTTTACTAAAAAGGGTGCTTTTTGTTGGACACCTGAAGCATAGGAGTGTTTTGAGAGGTTTACGGAGTTGATGACTACGTGCCCAGTTTTAGCACTACCTGATTTTTTGAAGCCGTTCAAGCTTCAGTGCGATGCTTCAGGGGAGGGCATTGGAGTGGTGCTTATGTAGGACAAGCACCCCATAGTATATGAGAGCCATAAGCTCAGAGGACTAGAGAGAGTGTACAACATATATGATAAGGAGATGCTTGCTATCATGCATGCCTTAGCAAAATTTAGGCAATACCTCGTGGGTAGCAAATTTTGCATCAAAATGGACCACAACAGTTTGAGACATTTCTTAGGGCAGTGAGACCTCAATGATCATCAATAGAAGTGGGTGAGTAAAATACAGGCATATGATTTTGACATCTCTTTCATCAAGGACACCCAGAATGTTGTGGTTGATGCTCTTTCACGCAGGCCATTTTTGAGTACCATGGTCCACATTACAGAGGATTGGTGACATATGATTGTGGTAGAGTATGCCAAGGACACATGGGCATCTAGCCTTGTTGAGGGATCGACGGTTGACACCAGATATACTCTTGTGAATGACTTGATCATTTATAAGAACAGGGTTTATTTGATCCCAGGATCATCGATGAAGAACATTATCATGCGAGCTTTTCATGATATACCTACTGTAGGACATCCCAGATATTTTAAGACTTACAGACAGATTAGGGAGAGATTCACATGGAAAGGCCTCAAAGCAGATGTTCTTCAGTATGTGCGTGAGTGCCCTGTTTATCAGCAGAACAAGTAGGAGAACACGTACCCAGCAGGATTGTTGTGGCCACTTCCAATTCTTGATAGGAAGTGGGAGTGTTTGTCGATGGATTTCATTATGGGCTTACCTAAAGCCCAAGGACGAGATTGCATATATGTAGTTGTGGATCGGTTAATGAAGTATGCCCACTTCTTTCTGATTACCACCACACACACAGCTACACAGGTAGCAGAGGTTTTCTTCTAAGAGGTATTCTGATTGCATGGACTGCCTCAGAAAATAGTGAGCGATAGGGATAGTCAGTTCCTGAGTCACATTTGGAAGGAGGCGTTCCAACTCTGTGGGACCGAGCTTACACCTAGCACCAGCTACCACCCACAGACTGATGGACGGACGGAGATCGTGAACAAATGGGTGGAGGGCTACCTCAGGAACTACATTGCAGGGCAACAAAAAGCTTGGGTCAAGTGGATTCATTTGTGCGAGTATTGCTATAACATGAATTTCCACATGACCATTTAGATGTCTCCTTTTATGGCATTGTATGGGTATGAGGCACCAAGTTTTCTAGATTTGCTACTGAGCGACAGTAGAGTGCCGAGCGCTGGAGACTTATTACAAGAGAGTCAGGATACTATGAGGACTCTCAAGGAGAATATTGCTAAGGCACAGAATTAGCAGAAGCAGTATGCAGATCAGCAAAGGACCGAGAGATCTTTTGAGGTGGGTGACATGGTCTATCTTATGCTGCAGCCTTACCGTCAGTCTACTCTTAAGAAGAGTGGGGCAGAGAAGCTTAAGCCACGTTACTACGGTCCTTTTAGGATCCTAAGACATGTTGGAGAGATGGCTTATGAGCTAGAGCTTTCGATATAGAGCAAGGTACACAATGTCTTTCATGTATCACGCCTCAAAAAGGCATTAGGACACTGTGTGATACCTTCTATAGTTTTACCTCCCTTAGATGATGAGGGAAAGTTGATTTTAGTACCTGAGTCCATCTTGGAATCTAGAGAGAGACAGTTGCATAGGAGGACTATCAGGGAATATTTGGTAAAGTGGAAAGATTTGCCAGTTGAGGATGCGACATGGGAAAGCAAGGATATTCTACAGCATCCAGAGTTGAGATTGCTTGAGGGTAAGCAATTTCAGGAGGGGCAGACTGTCATGTCCCCTTCTAGTTGACATCTTTTTGAGCGGATGATTAGCCTATTATGCGACCCTCGTAGGCTGATGGGATGGATAGAGGGTCTTGATGGAGATGGGTTGGATTTCGTTCAGGCTCATTCGGACATGAATTAAGGGAGATATTAATATTTGATTGATTTAATCAAATATTAATTATTTGGTCTAATTTTAATTAATTATTAATTATTAATTATTGGGTCTAATTTTAGGATCCTAATTCTAATTTAAGAATTGGTCTAATTTTAAGACCCTAGTTCTAATTTAAGGAAGCCCTAAGTCTAATTTAAGGGAATCTAATTTTAGCAAGCACACCTTTGGAGGGGTATAAGGATCTCTCATGGGAGAGAGTTTGTATTCATGATTATTATTGATATTGATTCTTGTTAACAAATTCTTCTGTGAAGACTGAGCCAAGGGTTCCAGGATTCCATTTGCATTGAAGAACGTCAACTCTTCATTGTGTGCGATTAAGAGGTTGTGAGAGATCAGTCGATCTATTGCCAAATTGAGAGATAACTTCATACAGAAGTTATCACATGTGTTTACAAGTTTGAGAGATAACTTCACACAGAAGCTATCACAAGGGTTTACAGGTATTTCATTATTTTTGGGTTTTGATTCAAGAATTATCCAGATATAGATCTTTTGTATTAGCCCATAATTCTACAGATCAGGATCAAGCATACAGGTTGTGCTATATCAGTGGTCATACGAATTCCGTATAGATCCGTGAAAATTTGTATGCATCAATAGAAAGTTTAGGCACCAACATCGGTGAACAGAGACCTACAGAGACTGACATTGGTCGACATATCACCGACGTCAGCGAGTTAACGACTATAGATCGACCGATGACAACAGTATAACCGATGTCGGTGACTGTGTTTTTTACACAGCAGGCTGAGACGTACCAGATTCAAATTTCTTTCCCAGTTTGTGGAATATTCAGGCTATTAAGGTCGTACTTTCAATATTCTTTGTATACTTGACAGAGGACCTCTATTGTAAGCTTATGAGCAAATAAATAAGAGTTTATACTGTGATTTATTTATCTATTTGAAGATATTGTGCAAGAATTCAGATAAGCAATTCAGAGCTTTTATTTTGATATCCGAAGGGATATTACAATTATCTATGTGTTTTCATAAATATTGATTTGTTTATTTCATCCTATATAATGGGGATGTTATGTTATCATTTATAAGTGTAATAATATTTTATGTATATGGCCATAAACATGAAAATGTTAGACCAATAATTATGGTTAATTATTGATATTTTCTAATTAAGTAGAAATATAATTATTTATTGGTGGTATATATATCATACTCTTATAGAGACATCAGTTGATAAACATGGATGCTTTTTTATAAAATATAGTCAATCTCTTTGATGATGAAACTAGATCCATAGAATGCACTGAAAATCATAGGACTATACATCAGATACTTTATGAACATTTAAATTTAGAATGTAAGTGTTTATATATATGCATAAGAGTGTATTCTTATGGTTTTAATTCCACATGTAGATTATGAACTAAGTTATATAATTACATTAATTAAATGAATGCATGTATTCAAACCCGTAAAATGTATAGCTAATGCTAGATGGATCACCTTATTTTCATAAGAGATGAGTCTTATTTTGTTATATCTACATGTGGATTGAGGTATGCAATATAAGTACATAGTGTAAATAGCTGTGTTGGGTTATATACCTAGGCTTATAGATAGGAGAATGGTTTTATCTAGTTGTCAAGTGCCCATGGGACATAAAACTATAACCATAGTAAAAAGTCTTCTAGTAAATAGAATGAGGTGCTTAAATGAAGGATTATAACACGTTTATGAGTTTTGCTTAAATGACTGATTTCCTATCAATTATATGTATCCTACATTGAATACTTGAGTGTTATACATGATTGTAGTTTGTTAATATGTATTATTTCTTGGTTATATATGGCATGTTATGGATCATCGTAATGCATGCTTACAAGTGATGCTGTTAAGTGTATAGTTTAACTTAGGATATACTTGGGTGGTATAATCATATGATCACATGATTGTTATTTTGCATGTGGGTCACCTAATTTTTGAAATTGTAAGTTAGATTGTGTATTATTATGTAGTTGGGAACCTATGATAGTATGGGATATCATAGATTAATACCATATAAATGTATGTTGTACCTAGATGGTACATACCATAATTTTTATGCCAAACTCATATCTACATTTGATTGATTATATGTGTATGCATTCATACATCCTTGAAATTATAATGAATGTTATGATAGTATATTATCATTCTCTATCAAAACCATGGTTTTTTTGTTATACCTAGTTGCTTGAATATAAGATATGTTTTCATATAATTATGACTACTCTTATGATTTATTGTGGCAAAACTAGTAGTTATGTCTTAAGAATACTAGACTATGGTAATATGGGTTATCATAGGGTGTATTATGTTTGAAAACTAATTTTAGTATTTAAAATCTATAGTTAAATGTGTAATTACATATATGGTATAAATTATAGTCATTATTTCTAGTATGGGATAGAAAATAATGTAAAATTCATTCATATGTTTGATGGAATAAATGTATGCGTCAATTACTTCTATGATTAGCATGTTATCTAATGTGTTTCTAGTAGGATGAAAATTAAATGAATCGTGTGGTTGAATTATATTTAACTAATATATATTTATGATATGGATTAAGGAGTACAATGGACTTCATTAGCTTACTGGTATCACAATGATAGATGAAGATAGTTTGATCAAGTGGTGTGTATGAATTTGATTGAACTAGATCATTATTATTTATTATTTGTAAAACTTTGGGCCAATTTATGTTTAGTGAGACATTAATATTTCATGGGTGTGATTCACATGCTTGTGTGATATCTTAAAATAGATTGGATTTCTATGATACACTACATGTTTAGCTTAGAATCATACAACACACTGGTACTTACTTATCTCTCTGGATTTCCATGTTATCACTATATACTCATCCATAAAGGGAGAGCCATGTCTTGATGGGATTAGTATAGGGGATTATTGATCCATTTTTGGTGTGTAAAAGTGCACAAATGATGCTCTACCTCCCCACATTTATATTACTTATCAAGACAACACTTGAGATTACCACAAATACTCGAGTTTAAGAAATTATGCTCTAGGAGAGCCACGTATATTATATGTACATTATATTGTATTTTACTTATCATTGGATATTATTATGAAGATTTATAATTTCTTATTATTATACTTTGAAAAGAGTGGTTTCACACTTTTTATAGTTGTAGTGGAGTTAATATAATTACTTTAGATGTTAATATTTTAATGGACTCTCATGATATAGATATCAGTGATGTGTGATGTAATATGTTTTTTTCCATTTTCACACTTTCAGTATCTTGTATGGTCTTTGTATATTCTCATGTTGTAATCCATATTTGGTATATGGGTTTATTCAAGAAAAAAAATCATGTATTTCTAGTTGGACCCTAGAGGGGTTGTTACAGCTTGAGAGAAATCATTGTAAGGAGAGTGTGTCAAAGAGGGAGACTCATTGGAGAGATATTTTTTGAAGTTAATATAAGAATACAACTGTTGATTACCCCATGGTTTTTCCTTTCACCTTGCAAGGTTTCCACGTAACTCTTTTGTAATGTGTTATTTTGTCATTTGTTTTAGTATCTTATTATTTTCTTATTGTTTTTTATTTCACACAAGTTTGATTAATTACTAAAATATAGTTCTCCCACCTAAGTTCTTGGTTCAAGTGAAAGTAAATGCTAGAATGCGTGTTGACTTGAGTGATATAAATGAGGCTTGAGAATAGAAATCTATATATTCTAGGGTTGGGATGGATGTAGATGCTTGTATGTTAAAATATGGAAGAATAGGGATCAATAACCTTGATTTGCACAACTTATTCTAAGATTTTTTGTGTATTTTGCATTCAGTTTCCATCTATTGGTTAAAGGGATAAAATTCATTTATTTTACTAATTTGGTGCTTGTGCAAGGTTTTAAAGAGGTCTAGGTTGACCCTAGGTGTCCTAGTAATTGAAAATATATCTATTAGGATTGAAATTTTGCAACAAATAATAATGCTTGAAGCGGGACACTAGCATGGGGTGCTAGTGTCCAAAGTACAACACTATTTTACAGGTGGTAGAACCTAAGGCACTAGGGGCCTGGATCCTTAGGGTAGGGTTTAGGACTAATTTTGAGATGTATATGGATGTTTAAAGGCACATAAAAAATATAAATAAGTGTCTAAAGAGGATTTAAGATAGGTTTAGGGCTAATATAGGGATGGGTTGTCTCAAATGACACTCATTACACTCAAGTGAAATTTTATATGAGTACACCCCCCCTTTATTTTATAAATGTAGTAAATCAAAATGACTAGGATAAAGGAAAACAAAGCATACCTAGACTTCCCTATGAGGTGAATCCCATGAATATAGGTTTGAGTGTATGAATCTTGTTCTATTATATCTCCTACAAATGAAGCAAGGATGAAATCAATCCTTAATTAATAGATATCAAATGTAAAGGTAAAATTAGGTAAATAGATAAGAGAGAGGAAATGAATGAATACACCTCATTGTGTATGTGAACCAATGAAAAACCTAGTGACATAATATGTGTGTGCATGTAGATAGTGATCAAATTGGTGAATAAACTAGACTGAGTGGATGGCTTGCTCAATCCCCATGAGTGGGTGGATTAAGAATGTAATTTGATTTTGACTCCATCATTGCCCACCCCTACTTAGTGGATTATATACTATGAATAACTTGGATTAGTCTGATGGCTTATGCAACCCTCCTATGTAGGTGGCCCAAGAACTCAAGTAGCATATGACTTCATCATCACCTACCCATGTCATTAGATGCATCTATAAATTAAATTTCATAATGTTATTATGACTATCTAGGATGACCTTGGGGATATATAGAAACCTCTAAAATGAAAAATGGCTAAGTGGCCTCTTGGGCACTCAAGAGTGTAAGTCAAAAACTACATAAAATGTTAATCATTACATACATAATAAGGCATCAATCTGGTGTGGTACCTGGTGCAAATGGTGTCTGAAGTAGATAATGAAGAGAATGACATGTATTTTTCCATTCCATATGGATGAGTTGGTGCAAAATTAATCATGTGGAAATAATGTGTCACGTACATGCCCTCAATTCTAATATTTGTGTATATGGATTTTAGACTAAGTTTTAATAATATATGTCTATGTATCTAAAACTAAAATTAAAGTTATCATGTTGTGCATGATTCCCCTAATATGATCAAACCTTGTATGATTATATGCAAAAAATGGCATTAACTAATCAAATCTGATAACTTATGACTCAAATAATGTAAATCTAGGCTACTAGACAATAGTGTTATATCTTGAATAGTATCACACTATGATAATGTCCTAATTTCAACATTAAACTCCTTATATGTTTTTCTTGTGCAAACTATAATTGATCTATGGATGTCTATTTTTTATGTTTTTACCTAATTGTATACTCTGCATTATGTGTTTTCATGTTTAAAACTATATTATAAGTGCACTTAGATGTCCTGATCTCTATAAAAAAACCCTTATGAATTCCCCCTCTTTTGAGGGAAGTTATTGTACCTATGCAAGAACTTTCCTCAAAATAAAATCTCTACATGATGTATATTAGGCTAAAATGAAAGTGATCATGTTGTGCATGATTCCCCCAATATGATCAAACCTTGTATGATTATATGCAAAAATTGGCATTAACTAATCAAATCTGATAACCTATGACTAAAATAATGTAAACTTATGTATCTAAAACTGAAATGAAAGTGATCATGTTGTGCATGATTCCCCCAATATGATCAAACCTTGTATGATTATATGCAAAAATTGGCATTAACTAATCAAATCTGATAACCTATGACTAAAATAATGTAAATCTAGGCTATAATCACTGTGTCATTTTATCAAATATGGATTTACTTGTTTCTAGGCTATTGGACAATAGTGTTGTACCTTGAATAGTATCACACTATGATAATGTCTTAATTTCAAAATTAATCTCCTTATATGTTTTTCTTGTGCAAACTATAATTGATCTATGGATGTCTATTTTTTATGTGTTTACCTAATTGTATACTCTGCAGTATGTGTTTTCATGTTTAAAACTATATTATAAGTGCACTTAGATGTCTTGATCTCTATAATTAAACCCTTATGAATTCCCCCTCTTTTGAGGGAAGTTATTGTACCTATGCAAGAACTTTCCTCAAAATAAAATCTCTACATGATGTATATTAGGCTGAAATAAAAGTGATCATGTTGTGCATGATTCCCCCAATATGATCAAACCTTGTATGATTATATGCGAAAATTGGCATTAGCTAATCAAATCTGATAACATATGACTAAAATAATGTAAACTTATCTATCTAAAACTAAAATTAAAGTGATCATGTCGTGCATGATTCTCCCAATATGATCAAACCTTGTATGATTATATGCAAAAATTGGCATTAACTAATCAAATCTAATAACCTATGACTAAAATAATGTAAATCTAGGCTATAATCACTGTGTCATTTTATCAAATATGGATTTACTTGTTTCTAGGCTATTGGACAATAGTGTTGTACCTTGAATAGTATCACCCTATGATAATGTCCTAATTTCAACATTAATCTCCTTATATGTTTTTCTTGTGCAAACTATAATTGATCTATGGATGTCTATTTTTTATGTGTTTACCTAAGTGTATACTCTACATTATGTGTTTTCATTTTTAAAACTATATTATAAGTTCACTTAGATGTCCTGATCTCTATAAAAAAAACCTTATGAGCTCCCCCTCTTTTGAGGGAAGTTATTGTACCTATGCAATAACTTTCCTCAAAAGAAAATCTCTACATGATGTATATTAGGCTAAAATGAAAGTGATCATGTTGTGCATGATTCCCCCAGTATGATCAAACCTTGTATGATTATATGCAAAAATTGGCATTAAATAATCAAATCTGATAACCTATGACTAAAATAATGTAAACTTATGTATCTAAAACTGAAATGAAAGTGATCATGTTGTGCATGATTCCCCCAACCTACCCACCTACCCTAGCCTTTTCCTAGGATTTGCTACATCCCTAGTCCCTAATCACCTATCTAATCCCATATCATAATCCCCTACTAATCCTATTTATTCCCTTAATGGATTCTTGAATTTTCCAATTATATAATCCTCTCTATTTTGGCCCTTCCTCTCTAAAATCCTTTATTCTAAAGGCTTCCAAGGAATTTTTAATTCCTTTTTAATCATCCCTCCATGGCTTATTTAAATCTAACTCCTCTCCATTTCCAAACTAATTAACATTTTAATAATCTCTATAAGCCTCCATACTATTATCATATTATTCATAAATCCATGCCATCTTAGTCTCTTTATCAAGCAAGAATCATGTCAAAATTCTAAGTTTATCCATAGAAATCCACAAGAAAAATTCAAAATCATTAGAATAATTTTGAATATATTGGAGGGAAGCCATTAGGAGAAAGGTAATGGTAATAATTCATTTCTAATTATTAATTTTTCTTATATTTATCTCCTTTTTGATGTTTTGTAAGTTTTGAGTAAATTTGCTATTTTTATTAGATTAAATCCATAATCTTAAAATTAAAACATTCATAAACTACCTAGGAGGATGGGGCATGATGTCCATCAAGGTCATGAGGACACTCATTGCATTGAAAATTGAGTGTAAGTGTAATAAGTAAAGGACAAGTGTCATAGCCATGATATATACGTGAAAGCATACATACAACACACATGAGGCATGAAAAGTAGGCCAAGGGGCCAAAATATAAGGGTATGGGCACATGTACCTAAATTTGAGAAATCAATATAGACATGGACATGTTCAAATGTCTACATACACAAACATCAAGTAAATTGGTTTAGAGCCACATAGAAGGAAATGTTTAAATGTCCCCATACACAATCAATAAGGCACACACAAGTACATGGGAACATGTCCAAAGCATACATACAATGAAAGGAATTGGAATAGAGCCATAAAAAATGGCACATTGAAATTCCCTCAAATAGATATGGAATCAAAGATATACAATCAAGTCTAAACTAGGAAATCTATAAATGAAAGTATGCATAAACACGTGTTATAAATATGTATAAGAACAAAGATGTACAAAAATTGAGTCTATAGTAGTAGTAATCAGAAAAAAATAAATTAGTATGTGATGATCAATATCAAGGTATAAAAAATGCTAAATTTGTGATATAAAGTATAGGAAGATGTAACCTAGCAAACCCAAATCTGTGTATGTGATTCCCCAAATCAGTGAATGTATCAATGGTGAATCTTTATAGCTACTCCTAGCAGGTAGATAGTAGCAAATCTAGATCTATGTGTTAGACCTGAGTCTTTTAATAATCTAAAAACTCTTAAAAATAATAAATGAAGCATATATATATGATAAAACTAATTATAATAAGATAGATATCATATGTAGTACCTAATAACTATAAATAATGTAAATATTTATATGCAAACAATCTAAATTTTTCTATTTTCTAAATAATATGTGAATGGTCTTTGTGTTTTGAACATGTTATATTGCTTTTGTGTTTTCTGAGTATATAAGTTATGTACAAGTAATCATGAAAATGAAACTATATACAAAGAGGAAGGTAAGAGGAGAGATATTACTAATTGATCAGTCTTGTAAGAGACTCATAATCAATATGTCTTGTATAAAATAGATCGATAGTGATTATGTGTGTTATGTGATGAGGTATCTCAGATCTAAGAATCAGATGGACTGAGTGATCTATAACTAAAACTACCTATGGATTAGGGCTTTGAATCTATGAAGTTGATTGAACTAGAATATGAACTATAGGGTTATTAGTGTCCCATATATTATAATAAACTATAACTAGAGTTATTTTTCTATGTTGGAACATTGATCTATGTGGTGGTGGAGAGAGGCTATCTAGAATTGAAAAAATGTCCCTAACACATGTATCTCTTTAATGAAGGTCTACATGGGAGAGTATGCATACATGTTACTACTATATGAGTATACCTCACCTACACTAGTGGCTTAATTGATATTAGATGTGTTTTAATAGACTTTTGTGTTGAAAGGGAACTTGTGTCTAATGTATGACTAGATGTGGAATAGGTAAAGGATACTCATATGTAAGGCCCTCAAATATAACCATCTGATTATCATATATTTATTTGAGGCATATGTGTATGGTAGATATAATGGCCTAAAGTTTTTGTATCTATGGCCTACTGAATAATATATCAAATGTTTTATCCCTAGGTACCACTATGAGTCTATTGGCCACTTGTGTGGGCCCAACCTATAATGGTAATACTATCTCCCTGATGGAGATCTAAACATGGCCACTAAAGCCATGAATAACTATATCTATCTAAGAAATATACTACATTAAATAACTCAAGTGATATAGAAGTGTGATAGTACACATTAACATGACTCTTTGAATTGGATGATGATCAATGTATGCTCATACAAAGAGTGCATATAAATCTATGTCATCATCAACTATATCCTACTCTAAAAATGTAATAAGAGGTATATATCTCATTGTAGTATGATACAACCCAACGATATTATTTAGATGGTGTGTGTCCATAGTTTGACTATGATAGAATTTTAGTGGTGGATGTGCCTAATATTTATTTTGAACACCTAATGTGCTTGTTGTTTCATTAGTTGTATGCTTTGGAAATGGATCTAAAAATATTTACCATATTTTTTCTTTTATTTGTTGTAGTCTAGGTGCCTCTTTAGGAGTTCTGATATTAATGATATTAACTTTTATAAAATATTTTATTTTATTTCATGAGATAATACATAATTTTTTAGTATGATTTGGTTCCCTTTGATAGTTTTAGAATGTATTGGAATCATAGTTATTTGGAATAGGCTTAGTCACATCAACCTCTTTGATGGGAGGGAGAGATATGGCATTGAATTATAAGAGCTACTATATAAGCCATACTGAAGACTAAGGAAGAGTCATGAAATGTCTCCTTAGAGGATTTGATAGGATGAAATGACGAGGTGGATCTGAAGCTAAAATAACTATCATTTTTGAATCATTCTTGTCTTCACTAGGTTTGATCTTGTATGGGGGTTTATTGAAACTCTTAGTACTTGAATCTGATCTAGTTATGTACTTTAGTTTGCCCATGGAGAGAAGCCTAACTTCCCATTCTTTCACTTTATGACAAATATTTGTGAGTTATGGAAACTTATTAAATAGGATAACTTCATGAAATTATAATAATAAACTCTACTTGAATATTTCTTGGAGTTATCTATTTACCAAGGGGCTTGTCATCTTATCTAATATAGTCTTATATCATAATACATATTTAGTTACTATCTCATAGGACTTTTTTTTGAGTTTTGACACTTGATCATAAGAAACATTATTAATTATATTGATTCAAAAGTTTGCTAAAAACATATCTACCAAAAAATTGTGTTATGATAGATTGATTAGGAAAATCATAAAAACATTATAGTGTATAATCCTTTAAACTCCAAGGGAATAACTTAGTAAGGAATATCCAATCATTAGATACATAGTCCAAAAACTCTACATGTAAAAATCATAGATGGTGCTCTAGGTCACCCTTACCATCATATAAATTAAGATTAGGTGACACAAACCCAGATGGCAAAGGAGTTGTTGCTATATGTTGTGCCAAAGGTGTATGTAATAGAACATGAAAATCCAAGGCATGAGATGGCATAGTGGCACCCTGATGAAGATGTAACACCTTGGCCTATAGATCATGGATTTCATGCATAAGTTATTTTACATCTGTAGAGGACGAACTAGCCATAGGTAGTGTTACCATTCATTAAGTTTTTTGAGCTAAAATAGGTTGTTGTACAAGCTAAGTTGCCCCCAAAGTAGGTGTAGCAATATTGGCATCTGGGGGGTAGAATATTGACTATTATTGGATTAGTTTTTTATTCCCATAATGGCTTGTAGAATATATGCATGATCTTGGGTATGTTCTCAAAGTATATTTTTGAAACTTTGTAAAATATCATCCTTGTTGACTATAATATTTTCATTATTAAGTGGGGCTAATGTTTCTCTATTCCCATCTTGTGTATTATTTTGATCTTGATTATATTAATCATATTTGGATGTATTATCATTTAATTACAAATAATTAAGGTGTGAAGGATAAATAAGGGGGATTGTAAATGGTCCTTTATCTATGGTATATTCTCAAATGGAAGGAATCTAAGTATGATCAGTAGGATTTGCCACTAATCCTAATAGTTTTTCTTAATGGAAGATATATAACTTTTTGAGATGGAATATAGGGAATAAAATGAAATAGTGATACTAAAATAGAATATATAAAATATGAAAATCCTAACACAACTAAGATAAATAGGAAAAAGAAGGGTACAAACCCTAATAGCATATAGGGCTAGGGTTTGGGTAGTATTCAAAGTAAGTCGGGTTCACAAAATGATTTAAATTTTATGGGATTATGGAATGTAAACCCTAGGTTCTTAAAGGGTATGAGTACATTAAATTAGGGTATAAATACACAATAAATATAACCACTGATTTATGTGAGAATTAACCTAATCTAATATTTCTAAAAATAGCAATGAATGATACAAATAATTACTTAGCTATAAATTGATTGAGATGGATGATTTGGAGTCTAAAAACTAGTTTGGAAGTAAATTTGAGTATCACAAATAGGTTCAAAGTGTTATAAACCTTCTTGGATAGTAACATTGTACCTTAGATATTAGTTCAATGCACTTATTTCCTACTTTCATAACTAATGTCCTTTGTATATAGGTTTTTTGATCTTTTGGTGTACCTTCAACTGAGTCTAACCTTATTGTACCTATGTGAATGAGCTCTGATTCATTATCTATGAAATGTTTTTTTATTTATTTATGAATAAACCCTAGACCTTCATGTTGTTATGGTATTTCAGTGGCATAAGTAGTAAAAATTTAATGTTAGTTGGGTAGGCTTAACATACTTAACCCCCTAATATGTTGAGAGTTACCTACATACCAATAATTCGAGGAGGGATCAAGCCCAATTTAGTTATTCCACCTAATTTCTCGGTTTAAGTGTAAGTGTAAGTGAATGATAGTATGAGTGTCTACTTGAGTTATTTTAATGAGGCTTGAGACTAGAAATCTTTGTATTCTAAGCTTGGGATGGTTTTAGATTATTGTATGCAGAAGTAGGATAGAATGGTGATCAATAATATTGATTATGCATAACTTGTTTTAATTTTATTTATGTATTTTTCATCTAATTTCCATCTAGTGGTTAAATGTCTTAAGTCATGTATATATTGATTTGGTACTTGTGTGAGGTTTTAAGTAGGTCTAGGCTAGCCATAGGTGTCTTAGGAATTGAAAAGATATATGTTGGTGTTGAAATTTGGCAAAGGACAATAACATTGAAAGTTGGTAAACTAGCATAATACACTAGTGTCTTAGTGGTATAACCTAAATAATTAGGGGCTTAAATCCTTAGGGGAGGGTCTAGGACTGATTTTTAGATGTATAGGGATGTGTAAAGGCCTACATGAAAGCTTGATAAGTGTATAAAAATGCCCTTAGGTAGGTATAGGGTTAACTTATGGATGGGTTCTCTTAATTGACACTCATTTCACTCAAGTGACATTTTATATGACTACACTTCTCATCCCTAAGGGGAAAAATATAATGAACTTTGAGTAGCCACTCCAAGAAAACCATGAGGGACAGAGACAAATTGTAAGCTCTTTCAATTTTATCATTTAGTCCTATAATCACCCCATGGAGGATTATTTCCTTTTCAAGTTGAGATAAAAATGGTAAAACATTTTCTCTTGCATCCAAATCTCTATTTAGGAAACAAACATTGGTCAGTAGGACACGTATCTCTTAACTCACTAGTTTAATTGATGAATTATCTTTATGGACACATATGTATGGGCATATATATGATTTAATGGCATTTTTATACCATAATTTTCCCCCTAAATTAAAAAATTTCATGCATTTATATGTCTCCCTTAAGATAATCTTGTCATCCCTAATAGGGGAAATGGAATTAATTGTATACATGCACTACATGAGAACATTGAGTAGTAGATACAAATAATAAGCTCCCATTATTTCATGGGGAGAATTATAATCACCCCCTAAATTATTATCTCTCATTTGGGTGAATAGAGAAATGAGGACACATTTTATCTTTCATCCAAATATCATTCTAGGGATCAAAAGCTAGTACAAATATATATTTGAATCACTATCTTAATCAATGAACTATATATACAAACATGTCCAAATGGACATATAGACACATGAATGACCTTATTATAACCTATGTTGTCCTTCAAATTAAATTTTTTCATGCATTTCGACACATCACTTAAGATAATTTTCTCATTCTTAAGGGGGAAAACAAAATGAACTTTTCACAAATGTCAGACAAACCATGAGGGGTAGAAATGAACCATAAGATCCTAAAGTTTCATGGTAGATTTATCTAATAACTCTAGATTATTATACCACCCTCATGAATTTTAATATAATTATCTACTCAAAATGAATTTTCATGCTTCCCTTTGATTAGATAAGATAATCTTCTCTACTCATGATACCAACCACGTAAAGGTGAAAACTCATCCGATACCACTAACCTACATTAAATTTGTTATTAATAATTTTAAGTAAAAATAATTGCATAATGACAAATAATTGTAAATCAAATAAAAATAAATCAAATATCTAAACTTTACTATTTTAAAATGTAACTTTATTGAATATTAACCTTACCAATTCAATCCAACGTAGCGTTAAGATTAAATGTGTTTAAAGTGTTTCAAGAATTTATTCATACTCATATTCATAAAATTTCAACAAACATATATTGTGAGGATTTCCATGGAATTTTAATATTTTTAATGTAATCAAATTTTAATAATTAGGTATCACCCTATACATTTCAAAGTCCTCAAATAACCATTTATTTATTTTTGTATGAAAGTATCTACAATGCTAGGATTTTATAACCACCACATATCTAGAAGGATAAAGTAGGTATTATCCATTAGTAAAAATTATGGTTAATGTCATTTTTATCTCTACACAAAAATACAAGTAGTAGATTATTCCCTCATCATTTTCCTTAGGTGAAATTACTTCAAAACCTTTCCTTGCATTTAAAGTGTAATCAAATTTTAAGGACATATAGGAAGAAATTAAAATATCAATAACTTTTAAGGATGCATTTAAATTATAAATAAATTTTACCTAGTTGCACAAGATTGTGTGTGTGTGTGTGTGTGTGTGTGTGTGTGTGCGCGCGCGTGTGTGTGTGTGTGTGTGTGTGTGTGTGTGTGTGTGTGTGTGTGTGTGTGTGTGTGTGTGTGTGTGTGTGTGTGTGTGTGTGTGTGTGTGTGTGTGTTCAAAGTTAAATTTTGATGATATTTCATGATCTGATAGTAGTTGGAATGAATCACTAGTCTCCATAGCCATTATGGGTCTGAAATAGAATTTATCAACCAATTATTTTGGCTCACATTCATTCCAATAAAAACCCATATAAGTTGAATAAAATAATGCCATATCCTTAGTATAAAGAGTTCATGAACTATAATTTGAGCTTTATATTGAGTGGAAATCACTCAATCTAGGTATTGTGATGCAATGTTCATACCCTGTATTTTATTCCTCCATTTTCCAAAATAATATTCGCATATATAAATATTTATCTAATTCATGAGAAATGTTTTCATTACACCAATCCATAATAATTGTATCAAACAAATCAACACTATCATTGTGCTTTAATTGCTCATTTTTTTAATTTTATTTTTACACATGCACTTGCACCATCATGTTCTCCTTTGCAATGCCTAACATCAAATAAAATCCAAAAATGTTGTACCCCACTCTTGTTATGCATCATTATTAACTAGTAAAGCATTTGATAATTATTAAATTAATCTACACAATTATATAACCAAATGTATTACGTATTGAACATGATTTATCTTTCATTTAATTTATATAAAATATCTAAAAATAACCTTAGAAAAACTTTGGAGAATGTGATCTATCTCACACATATAAAAGGATACTCCCTTAAAATATTTTTATTGTCCTCTATGTTATCAAGTGCATGTTTGAATGTCATATGCACACAAATTACAAGTTAAATTGAATTATAGTATTGAGACTGATCCACTTTTTTTGGTTGTAGTTTGTTATTTTCACCAAATTAGAAAAATAAAACAATGGTCCCAACTATGAAGTTGTCCTATAAAAAATGGAATTTATTATCTAACCATTTTTCTTGGTGTGCATGTCTTTCATATTGGCAGATAATATTATTCTTGAATTCAAACATGAAATTAGATACAAATACTTTTGTCATAACTAACTCACATCTTGATGACTCTTTTCAATATTTTAATGCATACTTTATGTACTTGTACTTCATAAAATCAACTAGTTTATTTCTAAATTCATGAATTTATATAGTTACTCAAATTTGAAAAACTACCACAAGTGTTACATATTCCATCTAAAAAATCTTTAGAAAAAAAATCATCTCAGGTATTTTACACAAAATACTTGTAATTAAATCTCTTGATGTTTTTTTGTCAATAATCCATCATGCATTCCTATATAATCTCATCAGTATTTAAAGTACAATGTATATGACAAAAAAAATTGAAATCCATATCAAATTTAACATGGTCCTACAACAAAATTTGGTGTGTATCTAGTTGAATTTAACTTAGAAAGGATTACACATCTCAAATGATCTTTTGGTAATTATCAATTTCTAATTAATTTTTTTCTAATAAATTTTTTATAAACAATTTTTGGGTCTTGTCCAAGAAATGTTTTACATGTGGCTCACAATTTTTTGAACATTTTATCATTTTAACAACATTTTTTTATTTTAAGTGAAAACCTTATGTTTTCATGCTGAAAAATTTCAATCAAATGTCTTGTTCCTTCAACTAATAGATTGTATTTTCATGGTAGTATGCCACTAAATTCCCAAAAATATATGAGTAAAGGGTCATCAAGTCTTATCCATATATTTATGGAATTTATTAGAATTTTCCTATTCAACTTCAAAACATTAATTTTTTAAATAATAAATCAGCCCTTCGATGTTGACTTACTATAGATTTCATTATTACCCATCTTTCCACATTACTATATTTTTTTGTATTAAATGCTTTAATTAGATTCTTTACTAATGCATTATTTATGACCTGTATATTTCTTGTTCTTAAACATAAAGTATGCATCACATGGTGAATTTTTTACATTTTCATCATTTGAATAAATAATTGACATTGTTTTGTATGGATTTTCTTCTCAAATGCATATCCATACATATTTAGCATGATGTTTAATTATTCTTGTTGACATTTTAATTTACATGAGTTATTGTATCTTATCATCTATTTAAATAAAATACATTAGTTTTTTTTGGATTATCTTTGGATGTGTGCATGTAGGAGCTACATTATTTATTAACAAAATGGTGTTGGTACTTAAATCAGATAATGGATATTCAGGTTTTGGTTAAAATTAAACTTGAAAGGTGAATTAAATTCATCTTTATTAGGAGAGAGATGAATTGGGTTTATTACATGATGTTCATTATCATCATGCTCAAAAACTTCAATATGGATGTATGTTTCGTTATGTTATGTTTCTCCATGTGTTTCATCACCCAATAAAAATTCATTAATTATATGTCCTACATATCAAATTTTATCATTCAACAAGGATTGATTAACTCTTATCTTATTTTAAATGTATATAAATTAAATTACATGGAATTGGGCATGATAGTTTCAATTGAAATATTTCTTCATGTAGAAGTACCTACACCTTATCCAGAAGCTCTTTGTATTAATTCTATTATATAAGCTTGTTTTTTCTTTCTTTTCCTCCATTGACTTCAATTTCCTAATTTTTTATCTCATTAATTGGTCTTTTATAGTGATAAAACAACACCATTATTTATATTTACACATTTAAATCCAAGTAGAACAAAAAATGAAGAGTTTATACTAATTGAGATAAAGTAATTGAATAATTTATAGACTTCTAGTACTAAATAAAAGTTCCAAGTTTGTAAAATGTAAAATTAATGAATAAAATTCATTGAAAAATGATTAAAATTTGTGAACTAAAAATGGAGTGTGCCATTTTAAAAGCATACACACCCTTTTTATATGTAGTTTCAAATGAAAGTTTGCATTTATAAAGCTCTCTTTTGGAACATAGGTTGTATGCCCTTATAAAAGGGGTGTGTGACCTTTAAAAAGGGTGTGCACCATTTTTAAATGGAATATTCATTTATATAAATGGAATATGTACTTATTATAAGGGCATACACCCTTTGAAATATGTTTTCTCTAATTTTTTTTATCTCCCATTCAAAACTAGTTCGGATTGAGGCTATGGGGTTTTTGAAAGTATGCTAAAATCTGTCATGGATCAACCAACATAGATTTTTAAAAAATTGTGTATTTTTAGTCTTTACAAACACATCTAATCATGTACATATTTCATTATTTAAGAAAAACATTATATGGGTTTACAGACGGGAGAAATTAGCTCTTGAATGTATAATGTTTTTTAATATTAAACCATCATTTTTAATTATTACTTAATTTCTACATAACATACCTCATTGTGGTCCATATATGCATTGTTAAAAATACCTTATAAACTTTATGACCATTAATATAATGTTTAAGAAAACTATTTCTCAACCCTATCCACATCATTAGATATGCTTTGAAAAAAAATTATGAAATTAAGGTAAACATTCTATGTTCACACACTTGTAATTTCAATTTTATAGTTGTATTGACTTGTAAAATTATTTAAAACACACACACACACACACACACACACACACACACACACACACACACACACACACACACACACACACACACACACACACACACACACACACACACACACACACAGAGAGAGAGAGAGAGAGAGAGAGAGAGAGAGAGAGAGAGAGAGAGAGAGAGAGAGAGAGAGAGAGAGAGAGAGAGAGAGAGAGAGAGAGAGAGAGAGAGAGAGAGAGAGAGAGAGAGAGAGAGAGAGAGAGAGAGAGAGAGAGAGATTAATAAAACACATTCTCAATAATATTCAACATTTTCTCTATCCATATATGATATTCCATTAAAAAAATAATTAATTTACTCAAATAAAAGTGTGTATGTACACATGGATTCAACCTATGTTTTGACAAAAAAAACACCATGTCATTGTATAAAAATGTTTCAATTTTTCATATTTTTTTCATCTAGGTATTTTTACATTCATATTGTTATGTATTATCAAATTATATGTCCAAGTGTTTCTAATATTCTCTCTAAGTTCAATTATTATTATTTTATTTTCACGTTCTCACATTTTGGGTAGATTAAAGGTAATGAATAATCTATTTAATATTTATTTTTCCCTCTAATTTATGGGCCTATCTAATTTATTTATTAGTTTTGTTTCTATTAGTTGTACTATATATTTTTGGTTGATAAAATAGGAATGTATGGTGGATACCAAATAAGATGTAAAGTAGAGATAAGTAAGACAAAAAGAGACTCAAATGATGTTAATATGATATTAACTAGTGTATGAGAGTATATTATAAAAACATTTCTCTCAGATTACCATGAACTGATGATACCCCATTCCAAGTTCACTCTTTAAGGCATCAACATAGGGATATTAGTTCACTATAAATCCCCTCCAATAGAAACCACGAGTAAAGTGATAAATTGAATAATAATTGGTGTATAAAATATTTATATACTTCATGCATCAATGTACTAAAAATGTTACCACAAATATTTTATAGGTTGAACTAGGAATAAGGTATTATATAATGTAGGGGTAACCTTAAGTGGTAGAATAAAGATCCCAAGTGGGTCCTCTTTATTTTCATTAAATCCTTAGAGTTTATTTTTGTATCCATCAAGTCTAATGTATATCTAAGATTGGTATGGGGTGGCATATGGAAAATGTTTTCACTTTAAATATTATCTAAAATGACATTGTGTATATATTGTGAATTAATGTAAGCATGCATAAATAATGGTGCATAAATAGATTCATCATCAATAATATCATGATCATTAAATGTCATAATAGGTTTTTTTTACTTGTATAATATCAAGTGTGCCAATAATACCATCGTAAGAATGTTATTCTTCAATCCTATGATCATAATATGTCATAGGAGGATGTGCATTATAAGTCATATCTACTTCATGTTTAGTTTTAGTATCTTGTGCTACATGATTTTCAAATTGATGGAAACATATTTTCAATTTCACATTTCCATTAATATGTCCCCTTGAAACATTAATATATTTATTTATTTTTATAATATCTAAAAATATTTTAAATTTCACATTTCCATTAAGATGTTCCCTTGAACCATTTGTATATTTATTTATTTTTATAATATTTTAATCCATAAAATCTTGTATCCTATGTTTTAAATTGATTCATTTATTATTTAAATGTCATGCACATATCTGATAATCATAATATGCATTTATTTAAATA
This sequence comes from Torreya grandis, assembly GCA_037957365.1. Taxonomy (NCBI): domain Eukaryota; kingdom Viridiplantae; phylum Streptophyta; class Pinopsida; order Cupressales; family Taxaceae; genus Torreya; species Torreya grandis. Next base: position 614,567 of record JARHVA010005860.1, read on the forward strand.
TATTATATGGTTGCCTACCAATATGAACCTATTTATGGGGAAAGAAAGATAATATTTCACTAAAAAATATTAGTATTTTATGATAGGGAACTTTAAAACCTACCACCTTTGAGAATCTGATATGATAAGTTGATTAATAGGTTGTGACACTACATTAACTTGTGTTTTTATTCCATTTATATCATCATTAACTTTTATACCATAAATATTTTAAGGGTTATATCCATAATTTATGTTATTCATAGAAAGGGGATTAACTTCACTATCCTTGCCCATATGACATAAGTCATCATAATATTTGAAAGAATTTGAACATAATGTACTCATGTAGTGGGGAAATAAATATTTTACTAAGAATGTGTTGTAATTCTTTATCATCAATTGTATTTGTCATATTAGATAGAGTAATCATGAAGTATATAATCACTTAATGGTTCATTAAATCCTTGATTTAGTGTTGGTATCCAAAAATAGGACATGGTTTCAATGATATCAATTTAAAAGTGTGTTAAAAATTTATCAAATAAAGGATTTAAAACATGTAGTTATTTAAAATAGAGGTCATAGAATAATATCAAGTTGTAGTCCTTAAGACTCTGTATAAATAACTTAATTAATAAATTATCATTAGATACATAGTCCAAACATGTTACATGAAAGGATTGCATGTGTTGTTTTTTATCACCCTTACCATCATATAATGTAAAATTAAGAGGAAAAAATTATATAGGTATGGGATAAGATGAAATATCATACACCTATTTATTATGTAATAATGAGTGAGAACTACTGGCATGTCCCACTTAATAATAATGTTTTTCCAATTTTGAAATCCTAGTTTTAAGATCAATAAGCGTTTATGTAAGGATTTGTGTAGAATTGAATGGTATGACATGATTAATAGTCCTATGAGTTTTTAAAGTATGATGTTTATGGATATTCATAGTAATATGAGGGAAAAAATGTTATTCCTCCTTACCATAGGTGGGCATTAGATGTGTAACCATACATGGACATCACATTTGTCGCCATAGGTGTAAGCATAGGGATAGTATCAATATTAGTAGTAGTCTAAAAACCTATTATAACATGAGTAATTCTATATATATTAGAATTAATTAATGTCTCATGTTATTCCTCATATGTGACAACCTTAGCATTCCTTACATTTTTAAGTTCTAGGATTGTACTCAAGACCTTATTTAGATGTTAGGTTAGATACAAATATATTCTCAAAAATTATACAAACATGCAAATTTTTGAACACTTACACCTTTATAGTCATCAGGATGTATTCTATCATGATATTCATTATTATGTTCATAAATAATTTTGATTAAAAGTATTGAATATAGGCATATCATCACTAACTATATATTTTGTATTTTTTTTGTTAATTATTATCATTTTCATCAATAAGAAGGGTAAATTACAATTCATCAACTTTTATTTATTTTATATTGTATAGACATATGTGGTTTTTCTAAATAAATTTGATTATTATCAATTTCAACACCACTTAGTCTATCACGTTGACCTAGATGAATAAGATAAATAACCTTCTTATATCACATTGAATATGATCATGAAAACATACATAAGGATGGATACATAGATAAATTTTTGTATGGTATAAGGAAATCAAAATTTTAAAAAAAACATGTTTTCAAACACAAAAAAGTGAAACCCTAAAAAGGTATAATTAATCCTTAAAGGAAACCTAAGGTTTTGTTCAATACAAGAAACAAGTTCACAAATGTGTTTTATCTTATTTTAGTAATAATGTTATAAACAAGATATAACTTGATACTAATTTAGATTGTATAATATATATCTAAATTAAAAAACTTTGAATATAACTAGCAAACTATGATAGATTTATTGTAATTTATATTTATGGAAATGACCAAGATAATAGGATACCTAAGTTTTTTTGAGATTTTTTATTTTCTATGACATTGTAAATTATTCAACAGTAGTCTCAAATGGATCAAAGGATCATAGGATATAAAAAATAACTCCCGAAGACTTATGGGACATATACAGTAATGATTGGATTCATGTTGTAACCATAATCATATGTTCTCTAATAGATGTATCCTTATGAAAATTACCATACACCTACATCACAAAAAAAAATTCATTCCTTTGGATAGGTATTTTATGTGATATCAAAATCTAGGATTATGCACTGACTCAAATTCATCTTCTTTCTAGTCAATACAATGGCTACACTTTGAACACTTACTTAAAGAAACGGTTTTGAATAAGATGGGTTCATCTTACCCTAACAACCCCTATTGAGTGATTGATCACTTCCTAGGTTTAAATACTTTAAAAATTACTCAAATTTCATGTAGTTATCCAACCAAATTATGTGTGTGATTAATTAATATAATCATATATGTAATTCAATCCTATGTATGTATTTCCACACTTGAAAACTTGTTATTTTAAATATTGTTCATACTTTTCTAAGAGGTATTTTATTTTCATGTTTATATATTTTTATGATTTAAATTTTCACCTCAAGGATTGTGGATGTGTTCCTTGGTGTGCAAGTACTTTTCCAAGTGACTTATAGATAGGAAGAGGATTAAGCATGATATGCTTACATAACTAATTCTTTTAGTAAGTTACCTTTGATTTCACATGTGAAACATTTTGGCTAACTAAAATGAAGAATTTTAATTTGGTAAAATATCCATTTCAAAGTGTATAGAAAGGTTTGAACAAGGCAAATGGATCTGATAACTAGATCCATCTAAAGTTGGTCAAATCTATCTAAGAGATAGTAAATAGTGATTTGAGATTAGGTATTAGTCTATGTAAGATAATAAAATTTTAAAACAAATACTTTGAAAATATCATGTATTAATAATGGTAAATTTGGAAGGCTAGGCACATCGATAAGTGAATGGTTAAGAAACAATGTGAGGAGTTAGCTATGTATACACAAGTCATTCAAACTAAGTCTTGGTCAAAACTAAAATTTTCAAGTATATAATATGAAATTTATGTGTCTATAATTTATGTTATAAAAAATGAATAAATATATATATTCAAATTTCTTATTACAAAATCCTTCCTTTCAACACACATAGGTAGATTCGTGTTTATGGAACACATATCTTAATAACTAGTATTAATTTAAGAAATAAATATAAGGACTTAGTCGATAAGAAGCCTAGTTATTAATCTCACAGATTCACATAGATTTCATTATCTTGAAATATGTTTTAAACACATGAATAAAAATATGGTATATGATATCATAATCCTTTCAAAGAATCAATTCATTATTATTTAATAATCCAAAATAATTTAATATATTATTTGTTTTTTATTAAAAAATTAAAACTATTTTTTATTTGTTTATTAATAAAAATACACGTATAGAGATAATTCCAAAGACCATTCCATAGTTTAGCACAATATAAAAAAATAAAATATTTCAAGAACCACTTCCTTATTTAATCACATATATTTTATAGATGTTATTTTATTCTTTGTTAACAAAAATCATATATTTATTTATGTAACAAAGTTAAAAACATAGTTCCTTTGTATCCAATAATAAAAAACCTTTTAATTACCTTTTCCATAGCTAGATTATCCTCTACATTAAACTAAAAATAGGTATAAAAAATGGGATGTCCTCACCTCCCATCCATATGATGTCATCATACATCTATGTCCCTCATCAAGCCCAAAGCTTAATAGATTTTCCAAAAGACCAACACATAGTAATTTAATATGAAAACATAGGGTATCAACATAAAATTTCAAGGCTTCCAAATTTTTTAAAGATAATTCCCACCAAAATAAACCAAATATAGGAATACAAAAGTAACTTTGGGAAAATATTTGAACAAGGGAAAGGTATAATGTAGAAATAAACACATATACTAGGTATGAAACCCATTTTATTAGAAGGAATGCATTTGGATGACTAGGAAGAGTATGAGTTACCTTTTCACACTATAATATCTAGCAAGGTTGAAGGAAAGGAAGCCAGGAATCATCCTGTATTTCCCTAAAACTAACCTTCTAAACATATGTCACTTTCCCAAATTTTCCAAGTATAGCCTTACATTATGATCATTCACACATGGTAATTGATAATTGTTTTACATCCTTATGAAAATAAATGGTATAAAACCCACCTCAACTCTTGAAAGGATAATAATACTTACTCATCAATTGTTCCTCTTATTTCTCTTCAAATTTTATCTATAAATTTTCCCAAATTATGTTTTAGTTTGAATGATAAATTACATATACAAATTTATAAAAATAGGGATAAGATTTATACCTTTTATATCTAGTTAAGGAGGGACATGTGTGCACTCTAGTATTTCCTCTCCACTCATCTCTAATAAATAATTGAATATATCAATCATGGTTATGAGAGGTTTCTATAAATTCCCTAGGAATCATATAACTTAGGCATCTCAATTTTGGCCAATAATAGTGCAAAATGATTATTTTATAGTTTTAAATTTTTTTTATCTCAAGGCAAGTCCAAAAATCCAAGTCATGATAAGGATTCCATGAAGGTGTGTTTTATATAATAATAATCTATGTAAGGAAATGTTTTATCAATGTGATGTGTAGTCCAAATTCCAAAGTCCAAGAATTCAATGTAAATGTTTTTTAATATGTTGAGGTCAAAACACACTTATGTTATATAGAAATATTCATGATAGTTAGAAGGACCATGCTCCATATATATGATAGGTGTGGTCTTTAGATCAATGGTCAATATCTTATCCCCATTTATGTATTGGATCACCTATGACCTATATACTCAATTCACCCATCAAAATAGTTAAATAAAGATATAATATAATATAATAAATTATGAAATCAATGCAATAAAATTATGATCATGTAAATTCATGAGTCTCATCATGGTCACATGATTCAATGTATATGTATCCCATTAAATTTTCATAATCATGATATCTAATCACAAATTTGAAAATATATACAATAATTAGAACATGTGAATGGAGTTAGAAAACATGCCCCATGGCCCCAAGGTCCACTTACAATATCTCACTTCATTTTAAATTTTATCCATTTATTTTTTGAACATAAGGGTCTAGGTCATATTTTAACATATGAAAGGCTCCTACCAGACCTATCATCACCACATCTAGTATGAAGTGTAAGAAACATGCATATTTATTTTCAAGAATAAAAGAGGGAGGGAGTTTAGGTTTTGGCCTACCAAACACCCCCACCAAGTTTTCATCTCCACCTCTAGTTTATGATATATTTCCTTTGAAAATTCCATATAAATTCACCAATGCTTCCATAATCACATTTTATCCTTTCGATCCTACAAAACCAATGCATCCTATGTAGACATAAATTACTATGAGGATTAACAAAATGTAGTAGCACAAATAATGTGAGAATTTGTTCATGTCATTCAAAGGTCAATCAAGAAAAGATTTAAAACGAACAGTTTTTTCTCTATATAAACAAAATGAATAATCCAAATCTAATCTCAATGTAAATGACATATTTACTTCACATATATTTAGACCACATATGAAAATAAATTATGTCTATCAATAAATATGTTCAAAATACTTCAAATGCATGAATAATGAACCAATAATATCACATACAATTAAGTTGGTGATAATATATATTAGTTATTTATAGTTAGGACTACATCAAAATTCATTTCACATAAACGAGAGAAGGAAAAAAAATAGAATAAAAAGATCAATATAGTCAAAACAATGCCACATACAATACATAACTATAATTGACATCACCATAAATCAGATCATATTTATATGAATGTCAAAAAGTTAACAATAATAATATAATTATGGAAAAATTAAATAAATGTATTTTTTATGTCAATGTTACATATTAATACCTCCTCAAGTTTTTAACATTCTCATAATAATATAGGTAGAGATTAATCTCAATGCATATGATAATAAGTTCATAAAAAAATTTAGATCAACATAAATACCAAGACCATAATGATTGAAAAAACATTGTGTACAAAACCCTAATTGATATATAAATATTTATGTTAGGAAAATCTAATGACAAATTATTAGTGCAGAACTCAATAGTAGTCAAGTCAACTATAAAACATTGGAGGATGTAAAAAATTGGGCATGTCAATGTGAATCTTGTTTCTATGAAAAATAAAATAGGGTTTTTATTCTATGATTAAATATTAAATAGAGTAATATAAAATATATGTTTGGTTCATAGTGATTTAATTTTAAAATTTTCTATTCCTTCCTTTTCAATACCAATGTTTTTTTAAACTTCATTGATGAATTTTGAAATAAAAATGGGTTTACTTTTTTTAAGCTAAAAAAAAAGGTGTTTGATAAATTTATGATATTTAAATTTTTTGTTTAAATTTAGAATGAAAGATAAATTAAATTTATTAGAATATAAAATGGAATATAATATATCATTAAGGTTTTTCAAAACTTTAGTGATTGTGTACAAATTAAAAGAAAATTAATGGTAAAGTACACATCTCAAAAAATGGGATTAGAGAGAGGAAATCAGAACCTTAAAATAAAGGATGAATTATATTCTTAAAATACAAAATTACCTAATTAATTAATTTTTTTTTTATATAATGAATAAGCCACCTAATAACTATGTAATAAATATAAAAATTAATAAAGCATGGTATGGTATTAAACCACCACATAAATAGTTTGTAGTTTATATATGTGACGTTTATTGTTATGTGCTTGATTAACTAAGGAAGAAACTTGAAAATAAAATCATAAAATGTATCTTCATTGGATATACTAAAATATATAAAGGTTATAGGTTATATGATCCTCAAAAAAATAATGTTATTATTATTATTATGGATGTTGTATTTGGTGAAATTCTTCACCAAGAAATCTAAGCCTATTTTTTAACTAATTCATTGATTTGAAGACATAGAGAATGAAGAAACAAGTGAATATGAATAAATACCCAAAATTAAAGTAAAATATATTTATTATATGTATTAAATGAGTAATAAAATTAAAAATAATAATCACAGTGTTAACCATTCATTAATTAATAGAGAATCCAAATGAATTGATCCTTAGCCCTATGAAGAAGTGTGCTTTAATGGAGGGTCTAAAAATTGGTGCATATAAACTTGGCACAAATTGAATAAACCCATATGACCAATTTTCCTTGATTCATCTACACATGGTAATGGTGTTGTCAGCAAAGTGCCTACTCAAAAATTCTTCCACTAGACCCAAGATGCCTAGATGAACACAATGAAGAACTAGATGGATGCATTGCCTTTCAATACTTTTTACAAGCACCATTGACATCCCATAGGGTCTCTACAATATGGTTCATTCTCCAAATATTTAAAACACTTGAAAACATGTGTGGTCTCTTCTAATTTGCAATCCTAGACCCCTTTATAAGCCTTTGATCTATTGTTTCATCAAACCATGCAAGAGATTTATATGTGGGCCAAATTTGGCCAACATATTTAGTGACTCACAAGTATTGCATGCATGTTTATGTAATATAACCCAACTCATGTGCCTAGTCTAGTCGATTGGGCATGGAGTCTCCATTTGGGTCCAACAGATTGACCTGGATTTAGAACTGGCTGCCAATCTTGATCAACCTCTCTTTGAAACAAATATAAAGAACAAAAGGAACAAAACAAAATAGAGTGCCCAAACCACTTATTTAAAGGTAAACTAACCTACTAAACCAAAATAGGGAAAACAAATAAAATTGCTAGAAATTGTACTTAAGAGAATGCATGAAATTAGTCTAATATATACATGGCTACAATTTACAAGTATTTTTAATTTGGGTCAAATGAGAAACTATTTTGTGTACTTTGAAACTTTGAAAAATAATTATCTTCTCTTGACCATTGTCTTCTATAGCTATGAGAAACTGGATGCTCATGTATTCTTGGGGAAACAACTAATTCCTCTATTGCCAATTTTAGGTGCATGAATTGTAAACATGAGTCCAAGATCCAAGCATACTCCTTCCAAATTTGTGGACTTTTTAGGAATATCTTTGGTTCTTACTCATTATTGAATTACTAATCATGAACATATAGACCATCTTGATGTATCTCATTTACATATCTATAAGGTTGACCTCTAAGGAAGGTGGACCTAATATTATGACTTCTTGAGGCCATTTGAGCTCCTTCTCAACTTCTAATAGTAGAGATATGTCTAAAGTTAGAGAGAAAAATTGATAACCATGTTTTAAAAATTTAAACATGTTATCTCCTAAGAGAAATACCTCCTGCTTGATGATATTACTCTTCTTATCCTTCAAATGACCCCATTTAATTAAATAAAAACCCAAATACAAGATATCAAACAAATCAAAAGATTTGTTCTCATGAAGTTGTAGTTCAATTGGATCCTTTTCAAACTGAAATTCAAAAGCTAACATATTAGTTTATTAAAAAAAACATGAGAATACAAGCCTCATTTTGACATCTTAGATTGGTCAATGAATATTTCTTCATTTGTAATATCAATTTAATGATTGAGCATGCTCTCAATTTCAGCTTGTTCTTCTCCTACAAGCTCTTGTCTTTCTTGATAAATGGAATTTTTTGTGTTATGCACAAAGTCATGGAAAATATATTCAAATTATCCAACTAGGACATCCTTCTCTTGTAAATTATCAACCTCTTCTTCATGTGCTTGTATTTCAACCTCTACCTTAGCTTTCTCTTGTATTTATTCCATCTTTGCATTATCATGGCAAATTAAAGCATGTTTTTCCTTACCAAGAGGTGTCCCAATCATGATTTATTCTTCATGGTCACTCATGTCACCTTTATTTTTTGCTTCTTTAGTTACATCTTCTTGTTTTTTCTAATAGAGGAGAGGATCTTTCTCACATTCAGCAAGATGAGAAAGGTCCAAGAAGTTACCATAGGTACCTAGTTGTTATCCTAAAGTTATTATTCTTGGATCCCCTTCACCTCTTATTCTTATTTATTTACCTCTTGAATGGATCTCCATGAAGGAAAGGCTATAGTTTTTTAAGTGGAAAGGAGGAGAGGCTATATGGTCTCTTGTTTGACTTCCATATTTGCCACTTCCTCCTTCTACCTACTACTTTCAATGGGTTTCTAAGATAGAAATGATAGAGGTTCTCCTTTGACCTTTTGATTCTAATCCTCCTCCTCTTTCCTTATCTTCATATAAAACTCTTTGATTTGAATATCAATATTCTCTTGGAATACCTCCTCTTTAAGGTGGTTAGGGGCTTTTATATATACCTAGGGATATGATATATTAATGTATATGGGTTGATGGAGATGCTGACATGTGGCATACATCCCCTTAGTTAGTTATATGGGTATAATATATTAGTATAATGGAGTAACTTGTGGAATTAGTACATTGGGTAATGGTAGGCCTAAATTGGGATTAGGAGGTTACCCATCCATTGGTTAGATATATGTCTATATAAAGGAGATGATTATCATGGTAAAGATATCAAGTAAGCATTAAGTCTTATATTGTAAGAGGATATTGGAGGTTGTCCCCTCAAAGAGACATTGTGGAGTTATTCCTTCCTAAAGGAGTATTATATGGTGTTTCCCTACCTTAAAGGGTATTTCTGCATATATTGAATATTTGAATCATTACAAGTGGTATCAAAGCTTTGATTTGGGAAATTTGTATGGAGTGAAACCCTAGTTTTTTTGAATCATCAATATCTTTTTATTGGTTATGAATTTTTCCACAATTGTTTTAATAGATATGGATAATATTTTAAATAAGTCATAGTAAAAAAATTGAGATTGTTTGATTAGTTTTAAGGGAGTTATTGCTATTTTAGGGTTTATAATAATTTCACTATATCTTCCGAAATATAGTGAATTTTTATTCAAAAGTTTTACTAGAGATTTAATAAAATATAATAGAATCATAATAAAAATTTCAGAATTTTTGGAGTTGTGTTGAGTGATTTGTTGCAAATTTATGAGTTTTAATATATTTAATCTACAGGTCAAAATTTGTGACATTTTTTCACAAAATTTTGAATGAGGTTCAAATATCATAAGAGGAAGATAAATTAAAAATTTGGGACATTTTTTATCAGTTTTGTATGAGTTATTAACATTTTAGGGTTTCATGAACCCTAATCTTTTTTGTAGATCATGGAGTTGCAAACCTTTTCAGGGGAAGATGATGTTGATGCTAGAGAATGGTGGCTCAATTTTGAGGAGAATAATACTATTTTTTTTAATGGAAAATAGAATTATCTCTTTCTTTGTTTGGGCCTACACAACATTGGTGTTTTAATCAATTGAGCTTTGTGCAATAGTATTCTTCATGGGAAGCAATGGAACAAATCTCCCTAGATGGATGGGATATAAAAGAAAAAGAGGATGTAGAAGAGGAAGAAAATAATGATGATGATGATGATGATGATGAAGAAGAAGAAGGAGGAGGAGGAGGAGGAGGAGGAGGAGGAGGAGGAGGAGGAGGAGGAGGAGGAGAGGAAGGAAGAGGAAGAGGAAGAAGAAGAGGAAGAAGAAGAAGATGAGGAGGAAGAAGAAGAAGAGGAGGAGGAGGAAGAAGAAGAAGAGGAAGAAGAGGAAGAGGAAGAAGAGGAAGAGGAAGAAGAGGAAGAAGAAGAAGAGGAAGAAGAAGAAGAAGAAGAAGAAGAAGAAGAAGAAGAAGAAGAAGAAGAAGAAGAAGAGGAGGAGGAAGAGGAGGAAGATGAAGAAGATGAAGAAGATGAAGATGAAGAAGAAGATGAGGAAGAAGAAGAAGAGGAAGAAGAAGAAGAAGAAGAGAAGAAGAAGAAGAAGAAGAAGAAGAAGAAGAAGAAGAAGAAGAAGAAGAAGAAGAAGAAGAAGAAGAAGAAGAAGAAGAAGAAGAAGAAGAAGAAGATGATGATGATGATGATGATGATGAAGAAGAAGAAGAAGAAGATGAAGAAGAGGAGGAAGAAGAGGAAGAGGAAGAAGAGGAAGAAGGAAGAAGAGGAACAAGAAGAAGAAGAAGAAGAATTATTATTTGGCTCCAAAAAAATCTGAGTCAATTTTTCAATTTCATGGATGCATTCAAAAAAAAGGTGGTTGTGTCCATAAACCCTACCAGCAAATATAACTTCATTAACATGAATGTGGCGAAGCATATACATGTTCAATCAAATAATATCAAGGAGGTTCAAATAGATGGTAATAATATTTCAATGTTTGAATATTTGAAGCTCATTATGAAAAAATATGTTTTGCATACATATTTTTATGCTTTGGATATGGATGATGTGGATATAGTTCTTAGATATCCATGGTTAGAGACTTTGGGAACAATGAATATTAATATTCATAAAAATTTCATGAAGTTTTGGTATAGGAAAAAGAAGATAATTTTATAAGATATCATAGTGAAAAAGGCACAAATAACAATCCAAGTAGATCATGAGGATGAGATTGAAACAGGTGATGAAGAGCATGATGAAAATTTAGATGATATAGATAAAGACACACTACAACTAGAAATGAACAATACTTTTACTAAAGAGATAAAGAAGGAAAAGGTGGAATAATTAGAAGCTAAAGTGGATAAGGTCAAAATATTGGAAAAAGTTGAGGTATATAGACACCCACATCATCATGAGAGGAAAAAATCATAGAACTAGGTGAGGAAGTGTCATAACAACAATAATTTTATCTATACAAGAAATACATTTTCCAATCATTATGGATATACATGGAATCCAAAGAAAAATACTATGGCACGTGGAATGAATTGGGAAATCACTATGATTATGCATGGAAGAATATTTACTATGGTCATGGTTGGAATCATAGTAGTGCAGCAGAATATAGTACATGGAATAAAAAGAGGAATAATTATTCTTGGACACTAAAGTAGTATAATTATGATCATGAATGAAATTAGAGGAGCACAATGGAATTTGGAAACAAGCTTGGAGAGCTATCACCTGCCAAGATCACATATGGATGGCTAGATGATCGAGATTGGAGACAAGTGTGTAATGATTTGAAGCACACTCATTATTTGGCTTCTTCTTATGTTTTGGGGATGAAACATGTCAAGGAGGGAAGTAATGCTATGTACCTAGGGATATGATATATTAATGTATATGGGTTGATGGAGATACCAACATGTGGCACACATCCCCTTAGTTAGTTATATGGGTATAATATATTAGGATAATGGAGTAACTTGTGGAATTAGTACATTGGGTAATGGTTGGCCTGCATTGAGATTAAGAGGTTACCCATCCATTGGTTAGATAGATGTCTATATAAATGAGATGATTATTATGGTAAAGATATCAAGTAAGCATTGAGTCTTCTATTGTAAGAGGATATTGGAGGTTGTCCCTTTAAAGAGAAATTATGGATTTATTCCTCCTAAAGGAGTATTATATGGTGTTGCCCTACCTTAAGGGTATTTTTTCATATATTGAATATCAAGATCATATCAGGCTTCATGAAGATATGGAACATAAGAAAACTCCTAAGGAGGGATGAGAGAGGTTTGCATAAGTTGAAATCCTTCTTTAACTTGGGTCCTTAAATTGAGATTTTCCTCACTTGGCATACTCCATGACTTCACCACTTGGTTCCATCTTATAACCTTGAAGTACATCGTAAGGATTTATTGAGGAAGGATGAAGTCTTGAACCCTAATAGTAGGCTATTGCACAATAATATTTTTATTTTTTTGACAACTCCCTTAGATAGATTATCAATAATGAAAGGTCTAAGGAACACATGAATGACTTGGTATACTCAAAGGGTCATTTATAAATGTCTCTTGGGGAGGAATGGGTGGCACATAAGAAGGCTGAGGTGGTGTATAAATAGGAACATAAGGCTGGCAAGGTTGGACCTATTATTCCTAAAGGTCTTTTAGCTTGTCCTCAATACCTTGAATATAACCACCTACATCCATCATCTCACCTATGATATTGTTCCAATTTTCTCTTTTAATAGGTGTCCATTATACTTTCATTTGCTATAGTAAGTCCCTTACACAATGGATGTGGTGAGTAGGGACATCTAGGACATAATACTTTTATGAACATAATTCTAGTTTATGCTTGTCAAGGCTTAAAGTTTGCCTAAGTTTTGGTATGGATAACTCATGGTAGAGTTGATGAGGACCAATATTATGATAGGCTTATTGTTTATATAGAGGATCAGGGTAATATTATTGCATATATGACTAAAATAGGTCTTCATGTTGCTAGTGAGGATAATGAGGAAAGTAATAGATATCCCTTTGATAATAAGGATCATGAGAAACTTGCCAAGGTTCCTCATAACTTTGATAGGAATCTTGGTAGGGCTTATTAGGATCATATATATTATGAGGGTCATATTTGAGCTACTAAAAAGGAGGTGGATAATTAGATTATTCACCATAACTATTCATATTGACCTCATATGTCAAATGAGATATAAAAACTTGACTAGAATTTTCAATGAGACATAATTGGTCTATTCATAACTAGAAGCTTTGATTTGGAATAACCATTGGTGATAATTTTCTTTCTTCTAAAATTTGACCAGAGGAAAACCATACCAAAATATTTTTATTATGTTAGACCTTGTCCCATTGGGCATGCCAAAACTATTAGAGACCTAGATTACACCCTAACTGGAGGTAGGAGTGTTCAAGTCCAACTTCTAAATCTAACTCAACATGGGACTAACCCTAGGATATGGGTATCCAATAATGGGGTTAGAACTCTAGGATTTTAATGAGACTAGCTCCTCTGATGCATCATGTTGTCTCATTCCCACTACTAGAACCTACTAGCAACTGAGAGAGAGAGAGAGAGAGAGAGAGAGAGAGAGAGAGAGAGAGAGAGAGAGAGAGAGAGAGAGAGAGAGAGAGAGAGAGAGAGAGAGAGAGAGAGAGAGAGAGAGAGAGAGAACATGAAATGAAAACCTAAGCTAATAGTGGTAATGCACATAAATTATGGGTTGATCCACCCTAATTGACTCTTAAACACTAATGAAATAAACACAAGACTAGATTTAGGAATCTAAATATCTATCAGACACTAGTGTTTCATGAAAAGGTTCACTAAATGATCTAAGTTGAGGGAAATGATGGAGAGTTCTAGAGTAAGACACTAACCAATCATAGTATCCATATGTGGGATTTGATCAAGAGATGGAGAAGACTAAACATGACTTGCATAATAAGATGAACTAGTAATTAGGTGAGATCATAATTTGACAAGGGAGAACCTTTACCACATATGCAAATCTAGCATGTACACACTATACCAAAAGAATTAAATCTAAAATAATCCTATATTCATCTCAAGGGGTTGCTAGCTAGATCTTGGTAGAGTTTGGTCATGCCCAAAAGAGGGAACCAAGAAAAATATTGAGAGGATCCATTTTTAGCTCAAAATAATCTATATATAGTATAAAAAGAGAAAGAGAGATGGAACAATGCCTTGGACAATTGATAAAAGATCACTGAGATCAAGAACTAAGCTAGAAGCACCTAATTTCTTTCTGTTTGTATGCCTTTATCAATAAAAGGATCTCTTTTTGTCCCCCTAATCCCTAAGATCCTTTCATTAGATGAGAGTGTCCCACTAGAAATAAGGGTTTGTTATATGACAACCTTTTCCTTTTTAGCATAATTAAATTCCCCTTACTGCCTCTCCACGTACGATCTAACCATCTTAGGACCCTAAGTCTACTTGACCTATTCATGAGGATAATATCCTAAATATTAAAACTAACAATCATGTCATTCCATGTTGAAGTACTTATTTAGTCGAAGATAGGGCCACATCGATAGATGAGGCCCTTTTCATTAATCACCCATATTTTCTACATTTCTATAGGCCCATTATAAATTTAAAACCAATCTAAGGTCATTGGTTTTCCTATAATCCTTATATTAAAATTGACCCATAGACCATATAACACCTTTTAGACCCTATCAAGTCTAAAAATACCCACTTTATCCTACAGAAGCCAAGCGTTCATTACACACAAATCCTTATTCCTCATAAATGGAGAACCAGTCACAAGAACAAACCCTACAAGATATTAAAAGGTTGAACTAGAGGTCTCTATTAAGATCCAATGATGGTCCCTTTATATCTTCATAATTTACTATTTCATATTGACTACTCCATAGAATTTAAATTGACTTCAATGGTGTTGATACCCCGACAAAACGTTTCTATCTATGGTCAAAAATAGCTTCTCAACCTCCATGGTTAATCTTGGGCTCACCTTTGCTTTAATTGGTTGGCAAAATATGACTAAGCTCATTGACACATTGACTCATGTCACTCCATTGATTTCATTCAGTACGAGTTCCCAAGAACCATCAATCCTCTACCAATTGAACACATAGTTGACACTTATCACACACACATTCATTCTTGAGATTCACTGACCCTTTTATCATTACTCATCATTAGATCTAAATGTATGATTTAATTCATACCATTAGATCAATTGAAACCCACTATTTAAAATCTAATGACTAGTTCATGATCTTAAAATTGAAATACTCACTCTTATCAAATGATATTTGCATGACCATCATTGATGATCATACAACTATTAAATTTAAGATTAATAAGATTTATATTGCTCCATCTTCAAGTTAACATTCCACTAACCATCATTTGAAGTCCTAAAAAATGTAACTGATGTCCCATAGACTATTAATTTTAAACATAGATATGTTTTTACCTAAGATTTATTTTGATGTTGGCACGAAAATCTTATGTTGCACATCCATTTTTCAAGGATTATGACTTGAAACACAAAATTCATGTAGTGACTAAAATTTTAGGAGATATTCATGAGGTCAAAAGGAAAAAACCCATTTGATCTGCTAGTCCTGGGAGCTTTCTAATTGAATATATTAAATGCACAAGTTGGTTGATCCATTTGTTCCTACATGTCAGCCCTAATGACAATTGAGCTCATTTGGCTATGTATGGAAAATATAGCAAAATCTGATTGAAGAGTCAATTTTGAACATGCATAGATTTATTTGTGCTTTGATGAAGGACATAAAACTTGGTTCATATAAACTTGGCACAAATGTGAAAAAAACCCATATCACCAATTTTCCCTGACTCATCCACACATGGCAATGGTGATGTCAAAAAATTACCTAATCAAAATATTACCACTAGACCCAAGATGCCTAAATGAACACAATGGAGAACTAGATGCATCCTTTACCTTTCAACACTTATTCCAAGCACTGTTGACATCCCATAGAGTCTTTAAAAAATGGTATATGCTCAAAATGTTTAAAACACATGAGAACTTGTGTGGTATCTTCCATTTTTCAATCTTAGACCCCTTTTTAAGCCTTTGATCTACTACTTCATCAAACCAAGCAAGATATTCTTATGTGGGCCAAAATTGGCCAATAGGAACCATAGGTGGATGGACCATAGGGGAAGAATAGTCCACATGTGAAGATACCAAGGGGAGAGAAGGGGGAGCTTCCTTACATGAGAGACCCATGGGAGGAGGGATAAGAGGCATGAGAATGGTCATAAGGTGATCTTGGAGGTGTTATTGGAGGATGCGATAATGATCAATGTGATGGGTACCATATTGGTACCACACATGATATAACTCTCCATATTTGGGAATATACTCATGTAATAACTTAGGGAGAGGTATAGCCTTATCTATAGACTAAGGAAAAATAGGATGCAAGGTGTCTATATATTATCGAAGCTTATGAAAATGATTGGAGGAATGATAATATGTGTCATGGAAGCAATAAATACACTTGTTAGTAAACTTTGTGGGTGTACTAATAGAGGCTGTGGAATCAAATACTAGGGAAGGTTGGGATAATGTTAGGTTAAATATAATAAGTTTTAATATTTTATTATATTCATTATTACTCAATTTCCCATATTAGAATAATTTAGTTTATAAACCTATATCAAAATCTAATTTGTAAACCATAGATTAAAGATAATCTAAATGTGTATTTGCAGGTTAAACAAAAAGATATGGAATAATAAATACATGCAAAAAATAGAGAAATAAGAGATGCTAAAAAACAATATACAAAAATACAACATGGTTTACCCAAATGTTGGGCTACATCCACCAAGAAACTTAGCAATTATTCTATTCAAACTTCTAAAGGAATTTATACAAGTGCCTAGCACTTCCTGCCCCTCAGTATCTATATTAGAGCACTCTGGAAACACCTTTGTTTGAAGATAAATTTTCTCTTTCTGCTAATTACTATGTAGCTACATTCATTTTTCATCTACAATTCACTTCTACATGATTTTTCTACCTCTTTTCCCATTTTTAAAGGGATGATCACTAAAAATAAAGAAGTACAAAATCTATTCTAACTTCCTATAGTTACAATCTATTACAACTTCCTTATAAAATAAGGAAATACATATCTATTACAACTTCCTTATGTTATAATTTATTACAACTTCCTTACATAATAAGGAAGTACAAATCTATTAAAACTTCCTACGTTTACAATCTTTTATAGATATTAAAAATAAACTACTTTAAATAGCCATACATCTATGATAGTGATGCTTGGGTTGTTGACAAATCATCATCTAATCATTCTTAGGTTTCTCCTACATTCAATCAATGCCTACAAGAGCACCATTAACAACAGACCTTCATAGGCTTGCCAACATAAATTCATGACCAATGTAACCATGACCACATAGTGCTTATATTAATCCACAACATTAGGACTGAAAGTTGATATTAACCTATTCATATCAATTTATAAGAGCACTTATATATAGAAGATCATAGCATTGGTTAAGTTGTAGGATTTCTATTTTTAAGTTGCTTACAATAATTATAGGTTTTCATCTACAAGCTACCCAACAACTATTGTCTTCACCTACAGGTTGCTTACAACAACTACAATCTTCACCTATAGGTTACCTGTAGCAACTACAAGTTTTCATCTATAGGCTGACTATAGAAACTATAGGTTTCTACCTATAGGTTTCTCATATCCACTATAGGTTTCATCTATAGGCTACCCATAGCAACTAAAGGTTTCTTCTACAGGCTAACCATAGTAATTATAGGTTTTTTCTATAAGCTACCCATAACAAGTGTAGGTTTATTCTATAGGCTACCCATAACACCTATAGGTTTTAGGATTTTTATTAAAATAAAATGAGGTGTTATGTTTCCACATCTCTAACAATCTCCCACTTGGAGACATAAGGCCACAACACCAACTACTGCAACCTCCCACTTAAACTCAAGACTATTGATTTATTCTTCTTCAAGCTCATGCTTAAAGTCACATAGAAGTTGAGCGTACCCTCAACTTCACTACTGTAATTACCTTAGTAAGCATATCTACAAGATTTTCCTTTGAATGAATCTTCTTGAGCTTGAACTACCCACTTTCTAAAACTATACATATGAAGTGGTAACGATGCTCAATATGCTTTGTCCTACTATGAAAAGTAGGGTTTTTAGCTAGGAGAATAACACTTTGGCTGTCAAAATATAGAGTGTACCCATCTTACCTCACTCCTAACTCTTCCATAAATTTGCTTAACCATAAAAACTCTTTACTTGCTTCAGTGAAAGAAATGTATTCAATCTCAATAGTAGAAAGTGCAACAACTTTTTCCATCTTAGAAACCCATGAGACTGTAGTACCTCTAACTATGAAAATATATGCAATGTTAGACCTTCTACCATCCAAATAAACTACCATTTCACTATTCACAAAACCTTGCAACCCACTATTAAAACCTTTAAAACATAAACACATACTAGAGGTTCCATGCAAATATTTTAAAATCCACTAAATTTCTAACTAGTGTTACTTACCAAGGTTGCTCATGAACCTACTCACTAATCCCACTACTTGGGATATGTATGTATGAGTGAAAATCATAGCATACATTAAAATTCTCATAGTTAAAGCATATGGCACCTTTTCCATATAATATTTCTCCTCTTGTGATGTAGGAGATTGTGTCTTACTCAACTTGAAGTGTCCAACAAAAGGTGTAGAAATAGATTTATAATTATGCATACAACATCTTAACAACGCCTTTTCAATATATTTATATTTAGTTAAAGTTAGTTTCTTACCCAATTTATCTATGTGAATTCTCATTATGAGAATTTTCTTGGCTAGTCCAAGATCCTTCATGGCAAATTCTAATGAAAGCAATTTCTTCAATTCACTTATTCTCTACATGTTAGCTCCACACAACAATATGTCATCAACATAAAGTAGAATAATAATGAATTCACCGTTTTCAAATTTCTTACTATAAACACAATGATCACTATGAGTACAAGCATATCCATGCTCTAACATGAAATTATTAAACTTTAGGTTCCATTGCCTAGATGCCTATTTCAAACCATATAAACTTTTAGTAATTTACAAACCTTTCTTTCTTTCCCCTTTACCTCAAAACCTTGTGGTTGTTTCATGTAGATTTCCTCTTATAAATCTCCATGTAAGAATTATGTCTTCACATCCACCTATTCTAAGTGAAGATAATCAGAAGCCACAATACTTAATACAATTCTTATTGAGATAATTTTGACAATAGGTGAAAATACCTCTGATTAATCAATTTTAGCCGTTTGTGCAAAGACTTTAACAAGCCTTGATTTGTATGTTTTTTCCCCACTCTCATATTTTTTTAAATGTAAAACCCATTTATTTTGTAGTGATTTCTTAACAGGTGGTAGATCCACCAATTCCCATGTTTTATTGTGTTTCAAAGCATCTAATTCAACTTTCATGCCCTTTTCCCATTGTATATAATCTTTGTCCTACTTAGCTTATACAAATCATTCAAGTTCCCCACTGTCAGTTAGTAAAAAATAAAATAAAGATGGAGAATATTTATTAGGAGGTTTACTTACTCTTGTTGACCTCCTGACCACTGGTGTGACTAGTTCGCTTTGAGCTTCTCTTGGCTCAATATTCTTATAAGACTCGATTGGGTCATTAATGACCCTATTCCCATTATTTGATTCTATAGAGGTAAATGGAGTATTTTATAAGTTCTCTTTTCTTTCTCTAAATACACTTGGAGGTATGACAAGATTTTCTTTACCAAGTGGACTTTCGACTTTCTTTTCTACAAGTTGGTCCCTATACATCACACTTTAATTAAAGATCACATCACATGATCTCACAATATTTCTATCATCTAAACACCAAAAATGATAACCACATGAGATATCACCATATCCAATGAAAGTGCATCTCATCGATTTAACATCCATCTTATTTCTATTTTCTTTATTAATGTGGACAAATGCTTCACAGCGAAAAACTTTTGAATGAGATTAGGAAACACTTTTACCTATCAAAGCTTCCTCAGAAATCTCACCATCTAAATCACTAGATGATCATCTATTAATAAAATAAACAATATTATGAACCACATCTACCCAAAAATTAGGGGGTAAACTAGCATGGAGTCTCATGCTTCTAGCTCTCTCCATAATTGTTTGGTTCATTGCCTCACCCCATTTTGCTGAGGAGTATGAGGCGCTATTACTTATTTTCAGATTCCTTCTTGTGCATAGTAGTTCCAAAATTATTTTCAGGTGTATTTACCTCCATTATTAGATCTTAATAATTTCAACTTCATGCCTAATTCATTTTCTGCAAGGGTGTCTAGATTTTAAAGGTTCTAAATACATCAAACTTATTTTAAATACAATAAACCCATAACTTATGAGTTACATCATCCATAAACGTAACATAAAGCTTTAAGCCTTCCAATGATTGTACAAGGGTTGGTCCCCAAACATTAGAATGTACAAATTATAATTTCTTTTCTTTTCTTTTAGGCCCAACCTTCAATAAAGAAAATTTCTTTTATTTACCAAAAATTCAATGTTCACATAAATCTAAATTAATAGACTTTAAGTCTGATAACTTCCCTTTCTTATGTAAAATTCTCATACCTTTTTAACTCATATGACCCAATCTTGAATGCCATAAATTAGTTTCTAGATTAGAAGTAGAAACTAATGCAGTATTAAAATCAATAATGCAATTAATCAAATACAATGTGCCTTCCTTTTTCCCTCTAGCTATAAAGAGATTACCTTTTGTTACCTTCCAAGATTCTACATTGAAATTAATAGTACATCCATATTCTGCCAATTGACCTCTAAAAATAAGATTTTTGGTAAGACTTGGAACATGTCTTACTTATTTGAGTATCCATTCATTTTCATTCTATAGCTTGATCCTTACTGACCCTTTGCCAACAATATCATAGTGTTCATTGTCTCCCAAGAAATCATGTCCAAACTTGCCACTTACTTAGGTTGTAAAATACTTGGGATTGAAAGTAGCATGAAAATATGCCCCTAATTCAATCACCCATGACTCAACCTTTGTATCATATGACATAACTAAAGCATCTTGATACATAGTAATAGTATCACTTGAGGCAATATTTGCCTCTTGGTTATTATCATTATTTTGTTGATCCTTGTGATTATTTTTAGGATCCCAATGCTACTTTCTCATATGGCTAGACTTTCCATAGTTCCATCATACAACACTTATTCCTTTTGACTTGGATCTATGTTTGGAAGATAAAGATTTTCCCTTTAATCCATGGCTCCTGCTCCTCTGTCTATTCTTTTGTCTCCCTATGGATTCAACATTTAGTACATTTCTTGTTGAAGTCTCACCAGATGTCATCCTTCTCATTTTTTTAGAGATTATGACATTAACAACATCCTCCATTTTAAGAGTATTGCTCCCAAACACGTTGTTACTCACAACCATCACAAGATTATTCTAGGATTCAGGTGGGGAACATAGTAACAACAAGACCTTGACTTCTTCATCTAGTTTCAATTTCAAAGAAGTAAACTAATTTATAATAGTATTGTAATCATTCATATGTTTTTCTACACTTGAATTCTCATTCATTTTTAGATTGAATAACCACTTCATTAGATTCACCTTGTTTACTATTGAAAGCGTTCCATACAACTTACATAAGGTGGTCATAAGTTCTTTTGTAGTCTTTTCTTTAGCTATATTGGAGGAAACACTTCCTCTCACGTAGAGCCTTATGGCTCCCAAAGATTTTTTATCCAATACATTCTGTAGACACCAAAATTATGTCACACACACATGCATAACTCCCTGTGTTGAGAGCCCCCTTAAGCTTGTTTCAATAATAAAAATTAATCTCTCTAACCCATGTTTTTACCCCTCACACATTTAATTAATTTAAAATAATCAACTAAGTTAATTAAAAACCTCTTTTTCACCTTACCTGGCCACCTCACCCTATGACTAATTCCCACATGATGAGTCACCTCAAGACCTAGTCCCCTCATCCTAACTACCCAAGACTTATTATCACTTCCAAACTAAATTCCTAATAAACTACCTCCTTCTTAACCTCTTATTTTTACCATTTTGCAATAGATGCCACACTTGGCATGAATAAAAATAGATAATATGCCAAAAATAGTAAGCTTTGCCTATTCTAAGGCTACCAACATTGGTCAATCCATAATCAACCCACCAATGTCGATAATATAATGCAAACACCAACCTAAAGTTTAGGTCAATAGAAATCACTAAAATTAATTCTTACCTACATTCAAGCTCCAAACATTCTATTTTTGACATATTGACTTACTATCATCTTACGTAATTCAATCACAATCAGGAACTGAGCTCTCAAGGACCAACAACATCCACTTTTTTTCTCTAAAGGCATTCAAGTTTGAACTCCCTGATAAGGATCAACAATCTAGAACTTATCATTTAGTGATCACAGCTAAGTATATCACTTATTCTATAGGTCTTATTTAAACATTTATTATTCTATCACTTTATATCTTCTATGTATTACTTTACACACTCCTAACCAAACCTCCATGAGGGAGTTATGAAGCTTCCTTACTTGTTTCCCCTTAACCTGACACACTAAACCTCTGACCAGATTTACCCAAACCATACTCTCTCTCTCTCTCTCTCTCTCTCTCTCTCTCTCTCTCTCTCTCTCTCTCTCTCTCTCTCTCTCTCTCTCTCTCTCTCTCTCTCTCTCCCCAACCTCCCAGACCTAATCAAAACCATTTCCTAGACCCAGAAAAGCCATCTACAAGCCCCTAGCCAATTATTTCCCCTATCGACCTCGGTAGCATAACTGACATTGATCACCTTCCCTACCAACCTAAATAGTATAAATAATATCAATCACTCCCATATCGATGTCAGTGACTAGATTTTTTTCTCCAAAACCTACCAAAAAAACTTGTAAAATATAAACAAAGTACACCACATGTACCCTAACACTCTCTGTTGTACTCAAGTTGTGAATAAAAGTAATATTATCTCTCTTTCACTCTCTCCTTACCTCTCTTTTAGTTATTTAATATTCTTTTGTCTATCAAAAGTGGACTGTCATCTCTAAGTAAGATTCACATTTCCTAAAACAAGTGCATAGCTTGGCAGCCCACTCATTTAACTACTAATAAACATCTTGTGGTAGTTCTTTTTTACTTGCAAGTAGTCCTCCCTAGCCAAAGAGGAGTGGTCACAACACACACACACACACACACACACACACACACACACACACACACACACACACACACACACACACACACACACACACACACACACATATATGGCATACAAACCAATCTAGGTTCATTCTAATCACTTATCCCTATCATTATTTTCTATTTTCCTTTAGACTTTAAATAATAAAAAATTAGTGAAACATTTATGGCATGCCTGGTGGGACCCTAGAGTTTTCCTTGGGTTCATTTCTTTTTTTAAGCATTCATATAGGTGAATTATAGTGAAAAATTCATTTCTTGCATTTCCTCCTTCTCTTTTACCTTAAAACAAAAAATTCAACATTCTATTTCTTATTTAAAATCATTAAAACTATTTATTTTTTATTTTCTCTTTGCTTTTAAAAGTAATTTATCATTTTCTTTTACAAGTTAGAAAACAAAAAAAGAGAATCTCTTCTTTACTCCTTCTTGCATGCACATTAGGATAGTGAATTTCATACTCTATTCCTATTTCATCTTTATTTTCATTTAAATCTAAACACTTTAGATTTAGGTTTTAAAACTTACTGTATTTCATTATTTGCTTGTTGCATATTAACTCACCTAGTTAATTACAAGCATTTTGAATAAATTATAATAGACCTATGTTACACAACAAAATCACATTCATAAAAACAAACATCTAAACTCACCTGAGAAAAGACCCATCAAGATTTCATCACTTGGTGGATCACCTTACCCTACTTGGCTATTCTACTTGGATTTCACCACCAAAGGGAGAATCCACTTCATTCTCTGATGGATTATAATCTCTAGACATAAAGTATATTTTGGCTAAGTGGCTTGGCTCAGCTCCATGTTCATGAAGTGTAGAGAGAAAGTTCTTATAACAAGTGACATACCTAGTCTAACATAGATTTCCTCTTGAGCACTAAAACTAACCTGAAACTAGCTCTAGATTGCTTTCTAGTACCTTCAATAACCAAAATTTTATTTTCACTATCTTATTAAGGCTAAGCCAACACGAGACTAAAAATTAATCTCTAAGACTTAATAGTTATTAGATGTATATTCTTTTCTTACTTTCTATTTCCTTTTGTATTTTAGAGTTGGTAAGGATGTTTTTCTATTGATTCACACAATTAATACTATTTCTAAAACTCAGTTTGTATAACTTGGTATCTCAAGTTTTCTGAGTCTTCTTTTTTATATAGACCATTTGGATCCACTATTTTACCTAATTTGAATTCTAGTTTCTTAAAACAATAGATTTTCCATCTCTTAGGATATCACAGTGATCAACATCGGTTAAACCTATAGGCATCGACAAATCTTCCATATCAACATCAGTTAAACCATTGATGTCAGTGAATTTTTCTTATCGACATTGATCAAATTACTGACATAAAAAACTATGTAATTTCATCTACTCAAAATAACAACCTAAAATAACCCATTTACCTTCACTTAAACCTAGTTTTTCCTTATTCTACTTCCAATATAGGGTAGTAAGACTATTTATACTTCCTCTTGCATGGTATTGAAATGATTTCAAGCCAAAACTCTTGCCAATTATGGAAATTAGCAACCACTTCCACCTTCCCCTCTCACTTTCTATTTTGTCATGGAATATACTTCAGATATAGAGCATACTCCCAGCCACAACAAAATTCCCATTGTGCTTGAGGGAGATCAAGATTTTAATAAGTTTCTTGATCGTAATGTGGTATCCCTTCAACATTACCTTGCTATGAGCTAAACCCATAATTCTTTAGGTGACCCAATCTATGGTATGCCAACTTATCTAATGAAGATAACCTTAGTTCTAGTTTCCTCCACTATTTTCCCCATGGTTTTCCAAACCAAAACTTTGATGAGTAACCCAATTATAAACAATGTCCAAAGAGTAACATCTCTAACTACCCAATCCCACCTAAACCCTAGTGTGACTTCCCTACTTTCACAACCACAACCAGTTTAATCAAGTCACACCCCATTCCAAAATTTAGTGGTACCTATTCCATCTACCCTTGCACCTATAATTACTCAAGTTATGACTCACCATTCATTACGTCTAACCATGTCAATAATCCAACCTACAATAACAAAAACCAACCTAATGGGACAAGCCCATTTTCTTTTTTTACCCCAACCTATGACTCATTATCCTTATGTTGCTCTGACATAACCTCATCAAGCTATGTCATACACTCCCTCTACTTCCTATTCACTTCCTTATAACTTAGGAGGTATCCCCCAAACTAATCCCCCTCTAAACCTCATTAAGATGCTAATAGACAAGATGTCTAATCTAGAGACATCTATTTTTGGTTAAAAGATTGTGTTATCTTATGATCAGATATGCAATGAACAAATCCATCTGCTTGTGCCTATTCACCCTTATCCAAGCCAATGGGAACTCCCTAAATTTACTCATTTATAATGTAAATAGGACCCAAAATAACACTTTCAAGCATTTATACATGCTTATTATTTAATAGGGCATGATGATGTATTATTACTTTGCACTTTCCCTATGTCTCTCTCGAGTGTTGCTTTGGATTGGTATATCTCTATACCTCAACATTACCTTTTCTCATTTACCCAACTTGCACAAATATTCTTAGACCACTTCTCTATTAACATTTCTAAGAAGGTTTCTATAATAGACCTTTATTCTATCAGATAATTGATGATAAATCTATCGTAGATTTTGTCATTCATTAGAAAAGCTTGATCAATAAACTTTCCTTCTCCTTACCCCAACTTAAACTTATCAAGATCTTCTCAAGGGCATGTGCTAAGCACATCTTTTTCACACTTTGGGTATAAATTTTTTGCACATTCGATGAGGCCTTTACAATGGCATGGAAACTCGAGGTTCACACTATAGATGAAGGCAAAATCAAGTTGTCAAGTAAGAATCCCAATTCCAAATCAAATGACTCTAAAACATCCCCTTCTAACCAAAAAGCTAAAGGCTCTGCCAACATGGTGGTAAATAAGTCAACTTCTTCCACAATCACAAACTAATCAAATTATTTGACTTCCCAAAATCTGACTAAGCAATTCCAATAATGATATAAATAAAGACAATACACTCCCATTTGGGAATCATACACATCTATTTTGGAAAAATTATTGCAACAAGGTATCATAACCCTTCCTCAAATCAAACCTCCTATATAATTTGAATCTTCCCATCCTATCCCAACTTGGTATAAGGAAGATGAGTTTTGTGACTACCATCGCGTCAAAGGCCACAATTATAATACTTGTAAGACACTCAAGAACATTGTTCAAGACATGCGTGATATAGGTGATCTCATCTTGGATAATCCTAATGCACCCCCTAATCAAAGTATGGATGTGTTCAAACTCTCTTTTCCTAACCATTCACTCAATCAAAATATTGTTCAGGCCACAACTAGTTCAAGTGATCATAATATCCATACGATTAATATGGTCTTTATTTTACCTCTAGTTCAACCTTCCCCTTAATAGGAGACATCTATTTCATTAAATCCTCCCCCATATTTAGTAGCATATATTTTTCCCATTCTTCCTCCTTAGGTATAAGAGCCTATTTTACCCATTCCACTCCCTTAAGAGGAAGAGCCTCCTTTACCACTTCTTTTACCACCTAAGGAGCCTATAATGCCAATTCTATTTGCACCAATATTACCTATCCTCTTACCACTTGAAGACCATACCCTACATATTCCTCAACCACATGTTGAAGGGAACATCATTCTTATATTATACCCTCTTGAGGATCCTTCCTC
This sequence comes from Torreya grandis, assembly GCA_037957365.1. Classification (NCBI taxonomy): domain Eukaryota; kingdom Viridiplantae; phylum Streptophyta; class Pinopsida; order Cupressales; family Taxaceae; genus Torreya; species Torreya grandis. Next base: position 641,942 of record JARHVA010005860.1, read on the forward strand.
ACCTACCTCTCCTCCACCTATATAGAGTAGTACCCCACCCACTTCACCTTTGCACTTAAAGGAGTCTGTATTATCTACTCCCATAATAGATGAGAAACCTATTGTGCCTACTCTAATTGTACCTCTTACCCCTTGTTTTACCTATAAAGGATCATATTTTATCCATGCCTTACCCACATTTTGAGGGATCCATAATACCTATGCTTTACCCTCTTGAGGAACCTTCTTCACCTACCTCCCCTCCACCCATGGTAGACCATGTTTCTTCTCTTATATCTATCGAAGAGGACACCATTTCAGTTCTTTCTCGTATTTAGCCTAAAGTAGAAGAAATGAAAAATTTCCCTCTTTCCCAAACACCATATCCTTATAAAGACACAACCTTAAGGCCTACATCAACTTCATCTAAACCCTTCTCATGGTTGCTGAAAAGTCTAGAATTTCTTGACTCCACGAAGCTAGATCATGCAGTATTTTGGGACTAGCTTAAAACTCCTTATCCAACACAAAAAATGTTGACCTTTACCACCAATTCCCTTGCTACCCTTTAGCCCAAGGTCTTTGACAAAGCTATATCTTCTTCACTAAAAACACCTAATTTTTAACCATTTATGTTAGATCCCTCACCCTCATAGGATTCTTCCACATCAAAGCAAATCAGGCCCTTAGGTGTACATCCCATTTCTAATTTAATTCATCCATAAGTGAATTTAGATTTAAATTCTCAACCATAAGTTGGATTTTTATAGCCTATATTATATAAAAATGTTAATCTCCCTAGATCTCATTGATCCCTTCTTCAACCCTCAACTTTGTCATTTGTTTTAGGACCACACCCCTCTACTTTAGTTAGAATATTGCCTAACCAAGTAAAACAAAAAAGTTAAGCTACCTCCACTCCTACCTTTACCATCTACTAGGATTTTCACATATAACACTAAGAAAGTGACATCAAAACATGTAACTCCACCATCACCAAACAAAACATCACATAAAATTACCTTTTCTACATCGTAACACAAGAAGGTGTCCAGTCCTATTAGCACAAGTGTGAGCCCACCCATAGGCTCTCAAATATTTTTATTACATCAATTATTGTAATCTTACATAATAAATATTACTACCATTAGTCCTTATAGTCATATAGGAATTAATCCATCTTGGTTTTATGATACATTAGTGTGTTTATATCATTGCTCACCTAGACACGATACTAAGAGTTGTAAAGCCCTCACAATAGTCATTCAACAACACTTTGATGTTGACACTCTCTCTAATGATATTGTTGTTAACCTTCCTATTATTCCACCTCTGGCATCCAAAATTCCTCCTACCATTTCACCTAAATTCAAACCCAAGGATGTGATCATAACCCCTTTACCACCTCTTTCACCTACATTTGAGATCAACATAGTTAATGTGGCCACACAGTCACAAAACCAAAAGATAAAGCTAAGGAAAAAGTTGCTGATCCTTAGGCTTATTTATTCACCAAAAACACTCCTCCTCCTAATTATAATAATTCCATCTTGAGTATTCCTAAAATGACATCTTCAGATGTTATTCAAAGCTCAATGGTAAAAAAAACTTCACCAAACTCCTATGAAAATGTCTCTATATGAGTTAATCCAAAATTAATCCCAACACCTTCAAGATTTTATTAGTGCCTTTCAAGTGATTGAGGTAAAATAAGATGATCCCCAACCTCTTGGAGCTTTTGTTAGCTCCCTTGATTTTGTCTCTCTGATTTCTTTTAGTGATTTAGAAATTTCACTCCAACACCCTGAAGATCAAGATTCTACCCTTTTTATTACTGAATATATTGATCAAAGTCATGTCAAGAGAGTCATGATTGATGGGAAAGATAGTATTAATATTATTTCTACCCATTCCTACAAACATCTATCCCTTCTTGATAATTTCATGTCTCAAAATGATGTGGTATTCCACTTCTTTAAAGATACTACAGATACTATGATGGGCACTATTGTCTTACATATCCGTGTATGTCCGCACACTATTATTGAGATTTTATATGTTATGGAAGGAGAGTTATAATATAAAATACTACTTATATGACCTTGGATATGTGCTATGGCATGTGCAGCCTCAACTTTACACTGCTATGTCAAGTTTGAACATGATGGACAAGTGTATGTTATACCCGTTGACCCACATCCGTTTAAAACATGCAACATGAATTATAATCCCAATGATGTTCTCATTCCATTGAAAACATCATTTTCCTCACATGATACTTTTGAATCTTTTACAAGGTCCAATCCTATAGTTACATAAATACTGGTAACACAAATTCCTGACAAAGATCTCATGGTGGAGACCTTTAAACATTTGTCACTCAACGAATATAATTTTTTGATGCTCAACATGTTAAATACTCCACAAGAGTATGGAAGGCTTCACATGCACCCAAATTACAATGCTCACATTGGGATGGTTATCTCTTATGCCCCCCTAACCTTCGAACCAATTTCACATATGGGGGAATTGATCAAGTTCCCACTATTGGCAATCCATCTCCTTCACCACAACCATTTACCTATGACTTCTCTTTCCTAAGTAACCTTAGATTAGCTCACCCCTATCTCTATAGGTGTGCCTAGAAAGGATTTGGTTTGGGTCGTTATGAATAAGGTGTCCATATGCCTATTGAATGTCCTACTAGTAACACCATTGAAAATGCTAAAAAGAGGCGTGGAGTGGCATATGACAAACCAAATAAACTCATTAAAACCTCCCATGAGCTAATTGTCAAAGAACCAGTCTCTCCTTCTCCACCATCACCTACCAAATTAGAGGTATCTATACCTCCTAATTTTTTTTTCAATAAATGCCATCCATTTGGGGCCTCTCACCTATCACCAAGGTAAGGAAACAAGGTCCCTTCCTCTCATTCATAGTGAAATAATTGATGAAGACTCTCCCAATATTAACACTATCTAATATCAAGATGATGACATAATTCTCACATATATGGGTATAGATGATTCCTATATCCAATGATCTTTCCCATCTAAAACACAATATATGTTAAATAAATTGACCATTGACATCAATGTACCCTTTCACGATAACCCCCATGTCCTCAAGATTGGTCAATCTTTAGATTCCTCTAAGAAAGCTGATTATACCACATTTATTAATGACCATAGCAAAGCATTTACTTGGTCTTATAATGACATGCCTAGTATTGACCCCTCTATTGTCACCAATCAATATGCTAAACCTATTAAGCAAAAGCTTCACAAAATGCTTCCTCATATTTCTCTCATTGTCAAAGAAGAGCTCCAATGCCTCTTTTTTGTCAAATTTATCCAACCCATCAACTACCTGTAATGGATTTATAATATCATTCCTATCACAAAAGTGATCAAGGGAATCCACATTTACACTGACTATCATGATTTAAACCTTGCTTGTCCAAAACATGATTTCCCATTGCCATGTATTGACCAACATATTGATCTAACTACTGGCCATGAGATTTTATCACTTATGGATAGATTCTTTGGATATAATCAGGTCCTTGTTACTCCTAATGATCAACACAATACAACATTTGTTACCTTATGGGGGACTTCCTGTTATTGAGTCATGCCTTTTGGCTTAAAGAACATTAGTATAACCTACCAATGCACCATGACCTACATTTTTCATGATCTCTTACATAGAAATATTTAAGATTATGTGGATGACTTACTCAACAAATACAAGCTTCATCAGGACCACTTAACAATTCTCAAAACCATATTTACTCATCTTCTCTAATATAACGTTTGACTAAACCCAAAGAAATGTGTCTTTAGTGTTCTTTCTGGTAAGCTCTTTAGTTTTATAATTTTTATTCATGGTATCAAGGTCAATCCTACTAAGGTTAGATCAATCCTAGAGATGCCTCCACCTACTAATATCAAACAACTCCATAGCCTACAAGGCAAACTTTAGTCAATTTCCACTTCATTTCTCAGTGGTCAGATCACTGCCAGCCCTTTCACTATCTCCTCAAAAAGGATATCTCCTTTCATTAGAATACCAATTACCAATAATATTTTGATGCACTTAAACAATATCTCATTTACCCACTATTTCTTATTCCACCTAAATAAAATCAGCATTTCTACCTATACATCTCTGTAACAGAGAATTCTCTAGGTGTAATGATTTCACATCGAGATGACCAACATCGAGAGCAGGTGGTTTACTACATAAGCTACACACGTGTTGATTATGAGACTCGGTATACCCATACCAAAAAAACTTTTCCTTGCATTAGTCTTTTCCACCTCCAAGCTTTTCCATTATCTCATAAATCACAAAACCTATGTGGTCACCCATATTGATCCCCTCAAATATATGCATTCTAAACCATATCACAACAAACATGTATCTCAGTGGCTGATGCTTCTTACTAAATTTGACTTAGAATTCATTCTACAAAAGTCTATTAAGGGGAAAATAATCACTAACTAGTTAGCTACTACCCCTTTACCTAACAATCAACCTCCAAACCTTGAATTCCCTGATGAATCCATTACAATGCTCTCAATTGATGACATCTCCTATCAAATGATGATGTTTTTTTATGGATATAAATGTTAATATGGTGGGGCTTGGGGGTAATTATTATTCCTCTAGATGGAAAGCCTATGCCTTTGTCATTTAAAATAGATTTTGAATGCACTAAAAATATGGTTGAATATGAGGCTTTATTTCTAGGACTTCAAATAACTCTTTTCTTAAGTATCAAATCCATAACCATTTTTGGTGATTCTTAGCTAGTGGTTAACCATGTCAATGGTTATTAACTATGCAAAAATGAAATTCTACAGTGGTATAAACATCATGTAGATATGCTCTTAGAATAATTTGACTCTTATCTCTTGTAAAATGTTCCTAGATCTACAAAAATGTTTACAGACATGATGGCTTCACTTGCTTCACACATACCCTCTTCATCCTCTTCTTTGAGAATCTATGTCACCATGCATCACCTAACATTACCCTCCTATGTCTTAGCTAACATCCACTTTATCATAAATGTAATAGCCAACCTCCATGACTTATGGTACAATAAACTCACTAATTACCTTTCCTTTTTTTACCCCTTCTAATCTCTCTAATAATGGGAAATGGGCCTTCATAAAATGTGCCACTCATTACACTATATTAGGGGGACTTCTCTATAATTGAGGTTTTCATGGTCTTCTCCTTAGATGCCTCACTAGTACTGAGACTCCCTTTGATATTAAGGAAGTCCATGATGGGATTTGTGGTGGGCATTTCAATGGTCATGTAGTTGCCAAGCGTATCCGTCAACTTGTCTATTATTGGCCTACACTCCATAAAGACTATGCTAATTACATTCAACATTATGTTAAGTTTCAACAACACACTAACCTCCTTCATGTTCCTATTCATACATTACAAGTCACCAAGGAATTTTGTCCCTTCTCCCAATGGGGCTTAGATCTAATCGAAGAGATTAACCCTCATTCATCCCTATGTCATCAATCTATCATTACTGCCACTGAATACTTCACCAAGTGGGTCAAGGCCATCCCTCTCATCTCCACTAAAGCTAACAAAATTTTTGACTTCATCAACCATCACATCATCTATCATTTTGGTGTCCCTCATAGAATTATCATAGATAATGGCAAATATTTCAAAAACAAGACTGTTCAAAGTCTTTGTGATACATTTGGAATCAAATTAAGCTTCTCATCACCATATTATCTATAAGATAATGGATAGGTATAAGCTTCTAACAAAACATTAACCAAAATTCTCATGAAGGTAGTCAATGATATGGGCAAGGATTGGCACACACACATTCCTTTTGCTTTATGGGCTTACCACACTGGCATTCAAACCCTTATGAGTGCTACACTTTTTTCCTTGGTATATGAGATGGAGGCTATTTTTCCTCTTGAGGTCTAGATTCCTTCTCTTCACATTTCTCTATAAAAAATCCTTACCAATGATGAATTTTGCCAAGAACATTTGGCTCAACTTGAATTTCTTAATGAGTGTCATCTCATTGCCCTCAACCACCTCCAAATCTATCAGGAGTATATCATACGTGCTTATAAAAAAAATCAAAGAGTGAGTTTTCAATATAGTAGATCTCATCTTAAAACAAAATCAACATGTGATGAACATGGAGAAAAGAAAATGGGGTAAGTTTTCTTCTAATTGGTTTGGACCTTATATCATAACTCACAAGTATGGCTCAGGAACTTATCACTTGTCTTCACTCGAAGGAAGGCCAAAACCTGAGCCTTTAAATGCCTTACACCTCTAACCATTATTTTGTTAACCAAGCATTGATTCACCTCATGTTTAACTTGAGCTCATCCCTTGAGCATCTCTATTACATTCATTTCCCTTCTTGTTCAACCTTAATCCTATACACTTAGTTAACTTACGCAATGGTATGGTGTTGCCCTCAAAGTGGAAAACTCCTAAGCCTCTATAGTCTTGTCCATGACTAAAATTAAAAAAAAAATGGGATATCTAAAAAAGTTATAAAGTCTCAAGTCATGCTTCTCAAATGTAGACTACTCCCTTGAAGGACAACTACATAAATTCCCTTTGCTACTATCAATAGACTACTCCCTTAAAGGATAGCTATTTAAAATTAAAAACAAATGTTTAGACCACTCCCTTGAAGGATGGCTAAGCCAAGCTTTCTTCTCAAAGGGAAATGTAAATTAAAAAAAAATCTCATATTGATCAACTTTATATGACCTTAACCCATACAAAATCCCATTGTAGGCTTCTTTCATTGATCAGCTTACACAAAAAGAAAAGCTTTAAGTCAAGGACTTGCCTATAGTAGCTCTCAAGTCACCCACAAAAAGGACATATCATCCCCACTTTGTAGGTTATGCTACCCAAAGATTTTCCCTCATTTTAACCTTTTTCCCCTCATACTCTTTCAAGGGAATGTGTAGCTCACTCAACATTAGGTGAACATGATACTTCTCTAACAAACACAATGGTTTAAAGATAAAAGGCATGAAAGAGGCTCATTTTCCTAAGCCTATTTATGTTATGATTATGGTCTTTGCTAGTGCACGAGCATTTTACCTCTTTATTTTCCCATCTAAATCACATGTCAATCTCTCTATTGAGATGAAAAACCATGTCATACCAACACTATCAAAGCCTACTCAATTTATTTTACGCATACACCATCACAAATATGGAAAAATGCTAAAATAAAATAACATAACCAATTTATTTATTTTAAGCATACACCATCACAAATATGGAAAAATGCTAAAATAAACTAACATATCCAATTTTTTCGTTTTAAGGATACACCATCACAACTATGGAAAAATGCTAAGATGAAATTAATAAACCAAATATGCATATACCATCACATATATGGGAAAGGTTAGTATAACTCAACTAACATGATCAACATTAACATCAAATTAACATAGAATAAAACTATCATCTAAATAATCATCATTCATATCATCATCATAATCACAATATACACATCTCAAAAACACAATAAATGATCATCTCGTGTGTGTGTGTATGTGTGTGAGATAAAAATACATGCCAATCACTACATCATCATAATAACATCATCTCTCTCTCAAAATATACATCTTGCATCTTCAACTTGTAGGCTAATATACATATAAATATAATCAAAATTGGTAAAACTCTAGGACTCAAAGTCGTTGAGGCTCTCTATGTGGTCATGAGGAGGTAGTGTCATCACCACTCTCTACCCATCTATATCTATGTGAGATAGAAGCTATGGTACATGTCATTGACCTCTCCTACTCTCTAAAATCTGAATATCTTTTAATCTATGAGAAATCTCTAATTACCCTCTCATAGTAGGCAATCTCACCTAGGCTAGTCAAATATCTTACCAAAGGTATAGTCTATGGAGGTCCCATAGCCCCTGATGATGTCCTAACCTATACTAGCCCCTATGGTGGTAGAGGAGTAGCAACCTTACCTATTACTCTCAGACTATCTCTCTCTCTACTATCACTTTAGTCACCTAACCCTATAAAACTATAATTTGGCCCTGTAGTGCTACAACCTAGCCCTATAATGCCCTAATATGACCATAAAACATCACCACATACCCTTGTAAGGCTAAAACATATGCCTAAGATGTATCTCAAGCCTACACTACTTCATCTTAGGCTTGTACCATTTCATCCCTCTCTCTCACCAGCCCCTATAGATCTGGTGGTGGCCTCCTAACCTCCACCACTAAATGTAACCCTACCCACCAAGATGTATAAGCCATTGTGTACCCTTGGTCTCCAACACTTGGCCCTACTGGTAACTCCTCAAAATCTATCCCATATATCTCTTGGGGAAATGGTAGGGGTGCCTTTATGTTATCCCTCTTATATCAAGGGAAGGTAGGTAGAATATCCTATAGTAGACCAAACTACCTCCTGACCTGTGCGATGGGTACCATCTCCAACTCACCAGCCCATCTCCCTTGACCCATAGTGAGCTCTACAAACCCACAAGCTATGGTTCCTATCCTTTGAAAATTGGGTATGTCAGCTAGGGTCTCCACAAAATATCAACTGAGATTAAGCCCTCAATCATGTGCCTATAACAGGTAATGTCCCAAACCATGCCATCTACTCAGGTCTATGTCATGCCCTCTCTCTACCATCTAACGCCAACACTAAAGCTTATTATGATCATGGTAGGTAATCTTAATAGTCATGTCACCATGATGTGCTCATATGCCCAACAATCTAGTATATGGAAAACACATAGACTGTATTACCATTGCAGCCTCAAACCCCACAGCTCTCTATATAACTAGGCTAAAAATACTAGACCTTAGGCAAAAATAATCTACTACTTAATAATCTATGCAAGCACACCTATAAATACAATCAAAAACATATCACTATCTACATCTGGTAATGTATACACCATGATCTTGATCATCATCAGGATGCTTAGTTGATGCTACTCCTCATCATCCATATAGAGTGGTTTGTATGTGAAACTCACTAAATGGTAGGTCACCTCACTAACATGCTCTCCATTTAATGTGACCATGTGGATATCATGCTCCTCTCTCAAGCATGCAAAGAGCTCCTCACCCCAGAGTGGTAACCATAAAATCTAATAAACATCCTCTTAAGTCACTACCAACTCTCCTGTCAGTAGATGGAAGGTGTTGGTGGTGTGATCCCACCTCTCAATCAATGCTATCATAATGGACACATCCCAAGTGACTCAACAATACTATCACACTCCTCTTAACCCCATGGCTTTCATGTTATACCATTTGTTTGGAGTAACATCCCTCCTCATACATGTCAACAACCTCAGTAGATGATCTTGTAAAGTTAGCTCCATCTTCACCTACATCCATCCACATGATAACTAAAGTCACATACCTTTTAATATATTCTATTACCACCTTTTTATAATTATCTTTAGGATAAATACATTGGTCTAAGGCCCTAAACTAGGCTATGTAGGTAGAACTTATTCAACATGATGTCTTTTGAGGATAGCTCAACCATATACCCACCTAACTAACTACCCTAATCTTTTCTCTCTGCCATAGGCTTCACTACCTCTTTCTCTTTACCCTAGGCTTCAATGCCTCTTTCTCTCTACCCTAGGCTTCACTACCTCACTCTATTTACCCTATGCCTACTTGCCTATCACAACTTTAGGCCTTACTGCCTATATCCCTAACCCTTGACACTATGCCCTATCTTTTACATCCTAGACCTCTTGACATATCTCAATTTACCTTTTTACCCATTTACCCTAACACACCTTTTTAGATCTTTTTCTTAGGCTCTGGGAGAACTACATTGGCTAGAGGCCCTAAATGAGGGTATGTAGGTAGCACTCAGTTGACATAGGGTCTTTTGAGGCTAGCTTAGCCATTAAGCCAGTTGATTACTACCATGGGGGATCCAAATTAACCCTTTCTCCTCTTTCTCTTATTTTTCACAGTCATCAACATTAGAATTAATGCTGACATTGGTATTTTATCAACCTAAATATTAGTCAACATTAACAAGAAACTATCAACCTTAGTACTATGTCAACTGAGATTGGTGGACCTCACCAACATTAGTGACTATTTTAGCCCTAGCGTCAAATGACCCAAACCCCAAATTACCTATTTAACCTAAAAACCTACTCAAATAACCCCCTAAATTATACTAAAACTACCATGCCCTATTTTATACCCCTCTACTAATGTTTTCTATACCCTCACCTCTGAATTAGCCTAAAACTACAAATACCAAAATCAAACTTCAAACCAACTAGTAGAGATTCTTATCTCATCTCTCCATCTCCTCTTGGCTGGCAAAACTGGCTCTTATGGTGGTGTGCCTCCTTCTGGGTCCCCTCCTTGCTCTACCATCTCAGTCACTCTTAAGCTCTATTTATTCTCTCCAATAAAAAATTTACAAATGAGTTTGGTTAGCCACCAAACCCCATTTTTTTAGGTTTAGTAAGCCATCAATGTTGGCATTCTTGACCTAATATGCTAACATTGATGCTTATGCAAACTGAAATCGATAATGTTACCCTAAGTTTGTCAATGTCAGCACTCTATATTATTGATATCAGTAATGTCACTGATGTTGACACCATTCAAATATTATTTTCCCCAAAATAGAAGCCTTGCCTCTCCAAACTTTACCCATACACTAGGGTAATTAGAGATCATATATATCTCCCCAACCATGGCTTTTCTTGGAGATCACAAATATCTCCTCGCTCTTTGACCTTTTTACACCAACCTTGAATTTCTTGTCTTAACCACTTATGCTATTTTTCTATAGTTGTTTATTGTGTACATGCATGCATATTATGTGTTTTGAATGGCAACTAAGCTCATCCTATCACCTTCAACTCTTTTGTGTTTTCTAGGGGCGCTTCCTACCCTAAATACCTAGAAAACATCAACCATTGGGGCTACAACTTTAATTATCTTGACCTATCAATTATCACTTAAAAGTTGTACTTTGGTTATTTCTTTCTAAGTCCTCATCAACCTTGCCTATTCTTGAATTTGTTGACTATAACTCATAATAGTATATGCATATGAAGTGATGCTCAATTCTTCACCACTCACCCAATTGCCTTTTTATCAAGCTGGTACTTAATTCTAGTTTCTCCTCTATCAATTCTTATTTTGAGTGGGGATACCTCATCCAATACTTGGAGCATCTAACTCCTATTTTTGTATTAAAACTTGTTAATATAAATTATAAGATAAAAAAGGGAAAATATAGACACAAACCTATGCATAACTCCCTATGTTGAAACCCCCCTTAAGCCCATTTCAATAATAATAATAATTACTCTCCCTAACCCATGATTTTACCCCTCACACATTTAATTAATTTAAAATGCTTAATTAAGTTAATTAAAAACCCATTTTTCCACTTTACTTGGCCATATTTCCCTATGAATAATTCTCATCTGATGAGCCACCTCAAGACTTGGTCCCCTCATCCTAACTACCCAAGTCTTATTCTCACTTCCAAACTAAATTCCTAATCAACTACCTCCTTCTTAACCTCTTATTTTTACTATTTTTTTTTTAATAGGTGCCACACTTGGCACATAGAATAATAGAAAATAGGCCAAAAATAGTAAGCTTTGCCTATTCTAAGGTCATCAACATCAATCAACCCATAACCGATGTCAGTGAGTTCACTAATGTCAATAAAATAAGCCAAACTCCAACCTAAGGTTCAGGTTAGTAGAAATCAAGAAAATTCATTCTTACTTACATTCAAGCTCCTAGCATTTTATTTTTGACATCCTGGATTACTATCATCTTACATAAGTCAATCATGATCAATAACTGAGCTCTCAAGGACCAACAACATCTAATTATTCTCTCTAAAGGCATTTAGGTTCAGACTCCCTGATAAGGATCATCAGTCTAACACTTATCATTCAGTGACCAGAGCTAATTATATCACTTATTCTATAGGTCTTCTTTAAACATTTTTTTTGCTATCACTTTATATCCTCTATGAATTGCTTTACACACTCCTGACTGAACCCCCATGAGGGAGTTATGAATCTTCCTTGCTTGTTTCCCCGTAACTCGACACACCAAACCTTTGACCAGATATACCTAAACCATACTCTCTCTCTCTCTCTCATAACTCTCCACAACCTCCCAAATCTAATAAAAACCATTTCCCACACCAAAAAAGCCTTCTAAAATCCATTAACCAATTATTGCCCCTATCGATGTCAACATCATAACTAATATCATTCACCTTCCCTAACAACCTTGGTAGTATAACTGATATTTATCACTCTTATACTGACATCGATGACTATGGATTTCCTAACTTCTCCAAAACCTACCCAAACAACTTCTAAAATATAAATAAAGTACACCACCTACACCTTGACACTCCCTACTACACTTAAGTTACTAATAATGGTAATATTATCTCTCTTTCACTCCCTCTTTACCTCTCTTTTAGTTATTTATTAGTTTTTTATCTATCAAAAGTGGATTGTCATCTCTAAGGAAACTTCACACTTCCTAGAGAAAGCATGTAGCTTGGCAACCCACTCATTTAACTACTAACAATCATCTTGTGGTAGTGATTTCTTACTTACAAGTAGTCCTCGCCAGCCAAAGAGGAGTGCTCATAATGTTTGGATACGATGCACAAACCAATTAGGGTTCATTTTAATCACTTATCCCCGTCATTTTTATTTTGTTTTCCATTAGACTTTAAATAATCAAAATTTAGTGAAACACATTCCATTCCTCATCTATTCTCTTTCCCTATCCTTTTACGTTTCCTTCAAGTCGTAGATAGAGGTCCTTTTGATATAGATAGTCAATCATCTACATCTTCCATAGAATAAAATTATGTCCATTAAACTTATCAACAACTCTTCATCCATCATCTACCATTGTTCAAGATCTCCCACTTGAGAAGATATTACTCTGAGTCTGAGATCCTACATAGATTTACAACTTGCAAAAAAATACACAAAACCACACAAAGATGGCTTTGATACCACTTGTTGGGCTAAATATATAAATTTTCAAGATTTTATTACATATAGTATTACTCAATTACCCATATGAAAATAATTGAGTTTACAAATCTGTATTGAAATATACTTTGGAACCCATAGATTAAAAATAATATAAATGTGTACTTGCAAGTTAAGCAAATAAATATGGAATAATAAATACATGAAAAAAATAGAGAAATATGAGATGATAAAAACCAACATACAAAAATAATGGCATAGTATTTAACATGGTTCACCCAAATTTTGGGCTACATCCACCAAGAAACTCAATAATTATTCTATTCAAACTTCCAAAGGAATTTATACAAGTGCCTAGCACTTCCTACCCCTCAATCTCTGTATTAGAGCACTCTGACAACACCTTTGTCTAAAGATAAATTTTCTCTTTTTTTCAATTAATACACATATACTTTCATCTACAATTCACTTTTACATTATTGTTCTACCTCTTTTCCCACTTTTAAAGGGATGATCACTAAAAATAAGGAAGTACAAAATCTGTTCTAACTTCCTGTAGTTACAATCTGTTACAACTTCCTTATAGAATAAGGAAGTATAAATCTATTACAAATTCCTTCTATTATAATTTGTTACAATTTTATTTCATAATAATGAATTACAAATCTACTACAACTTCCTATAGTTATAATCTTCTATAGATATTAAAAACAAACTACTTTAAATAGTCATACGGTTATGACAGTGATGCATGGACTATTGACAAATCATCATTTGACCATCCTCAAGTTTCTCTTGTATTCAATTAATGCCTACAAGATAATCATTAATAATATGACCTTCATGGACCTATCAACACAAATCCATGGCCAATGTAGCCATGACCACATAGTGCTTATATCGATCCACAACACTAGAATTAAAATTTGACATTAACCTATTCCTATCAATTTATAACAATACTTATATATAGAAGCCCATATCACCAGTCAAGTTGTAGGCTTTATATTTTCAAGTTTCCCACAAAAACTAAAATTTTTCATCTACAAGCTACCCACAATAATTTTAGCCTTTACCTATAGGTTGCCCACAATAACTATAGTCTTTACGTATAGGTTACCCATAACAAATATAGGTTTTCATCTACAGGATACCTGTAGCAACTACAAGTTTTTACTCATAGGTTCTTATAGCCACTATAGGTTTCATCTATAGGCTACCCATAGAAATTATAGGTTTCTTTTATAGGGTGCTTGTAGAAAATATAGGTTTCTTCTAAAAACTGCCCATAGCAATTGCATGTTTCTTCTACAGGCTACCCATAACAGCTACAAGTTTAAGTATTTTCATTAAAATAAAATGAGTCATTATGTTTCCAAATTTCCAATAGATAATTTATAATCTCTAATCTAATGAATGATAACTCTATGAATGCTAGTCATCGTAGGTTGATTGGCCCATTAGGTAAGCAAAGGAATAAGTTATGATAAATGAAGTAGGCCATCACCAAATAGATGTAGGGCTGGTGGAGAGATTAGATGAGGCTAAAATGAAGGAGAAATAGGATCATAAATAGGAAGAGACTTAGCTAAAGGGAGAGTGGGAATAATAAATATACTAAGCTTAGTTAAGGGATGAGTAGGATGCATAGATGATTGAAGGAAAATAGCAAACATCTCATAGGCAAGCTAGTTATAGGGATCCTAATATATATTAAAATGATAGGTACTAGTCACTGTATGATCCATAAGCATGATATTAAGAGGTTATTCAAAAACTAGAGGTGTGCTCACCATATATACCCTACCAACAATAGGAATAATGCTAAAATGAGGAACTATATAAGATATAATGTGATAAGATAAATGAAAAGACTGAAATAAAGAAGAATGATAATAAAGGATCTCAACATCTCAATCCTAGACAAGACCTCCTAAAAATGGGTCATCTAAGGTATAACCATCATCATATTCAAGTGTATAAAGATTAATTATGCAAGTAAGGATGACCTTCTCATCAGAGGTAGCATGGTGAATAGAGTGCCAAGTCTTAGTTAAGATGATAGGAATATCATCATTAGATGGTCAAAGGTAACATGACTTTAAATAAGGTAGAAGATGGAAAATGAGATGAGGAGAGATATCATAATTTTTTATATTGAGGTTGATCTCATTAGACTCATCGTCATTATAATCTAAGAGGTAAGGTGATATATTCTTGATGAGTTTGGTGTGACCATAGTAACCTCGCATAGAGTTGATAGGGAATTTAAAATGTTGAGATTATCATAATGGAAAAATCAACAAGGGCTCAAGGGTTGGAATTTTGAATACACCATGGTCTTAGAATTATTCAAAATTATAAGGGTTGGTGTCACCTTCAATACTATAAATTACACCATTATGAGGGAACTTAACACATTGGTAGGTAGAAGAGGCAACAAACCTCATTCAATGAGTCTATGGCCTACCAAGAAAGATATTATAGGAGAGGAAAATTAAATATAATAGCCTTCACTTGAATAATGACAAGTGGGATGGTGATAAGGAGCCACACACAACTAAGGGAGATATTTGCCTTTGGTTATAGCCTTGACACATGTTGTGTGTGGAATTGAGATTACATTTAAAGTATTTAATGGGTTTAATGAGGTCAAGGGAGCTAACACAGGGATTTTAACCTTATCAATCAAGGCACACTTGACTTGTATGTCATTAATTTATATGCTTAAAAAAAGGGGAGGATCATCTGCATGAAGCAGAGTCTCATCTAAAATCATAAAATCAATAGGAAATTTGAGAGATAGAGAAGGGTCCATTATTTTTTCAACATCTATAAACATCTCTTCACATTATTTTAAGATGCTAAATTTTGACCTAGATAAGTAGATTTACATCCTACTAGGTGAGGATGGGGATTGTTCATTGTGAATAGGAGTTTCATAAGGGAGTTGAAATGACGTGGATAAATCCACATGAGTTTGAGAAACAAAATTTGAGAAGGGAGATTAGTAAGTTCTATGATAGGATCCCATTACTCATAACCCATGAGGGGACTATTAGATAGAGGTGTGTAATTTTGGAGGAGTTCCTCATAAGGAGGAGCATAATTGCATGTAAATTTATGTTGATAGAATGTATGAGGTTTAAATGGGAGAAAAATGGGTTGGTTATCATGAGAGGATGAGGTAGTTGATATAGGTTTAGTTTTTGATAAACTTTAAAAAGTGGTATTAAAAGTTTAAATATAATTGATAATGGGTAAAGAGGTTGGAGAAATTTTAGAAATGGTGTGAGAAGTTTTATCCAATGGAGGTGTTGGAATTTTTTCATCAAAAGAGATAAGGTCCTCTTGCCCCAACTCTATTAGGTGAGTTGGGGAATAATCTTGGATAACATAATAAGTTTGAGATGATTAGTGTGTGTGGGTGTGATTAAAATCAATGAAGGCAACTACCATTCACATATCAGTCATGTTAACCACATTTTATCTGATATTTGGATCTATAAGACTATCAATGTGATTGGTGGAAGGAGTAGGCTTATTGTTATTGTGTTGATGGTTTGGAAGAGGGTCTTTGTAAATAGACAAATGAGCATTAGCCTAGTTCAAAGCTTGATTTTTATTTTGTGTTTCATGAGATTTGAAGTCAATGTCATGGGCTTGTTGATGTTTACACATGAGGGAATTATGGTCAAAACTAGGACCAATGAGTAAATCCATAACTAAGTTACATAATTACTGACAAGTCTTATGAGACTGACCCCATCTAGCATGAAACCAACATAATTTATTTGTATCATACCATGATTTCATAAGGAGAGTGGGATCAATATATCAAGGAAGAGGCTTTGGTAGATGCTTTTATAGTTCTACTAATGATAATGGATTATGAACATTAATGTTTCTTATTGGAGAAAAGTGAAGATTAGGGATGTGGTTTAAAGGGGAATATTATTCCAGAACATGGTCAAGAATAATAACTTGAATATTATGAATGGTATCATTGGAATAAGTGACAACATCATTAGTAACATGATTATTTTTATTTTTGATGAGAAAACAAGTGCCCATAAGAGGTTGGAATGACTTATTTTTATCATGAAAAAATCTCGACACTTGGCTTGATTAATGGCCTCTTTCAAAGTTCATGGAGAGAGAGTCTAGACCCAATATTATAAATTAGGATAGAGAGCATTGGTGAATAGATGAAAGAGGTTATCATCTACTATGTTATGTTCACATTTGTTAGACAAGGTCTTCCATCATTTAATGAAATCTTGTGTTGTTTCCATCTCAAGTTATTTTAAATTAATAAAATGAGCCAAGGTATTTTTAAGGTCATTAGTTTGAAACTCTTGTACTATATCATTAACTATATCATACAAACTAGTGATGGAATGAGATTTGAGTTGGTTAAACTAATCTAAAGTATCTACAAATAGGGTTTTTGCTAAGAGTTTGGTAGCGGTGAAAGTGTTTAAATTGACCCAATCTTTGTATAAAATTCCAAATGTTTTTAAGTGTAAGGTAAAAGTAGTTGACCCATTATAGCTAATGGTAGGGTTGATAATATAGACACCTGAATCTGGTTGTTGATGACCTCCAACTAGGATTTTGGCCAATTTCCACCTAAAATACATAATTTGACCTAAAAACACTAAAGCACATTAAATGATGTGAAATTGACATATTCAAGTGCCAATTTTGGCCAGGGATCCCTAAATGGGGAAATACAATTTATGAGCTAGCTAACTTTGATCAGATCTTTTTGAGTCAAAATGCCAAATTTGCACCTAGATGCTCTAGATCGATCTTTTCTATCAAATCTCTTTCACAAAACATGTGCCTTTGTTATTCATCATTGGAAACATCATAAATGGGAATACGGTTCCAATGCATATAACATCTCCTTCCAATTCTAATTCAGTCAAATTTTGGAGGAATAACAAGGCATTCTGATCAATTCAAGTAATTTGTGCATAGAGTACTTAATCATGATTAAGAGATAATTAACCCAAATCAAGGCTTAATTAATAATTCCATGGAAACTTGTTGAATACTTGTTTTTATAAATGAATATTGAATATTTGCATCATCAAGTGACCTCATTTCTTGGGAAGGCATCCTTAGGCCATAAATGCCATAAATATCAAGATTCATGCCCTTCCATGCCTCATCAATGCCTTCCATGATGCCATCCAATGCCTCTTAATTTCCCCTTCTTCCAATGTCAGGATGAGAATAATTAAAAATTTAATGCAATTTTTTTTATTAATCCTCAACCACACATCTCAATCTTGAGATGGATGGTTCAGGTTAATTCTGATCAAATCCAAAAATCTATAAATAGGAGGCCTCACAACATCATTTCTAAGCTATTTTAGTGCAAAGTTATAATGCCAAATTAGTTCCAAAATCTTCAAGAAACTAGTGTTACCATGCCAAATTGATTCCAAGCCAAGCCAAGCCAACCCCTAAGATAAAGGTGCCAAGGAGAGATGGAGGTAGTCAAGCTTCCATTGCTAAGGACTTTATGAGCAAAAGTCAAGTAAGCCACCACTACAAAGGAATTTTGAGCATCCAAGGAAGGTGAAGAAATTATTTTGTTTTCATTCCTTGATTTTTTGTTGTGTTTGTCATTTTATTTTATTAACTAAGCTCTCCCTAGTATCTAGGCCTAGAGATGTTATGCTATTAGTGTGTTTATTTAATTTTATTTTCATTTTGGAACTAACACCATACTAACCATCCTCTCTTGAGTCAAATTTATAGATCACATAATGGCACACCTGATGGGACTAGATGCATCTCACACCTAAAGGAGATCATTTTGAAACTCTAAAATATTTATTTAAGCCCTTAAAACTCTTGCAAACTGATTTTCTAACTTTATTTTACCATTTTTGTTTGCCATGGTTTTACATAGTAACTGACGTCGACAGGAAATACCAACATTGGTTACTTGGCTTAACTGATGTTGGTTAGGAAAATTGACATCGGTTAGATCTCAATTAGCCAAAGTAACTGATGTCAATGGTAATAATCGATGTTAGTCACTGTGTTTTTCCAAAAACACAGATCCAAGAGCTACTTTTCCAAAGTTTATTATTTCAAACTCAAAAGAGCTTCAAAGCTAAATGACATGATAACATTTTTGCTATAAGACCAAGCTTAATATTTCATAAAAACATGTTTATATCACCTTTTGAATGCTTAAAAATCAATTAAGAATCTTGTTTTGGGTATTTAACAAAGAATTTTAGATGTTTTTGTTGAATTTTTTTCAAAGTTTGTAACTAATACCAAGGGGTCAAATGAACACCACCAAATATTTTATTTTAGGTTTAAAATTGAACACAGTTGTCAATTTTTGTTTGCAATAGTTGTTTACTTAGATTTTGTTTGGAAAAAGAGGAATGTTGCATGTGTGCTCTTCCATTTGTCCCCTATAGGGAACCCTTGGAATCAAAAGCACCATTCCTATTGTAAGTATCCTAGTCCAAGACTTAGAAAGAAAGTCATCTAAAACACTCCCCAAAAACTTGTCAAAGTTTGGGTGACCTTCAAAATGACCCTAAAGTCTTTCTACTTTCATGCTTTCTTTATTTTTATACAAACTTAGTTTTCAAGGGGGACTTCATCACCTCCCACAAGCTCCTTAGGGAAGCTTTGACCTAGGGTTTCACCTCCCAATATTGAATTCATTTGGATCTTTTAGAGTTGTGCATGGGACGTATCTACATTTTTACATCACACTACATTGAGTGAACAATAGGATGTAATGGTTGTAAAAAATACTAGACCTTTTTACAACTAGCCAATGCTGCAGTCACCCAATTTTTGTGTTTATCTTTTACATCATTTGACATGAAAGTTATTGTGTAATTAATTCCCCTAGAATGTTCAAAATCTTACTAGTTTAGTCAACCCCATTTTTCCATACCCTTGCTAGGATTTTGATTATTATACTTAGTATATTTTAGTCATTTCTACTTGGTATATTTTGAGACTAAAACTTGTTTGTTTGTTTGTTCAAAAGATATGTCAAAACAATGCATTTGAGTTTTGAAGGGTAGTGATATGCTTCCCAAATCATGTCAGAACATTTTAAGCCTTTTAAGTCTTTGAAGCATAACATTAACCACATCATTCAAGTATGCTTACATCATTAGGCTACTCAATTTGTTTCGAGAATTGTTTACCATTATATCAAAACCATTTGTTTTAAACCATTTTGTATATACAATTTGGACCTTTGTCTTGAGTCATCATGTTGTCCAATCTTGTCTAGCTTGTTTGGTCAAATCTTAGATTTCATCATTGATTTTTCAATTAGCCTTGTCAAGTTTAGATCTAGACATTGAATGATTTCTATTTAAGCCTCAATTTGTTGGGTTGATACATAAATATTTCTCTTTTGGGTTACATAACTTTTGTTAATCGATTACCCAAATTTAAAAACTATTAATGTTTTGTTTTCTCACTACCTATCATCATAATTATTTGTGCCTTTATTTGGGAGAACACAACCTTTCTCAAAGAGCCTTTTGTATTATGCCTTATGCCAACTAATCATGTTTATGTTTTATTCCATGTGTCAGGTTTATGTCAAAGTTATTTCCAAAAAATTTAGATTAAATCAAATCACATCATGCCTATTAATTTGAGTCTAGCATTTGAATCCGTGATTGGACAAAAGACCTAGAAACTCAACTTTTCTCTTTCCTAGTTTAGACCTTGTTTAGAACACTTTGACCTAGACCTTTGACATGATAGTTTTTATTTAGATGTTTGACCTTTTATGTGTATGAAATTTGACATTAGACATTTGATGTTAGAATATTTTATGCCAAGTTTTAACACAAACCATTTTGGAGATACAACTCCAATTTCAAACCACATTGGAGATACATCTCCACCCCTTCAACAAAGTTAGACCAAGTTTAAACCATTTATCCTTTGGACATAGTTTTTCAAAGTTTGTAGAACTTTAAATATTTTTGTTTTTGAAGCTTTCATCATTTACATAGAGATGTATTGCTACACTTATGATGGAGTCACTTACAATATAACTTATGATAGAATGGCCACACAAAATGAATTTTATGGCTTTTGTCAAGACCCCAATGATGTTAATATGGTTTGTGAGATAGATTTCTATCCACCTCATATTAATCATTCATGGAAATAAAGTCATGAAGCAAATTACAATCCAAAGCAAGACTTTGATTGGTATGAAGAGGACTTTAAAGACCCAACTATAGATAATGTCATTTGGGATATGAATCCATACCTTTTTTATAATAATTAGTACACAGAATAAAGCTAAGAACCAGCTTATGATCCAACTCACGATTAGGATGATATGGTTTATGAGGAAGACTTGGATGTTTTTTCTTATGTAAGTAATTAATTTTCATGACATCCTTTTTCTATCCTATAATCATCTACCCCTAACCCTCCTTTAAATTATATGAGCCATCAAGCTTCACAATATCCAAGGAATACCATTACCATTCTTGGACCTCATCCATTAATTTGTGTGAGTAACCAAGCTCCCCAATGCCCAACCATTTTGATACTAAAACCTTATCCTTTGGTTTGTGAAACAAATCAATCTCTATAATGCCCCTTCATCATTCCAAGATGTAGTCATTTGGCTTATGCAAGCACTCAAGCCCCATAATTCCCTATCGTTACCATCTCAGGACTTTGTCCTTTGGCTTATGTGAGAAATCATGCTCCCAAATACCCCACTATTATCCAATTGCAATTTATTCCTCATCCAGTACCAATCCCAACCAAATCTCAACTGATCTAGTCATTTGAAGACCAAGCTATGTTCAAAACTAGTATTTTCCAACTCATTAGAAACCAAGGACAAAACAACCAACCAATACAAGATGTTTTTGTTGAACCAACCACTTGTGATAAGTCAACCTATGATGAATTGCCTATTTATCCTATACCAATTATCAAGGAGTCTCACTCTAATGAGCCAATATTTGCTGAGTCAATTCTTAATGATTATAACCACCTTTGGGAAAATCATTACCTCAACCATGTGCTTATTTTTCAAAAGCCTCCCATTGACAAGCTAGTCTCTAAGGAGTTGTCTCTTGACCTATTTCCCATCCTAAAGGATTCTCACTTTGAAAAACTAGTTTTTGTGGAGCCCATCGTGCCATTATAGGTTACTACTTATCCAAAACCAAATATTCAATAAGATATCATTATAATAGAGTACCCATCATATGAAGAATTAGAGTTATATTTTGGTTCTATTCTTGAATTGACATCAGATTTGGCATCAGAATCAACATCAGTATCAACATTAGATTCATATTTCCTTGAAATAGAATTAGATTCAAAAGAAGAATATGTTTATAATTGTTACAACATTGGTTATGCACACGTTGTAGATCAATTTGAATACATTTGTGATCCTTGTATGGTTTCTTCGGATGAGTAATTCAACTTCAAAATAATTTATCCTAGTATCTTATATAAGGATTGTGTATCCTCTCCCCATTTTATTACCATTCTATAGGCCATTACCATCAACCAAAATAGCCATATCATTGACATTGCATCTCCCACAAGTGTTGATAGGGATTGATAGAATCACACTTTATTGAATTGAATCCATGGTGACATAGTAATTTAAGAAGAGGAAGGAGGCCAAGACCATATTCATATAGTAGAAGAATGCTCTCCTAGTGAAACTTTTTCAAAAGTGCTAGGGGACAAGCAAAGTCAAGACTCAACATTTTCTAGTGAAAATTTTTTAGAAGCACTAGAAGAAAATCAAATTCAAAATCCAATGTTCATTAGTGAAACCTTCTTGAAGGTGCTAAGAGATAATAAATACAACTTCAATGGTGAAAACCTTTCTGAGGCACCAATAGCTGAGCACAAAAGTTCTTCACTACTTGATGAGGATGAAATCAAAGATCAAACCAAAATATCTTCCTATTTATAGCCTAATCAGATGGTAGCTACTCTTAAGATCAAATAATAGAAAAATAAATTGATCCTATTGAGAGAAAAAGTCTTTAGCCCCACCATAACCAAAGTTATGTTGAATCTGACATCAACAACATTATGTGTGACTAAAAGTCCTGATCTTCATTTATTTCCCCACCATTCCACATTCCATTATAATCTACCATTCCATTTCACAATCAAACTTACCATACATTATTTTTCCTTGTTTAACATCTATGCCCACACTTTCCTTTATAGAGGCTACAAAGATACCTTGTCTTGATGCTTGAAGGAATCAGAATCAATGACTAATGAAGGTCACAAAAGAATTCTTGACAATCAAATATGCATCAACTTTTTGATAGACCAAATATTTAAATGAGGTGTGGGGTAGAAATTAAAATGATTTAGTATTATGTCTATATCATTTATTTATTAGGATGTGCATCTCCCCATCAGTAGGAACAACAGAATCAAAAACCACACCCAAGCTAAAACCATTTTACATGCCGTTGCCTTTGTTATATATGCCTATTTACCATTATTGTAGATCCCAACCATTCACACCACCACTTGGGGGCAACCCTCTTACCATTTTATCCAATCTATCAAAAAACCATCATTATCCTTAGCAAGACCAACCATCTTATCATTCCATTTCTATCTAGACCAAAGCCTATTTTTAAGTATCCTATCTAATCTTGTTTTGATCTTAGTTACTTTGGTTCTTCTCAAAAAATTTGTGGGGAGATTCAAATCAAGTTTCAATAATCAATCTAGTATGTGTTAGATGATAGTCTATGAAATTAGTGTGATAGTTAAGCTGACAAGATATCTTTCATCCTATCAAGTTTATTTATGTGAGATTGATTATAACCACCTATGGGCAAATCAGTGTCTCACCAGTCTTGCTACTAATTATAAATACCTATGGGAAAATTAGTGTCATTGACCTATGATATTGTATTCTAGTTATAATCACCTATGGGCAAACTAGGGGAAACACTTGTTTATCATGCATTTCTGCATCACCTTGCCATTACTATTTTCATTTAACTAGCCATTTACTAGATTTGAGAACTTGTTGGGACCTAGTAGGTTTTTCCCCACCTTTTATGTGGATGTAATTAATATGACTTGAGGTCATTTCAAGATTATGTGGGTCATGCTCAATTCATGTTTAGGTCACCTCAGTCCCCCTTTCCATATTGTCTCACCATTTTGTGAGCAACTTAAGCCAAACACTCTTGCCATTTTACGAGTAGGTATCTTGTCATTCTCTAACAAGTTAAGATACCTCAAAATTCCAAAAACATTCATAATATTTCAAAATATAAAAATATTTTTCCTTTCTAATCCTATTCAGTTATCCTTGATCCACCTTATTGGGGCATTGCCATTGTTAGGATGCTTTCTTTTGATTTTGTTTTCAGGATTTCTATTTGTTTATTTATTTTAGGTTAGTTGTTTATTTGTTTATTCACTTTCTTATATATTTTCTTTCAGCACTATTGCCTTGACTTAGTTTATATGTATGCATTGGGTGATTCCTTACACACATTATTATCGAGTCTATCCAATTCATATGTCAATATTATCATCATGGTTTTTATCATTAGTGTATTATTTTTGAGTGTTTATTAGATATTGAGAGTCAGTCCTTACGCATATTTTGGCCAAGTTTTCATGGTGTTCTATCATGAATCCTACCATCACATGCTACAACAAAAAATATCTTCACAAAAGTCTACAATCAATGGAGCCACATAAGTTTCTCCTTAGCACCTTGGAAAATCCTTCCATCCCACCATTGATTAAATCAACCCAATGAGCATTATAGTTATATCATTGATAATTAGGATGAACATCTCCTCATTGGTAGGTATAATTGAATCATTCACACTGATCAATCTTATTCTTCTATTCATCTATTTCATCACTTTGCATCTGATCATCTTTAATCTATATTCTAGGTTATATCCTTAAGTTATGCTTGTTAATCAACCTTAACTAGGGCACAATCATCTTTAACAAATCTAGGTCCTCTTAATGATTATAACTACCCAAGGGAAAATCATTATTTTGACTTGTATTCTTGATTATAATCATTGTTGGGAAAATTAGCATCCTTTTTTACATCAATGCATGCAAGCATTTTATTATTTAGATTAATCTTAACCATATATTAATTTCATATTTCTTCTTGTTTCTTATTGAGGGACCATCCATCAATAAATGTGATAGCCACTCCCTCGAGGGGGAATCATTATAGTCTTCCAAAAAACCATTTGGAGCTTTGTTCTTCAACCATCATCTTCTTTTTGGTATACAAGCCATTTCTCATTCTTTGAGAAGACATTGCTTTGCATACAATTTACAACATCTTCCCAAATAGGGGCAAACTGTAGACACCTAAATTTGAACACCAATGACCTCCAACTAGGCTTTTGGCCACTTTTCCACCTAAAATACACAATTTGACCTAAAAAATTAAAACACATTAAATGATGTGAAATTGACATATTCGAGTGCCAATTTTGGCCAGTGTATCCCTAAATAGAGCAATGCAATTTATGGGCTAGCTGACTTTGATCAGATCATTTCAAGTCAAAATGCCAAATTTATACCTAGATGATTTAGATTGATCCTTCCTATCAAATATTTTACACAAAACATGTGCCTTTGTTATTTGTTTTTTCCAACATCCTAAATGGGAATATTATTCCAATGCATCTGACATCACCTTCCAATTTTAATATGGTTAAATTTTAGACCAATAATAAGGCATTATGATCAATTTGAGTAATTTTTACACAAAGTGCTTAATCATGCGTAAGATATAATTAACCCCAATCAAGGCCTAATTAATAATTCCATGAAAACTTGTTGAATACTTATTTTTAGAAATGAATATTGAATATCTACATCATCAAGTGACCTCATTTCTTGGGAAGGCATTCCTAAGCCATAAATGCCACAAATATCAAGATTCATACCCTCCATGCCTCATCAATGCCTTCCATGATGCCCTCCATGCCTCTTAATTTTCCCTTATTCCAATGTCATGATGAGAATAGTTACAAATTTAATTCCAAAAATTGAATTCATCCTCAACCACACATCTCAATCTTGAGATGGATGGTTCAAGTTGATTCTACTCAAATCCAAAAATCTATAAATAGGAGGCCTCATAACATCATTTCTAAGCTATTTTAGTGTAAATTTATAATGCTAAATTAGTTTTGAAATATTTAAAAAACTAGTGTTACCATGCCAAATTAATTCCAAGCCAAGCCACAAGCCCAAGGTGCTAAGGAAAGATGGAGGTAGTCAAGCTTCCATTGCCAAGGAATTCATGAGCACAAGCTGAGCAAGCCACCACTACAAATTCATTTAGATAATCCAAGGAAGGTGAAGGAATTATTGTGTTTTCATTGCTTTCTTTTTTGTTGTGTTTTTCATTTGCTTTTGTTAACTAAGCTCTCCCTAGTGTCTAGGCCTAGAAATGTTATGCTATTAGTGTGTTTATTTCATTTTGTTTTCATTTTAGAACTAACACTATACCAACCATCCTCTCTTGAGTCAAATTCCTAGATCATAGATATATCCTATATCTATGTTATCAATTTGGGGTGTAAGATGTTCATTTTGAATATTTTTAATTATTTTATTAATAATAGGTGGTTGAGGAATAATATTTCCATGGGAATCCCTAAGGGTGGGGTTGGGATAATTTTTGTTGTGCATTCCCCATGGAACCTATTAAGGGTGATTTTGGAGATGAATAAAGTGATTATGTATTTGCATCATTTTGTTGGCATTATTAACTTATAAATCATTCATTTGGATAAGAGTTTGTAACAAAAGTTGATGGGTTTTAGTGGTGTTATCATATCATTAAAATCATTAGCATTGGTATTATTGGTTTGGGTACCACTATGAGTAGTGGCATGCATGTTATTAGTGGATTGAGATGTATTATTAGAAAAGGAGGCACTAGTGACATGATTATCATGTGTTGCAAAAGATACACTAGAAGATGGATTAAAAGAAGTAGTAGTAGTGGCATGATTACCATGGGTATAAATGATGCACTGGTGGAGGATTTGAAAAGAGAATATCTTAAAAAAGGCCCACTAGAATTTGAACCTTCCATGTTAGTAGAGATACATGGCATGAAGGTGGAGGAAATCAAGGAAGAAGAGGTCATAGTATGAGAAGGGTTCAAAAGAGAAGGAAGAGCTTGAGAATAAAAGAAGTTATTTCCCCCAAATTTGTGTGAGAATGTGGGGGAAGGTGAATGAGGTGAAGGTGTGAGAATGTGGGGGAAGGGGGAAGGTTGTGAATAATGGAAGGGATTTTTCCTTGATGTTGATAAAATTCATTAATGAAGAAAATCACTTCCAAAGTATACTCTAATTTAGGTTGATATTCTAAGTAGAATAGAGGGTTACAAACTGAGGATACATGAGGAGAAGTCTTATTATTTGTAGTCCAAGTTGCCACATGCACATTACTTACATCTAAATAAGGAGCCAAAATATTTTTATGGGAAAGCCTATTTGGATTGGTAAAACTCATCATATCTATGGATTTCAATTCTATGTTGTCCTCAAATAAGAAGTTCATGATGAGAGATAAATGTTAAGAAGTAAAAAGATGATGCAAAAATAAAGTCAATGAATAGGATATAGATTCATGTAGGTTAACTATGTTTTGTAACCTAATAAGAAGATAAGAATACAGAGTCATTCAAGTTGACTATGTATTGTAAATAGGAAGGTGAAGTAGGCTAATAAGGATACATAATTATTCACATTGACTATGTATGGCTGAATAGGGAAATGAATGGGTGAATAAAAATAAATAGTCATACATGTCAAATATATACTAATGGTAGGAAGGTAAAAACATAATTTGTAAGAGAATTTATTGACTAGGATGATAGTGTTTTTAAATATGGGAAAAAATTTCAAGATAATTGAATCAAGAATGAAATCAAACACATAGACAATTGGATCAATGCAATTGATCCAATTGGGGCACACAACATAGAACCTTGCACCAACACTAGCCAATGTATGTTTTTGAAATATAATACAATGATAAAAGATAAAGCAATCAACTAAAAATTAAATGCTAAGTGGTCAACCTAAGTGTTATTAGATTATTAGAAAGTTTTGATTTTAATGTGATAGGAGAGTTGGTTGAAATAGGGAGCTAGAAAGTAGTCTAAAGTTGGTTTCAGGATGTTGGGCTGAAATGAATCTATATTAAAAATAGTACTAGCTTGGTATTATGGCCTACCCCCTCAATTCATAATCATGTAGTGATAAGGTTGTCAGGTGATTTTCCAATATATACCATTAACCACATATTTATACTTGGCCAAAAAACCAATTTAACTTCCTCATTGGTGATGAAATCCAAGTAGGTAAGCCTTGTGAAGACAAATTTTTAAATGCATTTTGAATGTTAAGTGGTTCATTGATGTGTGAAAAAGATTAAAATAGTGTGAATAAAATAGTATTTTTAAAAACTGCCTATTTAGACTATGTGAGTTACTCTAAGCATGAACCCAACCAAAAAGGAAATGTGAATTAATTAATAGCAAATAAATGTTAATTTCTTGGTTGAGAATAGTACATAGTTAGTTTAGGACACATAATATGCAAATAATACATAGCAGAGTTGACTAGTTCACTACTATTTTTTAGATGTAATGTATTTAAGAACAAAGTTGAATAAGTCAACTATGTCTCTCAGATAGAAGATAGACTTTAGAAATAAGTTGACTAGGTCTACCTAGTTAGATGTAGGTTTTTGGTTTTGAATATTACTAAGTTGTGATAAACATAACTTAAATAAATAATGAAATGATATAGAGAGGAAAAAAATAAAACTTGGTGGGCTTGAAGATGATTAATATTACAAATTTTATGTTGTAATGCTTTAGTTGCTCATTTCAAATTCTACAAACTGGGTCAACTAGTTCGACCAAGTTCTAAAAAACCCTATATGCTGAAAAATAATAAGGAAAAGAGTCAACCTCTTCGATAGTGTTTATTGATCTATATGCTAGAATAAATAATTAATAGATATAGTCAACCTATTCAAAAGTGTAAGCTAATTTGGAACTAAATAAGAGTAATGTGTTGATCTATTTGATCCAATAACCTATATCTAATAAAGACCTACACAGATATAATAGAGTCATTTTGAAGTGATTATGTGTTAAACCTACACACATAAAGTTAGAACTATGTTGACTAGTTCAATACAATACTACAAATCTGAAAAAATATAATAAAATTATAAAAATTGTAGTGTGAAAGAAAAACTTTAAGGGTTAGATTCATGTCAGGTTCAGTAGAATGTATGGAAAGAGACATGCACTAATCTATAAATAAATTATAGATTGGAGAAGATAAATCCTACTTACACTTCTGATTATGGATACATTAGATATTCAAGGTCATGAACAATATGGATCTACTAAACCTATCCAAGGGATCTCTTACCATAATCAATTCTCTAGGGAGGGTTATAAAGCCTCAAGTTAAACAAAACTATGTAATAACTCTAACTAGGTCCTATGTTTTCATATTCACTAAACTATTAACAAGTAAAGTAAATTTTAATCTAATTCTCACCAAAGCTTATGGCATAAAGTATGGGTAATAAACATTAAATGTAAATATGCATAGAAGATATATACTCACATCAATGTATATGAAATCCTAATGCATGGGAGAGAATTACAAATGAATATTTATATATTTTTAAAAAGGAGGAACAAAGTTATGAATAGTTACCTTTGAAGACAAACATGTAGATATTCAATCTCTCCCTTGACCAAGATGATTTGTAAGAGGTTGTTGTGGTATGTAAGGATGACAAGGATAAATCAGCTCTAGGCTACACAACCTATCAATGCACCCAAAAGACTTCTCCATAAGACAAAGTTCATATCTCCAAAGAAAGTGTGAAACCCTAAGCTATGAATCTCAAGTATAATGGTGGATAAGTATATGTATAATATATATCTCTTCTTTTTTAACTAAATAAATGATGAAATGGATGTGTTTATATAGATAAATCTATCCCTAGTCATTTTCAAAATTTTAAGCTAACAAGGTCAACTCAATTGACCTTGTATCAATATTAAGGAAAAAAATTAGGTATTGGTCAAGGATGGCCAGAGGCGAACCTAGACCCTAAATTATTTTTATCAATTAGAGTACAACGTAGATGGGGCCAAAAATGTAATGTAAATTTTCAAAAAGTATTTTAGGTTAGGGAAGGGCTAATAAAGGTGGAAAATGACTAGAGGAGGTTGTAAAAGAGGAAGTAAAGCTTAGGGGAATGTTTTTAGGATATGTTTATGTATATATCAAGTGGTATTAAGGGACAATAAGCATGAAAAGAACTAATGGTCTGCCCATCCCTTTCTTGGTGCACCCCTTAAGGCATGCACTTAGAGATATTGAGACTTGATGAATTCTTGGAAGAAAGAAAAAAATCAATAATTGATAAAGTTTGAAAATATTATGTGTATACACAGAGCACCCATTTTGGCCTCAAGTAACATTTACAATAAATGTTATCAACATGTGATCTAAGTTAGATATCTCTACCTCCAGGGCCTTATGGCCAAAAAATATCATCACCACCACATTTGGGGTGGTGATTAATGTTTAGGACCACATTTTTGGCCTTTAATCATGCCTAGTTAGGAGATAGAGTGTATGCAAAGGGAAATGAAACTAATCTATAAATCAATACTAGATCAAATAAGATAGATCCTACTTACACTTCCAATTGTCAATATATTAGATATTTGGGGTCATAACCCATATGGATCCACTAGACCTAGCCAAATTATCTTTTACCAAAATAATATCACTAAGGAGGGTTCCAAAGGCTCTAGTCAAGAAAAACTATGTAATGACCCTGACTAGATCCTATGTTTTCATATTCACTCAACTAATAACAAGTAAATTCTAATATAGTGCTCATCAAATCTTGCGGCATAGAGTGGGGGTAATAAATATAAAAAATAAACATGTATAGGAAACATATACTCATTTTAATGTATATAGAATCCTAATGCATGGTATAAAATTACAAATGCATATCTATCTAATCTTATAAAGGAAGAATAAAGTAAGGAATTCTTACCTTTAAAGACAAACCCATTGAGCCTCAATATCTCCCTTGGCCAAGGTGTTTTATAAGAGGTTATTATGGTATGTAGATATGATAAAGATAAATCAACTATAGACTACACAACCTATTAATGCATCCAAAAGACTTATTTATAAAGACAAGATCTATATCTCCAAAAAAAGAATGAAACCCTAAGCTATGCTCCTTAAATAAAATAATGGATACATAAATGCACAATATATATGTCTTCTTCTTCTCTTTTCTTAGAAATGGTGAAATGGATGTGTTTATATAGATGGATCTAAACCTAATAATTTCCAAAAGTTTAGATGATAGGTTTGACCCAATAAACTTTGTATCATTATTGACCAAAACAAATTAGGTCCTGGTCTAGATCAATCAAGGGCCAACCTAGACCTTAATTTTTTTTTTCAATTGGATTACAAGGTCAATAGGTTTGATAGTGTATCATAAACTATCAAAAATTATTTTAAGCTAGGAAGGGATAATGAAGGTGGAAGATGACTAGAATAGGGTAAAAACTAGGAGGCAAAACTTAAGGAAATGTTTTTAGGAGATGGTTGTGTAGATAGCAAGTGGTAGTAAGGGACAACAATCCTAAGAAGCACCAATGGTCTTCCCATCCCTTTCCCAGTGTACCCCTTAAATAATTCACTCAAAGAGATTAATACTCAGTGGGTTCCTATAAGAGATAAAGCATCAATAATTGATAAAGTTTGAAAATATTATGCATATACATATGCATCACTCAAATTTCATCATATGTCATATAGGTGCAACACAAGGTGGTATTTTGGAAAAAGAACATAGAAATATATAATTCTAAATATGATTAAATTACATTAAAGATAAAATAAGATAAATGAAAAGATATAATTGAAAACAACTTACCTTTACTTACCTTAGTGATGCAAATAAAGGAGATGCAAGAACTATGAAGGTGTCCAATGTAGGGAACAATAGGAAAATTTTTAGAAGTTAGTAGAGAAAGATCAAAATAAAATATATATTTTTTGAAACATAGAAATATAATAGGTGAAAATATTATATATGATATCAAGATTCCAGAACATTTTACGGTTCAAAAAAAGAGCTAGTAGAAATAAAGATATGATCAAAAGATGGAATATGGTAGTAAATATTTAAATAGTAAATAAATTTTGAAAGGTAAATATAAATAGGGTGAAAAACAATTAATTTTTTATTTTTATTATTATAAGAAAAAGAGCTATCAGAAACATAGGTGGTGATCAGAAAGCCATCATGTTGAGGAGATGAAAATTAAGATGGGGAGGATCCATAATGTCTGCAATAGGTGCAACATAGGTAAGCAATTCAAAATTTCAAATTTTTGAATATTTTTATTTTAAATTAAACTAAAAAAAGAAAAGTGATTGGTAGACAAAATCTAGGCACCAAAATGAATTGCATGAAATTATTAGGTAAATTAGGGGTAAAATGGGGTTTTAGATGGGAATAAGTTAGATCAATAAATTCTCAATTCATTTATGATAAATGGGAAAAAAATAATCGATGTTGATGAAAAAATTTGACCTAATAAACTTAGTGTGTAAAGTGAGGGAGAATGATAAGCCTGACTAGATAGCATTAGGTGGATTTAGTATTCTAAAATGGGGTCAAATACATAGTAGTGGGCCAACTTAATTGGTAAGTGGGTAAAGGTTGGTTGTGTATGATAGGGCTGATATAGTTTGCTTAAGAAGGCTGATCTAGTATCATAAATAAAGTACAAGGTTGATGTAGTATTAAAATGGGTCGATTTTATATAAATTTGAGAAAATAAATCAAAGGTGGCTAATTTTTAAAATTTTAAGAATGTATTCTGATTATTTATGAAATGGAGGTTTGATACATCCTTTTTTGTTTGATATTTAATAGATACACCAAAGGTATTGGTGACTAATATATGTGTCATGTCTATCATATCTAGTGGAGTGATTGATTAATGTGGATAAAGTATGGCTAGTCACATTGGGATTTGGAGACATCATGGAGATGAGGTACATCCCGCTTGGTTTTGATCTTATTGTCATGTTCTTTGGAGCATGGGAAAATTTGACCAACACTTTTTGATGGGTGGTGGATGGAGACACATATTGAGGTGGGTATCATGCTAGAAGATGTCCATTCATTACTGGGATTACTAATATTAGGGACATCGATGATCACAGAGACACTAAATGATCTAGAGGAGAGGCAACACTAGCTTGGTGGGTGACATGCTTAGATATGATACACCTAAGATTAAGGTTCAATTTGTTTGATTTATATATTGTTGAGATTCTATATATTTGGAAGGTTATGATTGGACTTGTTACAACATGAATATTATGTCATAATTTAGATGGCAAGGTACTGCTATACGTGATAACCTTATGTCAATCTATTTTAGATCAAGGAGCACTATATGACTTTGGAGTTGTCATTTAGGTATAGATCATGCATGATATGTATGGGTTTTTATCTAGAGGGAAGAAGACCATGGGGTCTATGGTTTCATTGAGTGCATGTATATATGAGAGGTTTCCTATGTATAGTCTAATTGGGTTTTCCCATGTGGTTGATGATAGGTTACCTCGAATGATGATATGGAGATAGGACCATGTATCTCAAGTCATACCCAATGTGCCATTGATGTAGATTGTCATATGAGGGGAGATCATATGGCATCCCTACACACATATTGATACTATATGGCCTAGTTGGTTGATCGTAGAAATAGGGTTGGCTCAAGTGTGGATCATGGGCCACTATACTTCATGGGTAGAGTTGCATCTAGTAGCATAATTACCAGGGTATATTAAACTCTGACACCCATTGTTCCCTCTATTAGTGCTTGATTATTGGGAATGACATGATAAATAACTAATGGGGAGAGGAGTACTAGTGGAGATACCTATGATTAGGACACAATGTGTTATACTATGGACTAGTTAAACATGATAGCAGGTGGATGGGAGATGGGATGAAATGAACATGGATCCAAGGACATAATAGGTACCATAGCAAGCACCATATTAGGTATCATAACAATAATGACCACCTTGACGACACCATAGATGAAGGCACCATTGGAAAAAGTGGGCACATGTAAGGGTGACAATGTAGGATGACCCAATAGTTATTTAAAGACATATCTAGTCCATCAAGACACCTATCAAGAGAGGGTCATGGCATGTATGAGTGGTGACATTAGGATTTGTACTGGTGTAGAGGAGATCCACATATAAAGTGCTCAAGGGATGAGAAAACATAGAGACTATGCTCAACAAGTGAGAAAATGGGGAGATGGTGGTTAATGATATTAGGATTACTGAGAAATGTTATGATTTTGATTTAAGTATTTGATATAGAATACTAGTTGCATATGGTTATAATAGATAGATAAATTTTGAAATATATATGTGATCTAATATCTATCTATTTTTGGTTTTATAGATCTAGTGATATAGGAGGTCAAATGGGGATCCCATATTATGGCTACATATCATGACATTTTGGATGGGAAGATGGCACCATACAACCCCATAAATCTAGATGTTCTTATGGTATTGTCTACTCTAGCCTAGGTAAGCTAGGTTAAAATGGTGGGGGAGGCTATGATGTAGTTAGAAAAACATAGGGATGGATTTCAGCCACTGATATGGGTGGGAGAGGTATAAACATAGGCTTGATATGCCTTAGCTCAAGGGAAAGTAGCACATATGACTACCACAATCTAGCTTGGATAGGTGCAGGCCTAGGTGGTTAATTTATAGGGATAGGTAATAGGTTTGAGATCCTAAACTACCTCATTATAGCATACTATTTAGAGAGGATAGTCCTAGGCATCTAAGGGTAGTGTGCATAGGCCATAGGATAGGAATTATGGATCCCAACCATAGAGTTGGAGCTATGTATTCTATATTTTGTACCCTGTATTATATAAAACACATGATATATATAAATATTTATTTTGATAGATGGATTTGATCTCATGAGTTGTATTTAGTTGTGGATGTTGATGCATGGATATATTTATTTCTAGTACATATATTTAGCTTTTGTTGTATATGTTATAATAAATATATGTGGAGTGTTTTCTTTTGTAGCATTATGTGATACACATGCATGGTTAAAAATAAAAAGGCAAAAATGAATTGAAAAAGTATAAGTAATTGAAACAAATGTATGACACACTATATCATGACGGTAAATCTGTAATAACAAAATATGACTAAATCTAATAAACCTAAGCATGTAAAAAAGATAACCAAATGTTTTTAAACCATGAAAAATATGTACACCAAATTAAAATAATAAAATCACACTATGTCATGTTGGGAAGTATGAAAATAATTTAATAAAATGAAAGGCATAAGAAACACCAAATGGTATAAAAAAACAAAACAATGAAGTCAATCAATGATACTAAATCATGTTGGGAAGTAAAAAATGAAACAAAATTAGAAAAATGAACTTAAATTGATCATACTAATTCAGGGTGGGAAGTATGAAAAAACTAAATAAAAATGGTTGTATTCTTACATGAAATCAAAAAATAAGAAGGTAAAGGTTAAAAATCAATGAATTAAGAATAAAACATACTATATCAAGATGGTAAGCATGTGAATGAATGTAAGTCATGATCGATCACTACTTAGCTCAAATTTAACACATGTAATTTCATTGTGACTTGGGTATTGGAATAGTTTTTGAGGAAGGCATGGTCCTCTCCATGGTCTTACACTGAAACTCACAAAGGGAACACCAATGAGGTGGAAATGACTAGGAAAATATTTTAAAGGAAACATTTTGAATAGTAATTTTTTAAATTTATGAGGAAAGCCTGGTCCTATCCAAGGTCTTACACTACAACTCACAAATGGAATCTCTAGGGAGAGTGATAAGTGAACAAACTAATATTTCTCAAGGGGAAATATTAGGATGATTATAAATGAAAGAGGTAATTTAAAAACCATAATTTAGGCATCTAGGATAAGACCTTAGGAAACATGAGGCATACTAAGGACATATAAAAGACATTAAATGCCTAGTGACCATTAATATAAAAAGGATACCTTATTCACAATAAACACAAAGTTGTATATGTAAAAAATTGAGGTACTAAGATCAAATAATATTAGTTGTTTGAATAAGAAATGTAAAATATACCTACTATCCCACATGTTCCCCATTATTCAAGGGCTCTTACAAAGCCATCAATATACTATGAAGATTAGGTACTTGTGTGAGAAATAAGGCAACACTAAAAGTTTTTCTTTTGTAATTCTCCTTTCCTAATCTACTAGCCTAACACACCCCAATGGACCTTGACTCTATCATGAGGCCAAATATGGAGTTTTATCTTCAATTAAAAAATTAGATGTGCTTCAAATCAAGTATTTTAGTGTGATTTGACTTTTAAAATATCGAATGTTGACTTTTATATCATTTCCTTTTGTTAAAATGATTTGTATTTATATTTTTATGGGTTTTAATATTACTCCTCCATATGAACTTGGAATAACCAATGATGAGAGATAAAGTGGTACAAATGCATTATCTTTACACTTTTGTTAAAGGAAGCTAAGTATCCAAATACATAACTAACTAAAACATTTAGGCATACCTATGAACCAATATGTTATCTCAAGTTTCAACCATGTGTATGCCTAGTTTATGAAAGGAAATAAGGGGAATAGAGGGAGATCCAAGATGGACCAATAATATGAGATTATAATGAGATAAATTTTTTACTAATTGATCACATGGTAAATAAGTAGTATAAGGGGAATAACGTTTGTATAACCAAGACACAATAATGATTATCTATGTTAAGGAGATAGGGTAGCAACCAATCATGAGAAAATAACAAGACATCCATGGAAATGAATACATATAGAAAACATGTAATCATGAAAATAATCCATAAGAGATCAAAAGGAAAGAAAATGTCACCATAGACAATATGGAATGAAAAATATAAATATCCATATAAGATAGATAATTGAAGTAAAATTTGACACAAAGTCAAATGATATAAAGTAGATAACTATAAACTTGGAGCACATGTCCAATAAAAAATGAAGAATAAAGTGAAATAACACCATGTTTTGTTCATAAATAATGGTAAATTTATCCACAAACAATTTTCATAACATTTTATATATCTCTATGAAGTTTTACTCTAATTGTAATGAGGGTGTCATTGATCTTCAGTGAAATCTGGGAAAATACCTCTCATCAAATATCCTCAACAAAAAATGTAGGAATGATTGAAGGATCATGATCATGAGGGATATTGTGAATAAGATACTTAAGAGAAGTAATAAGAGTGGAATATGTGGGATATGAAGGAGACACCAAGATATAACGGACCATAGGTAAAGGAGGATCCATAGGTGGAGGGATGACACGTGAAGGGGCCATAGGTGGGGGAACTACAGGGGAAGAAGGGGGATCCTTCTTGCATGGGTAACCTATGAAAGGAGGGATAAAAATAATATGAATGATCATAAGGTGATCCTATAGATGATTTTAAGGATGCAAAAATGATCAATGTGATGGATACCACATTGGTATGATAGACAATATACCTCTCCATATTTGGGAATATACTCAGGTAATAGCTTGGGGGGAGTTATAACCTTGTTTGTAGTTTGAGTAAGAGTAGGATGTAAGGTGTCTATATATTATTGAAAATTTTGATAATGGGTGGAGGAATTATTATCTATGTTTTGAAATTAACATGATTTTTAGTAGATTTTATGGGTGTACTAATAGAGGAAGTGGAAGTAGAATCTAGGGAAGGTTGGTATAGTTTATAATATCTAGTCTAATGACCAACAACTCTATGAATGTCATAGTATGGATGATTAGTCCATTGGTTAGGAAGAGGAACAAGTAGTGATGAAAAAAAGGTGGCCATCACCAAGGGGAGGTAGGACTAGTTGAGAGATTAGATGAGGCTTGACTGAAGGAGAAATAGAATCATAAGTAGGAAGAGACTTAGATAAAGGTAGGGAAAGAATATGATCTAGACTAGGCTTAGCTAAGGGAGGAGTAGGATGAACAAAGGGTTTAAGGATAGTAGTAAACATCTCAATGGGAAGCTAGATATAAGGATCTTGGTATCTAATGAAGTGATATGGACCAGTCATGGCATGATCCATAAGCATGATCCTAAGAGGTTCTTTATAAATTGTAGGTGTTCTATGTAAATGCACCATCTCTACCCTATAAACAAGAGGAATAATTATAAAATTAAGAAATATATAAGATGAAATGTGATAAGATAAATTAAAATACTAAAAAAATAAGAATGATAATGAAGGATCTCATCATCTCTAGCTTGAACAAGACCTCCTAGAAATGGGTCATCTAAAGTATAATCATTACATAGTTAGGTTTATGAAGATAATTTGTGCAAGTAGGTATGACCTTATCATCAGATGTGGCATGATGAATAGAGTGTCAAGTATTAGTTAAGACTATAGGTATATCATCACTAGGTGGTTGATGAGAACATGGATATAGAGATGTTGGAAACTAGTAAATGAGATGAGGAGAGAGATCAAAAGTTTTTATCTTAAGGTTTATCTAATTGGGATAATCATCATAAAAATTTAAGAGGTTAGGAAATATATTCTTGATGAGTTTTGGGTGATCATGGTAAGCTCACATAGATTTGATAGGGGAATTAAAATTTTGAGATGCTCAGAATGAAACACTCATAAAGTTTTCAAGGGTTCAAATTTTGAATACACCATGGTCTTAAAATTGTTCAAAATTATAAGGGTTAGTGTCATATTGAATCCTATAGATTGTACCATTATGATGGAACTTGACACATTGGTAGGTAGAAGATGAGACAACCCTCACACAATGAGTCCATGACCTATCAAATAAGATATTATAAGAAAGGGGAAAATAAATATCATAACCTTCACACAAATAGTGATAGGTGGGATGGTAATAGGGAGTCACACATAACCTAATGGAGGAATTTGTATTTTAATATAAGATTAACATGTGATGCATGTGGATTTTAGATTATGCTTAGAGTATCTAAAGGTTTTAATAAATTCAAGAGAGGAAACACAAGTAATTAAACCCTCATCAATTAGGGCATTCTTGACTAGGATATCATTGATTTGGATGATTATAAAGAGGGGAGGATCATCCACACAAAGTAAAATCTCATTTTTAATCATAGAAGCAATAATAAATTTGAGAGAAATAAAAGTGTCTATTATTTTATCAATTTGTATAGACATCCCTTCACATTTTTGTAATATTTTACCTTCTAACCCAGATAAGGTAGCTTCAAATCCTTCTAAGGGAGGATGGGGGATGTTCATTTTGAATAGGATTTGCATAATACAATTAAAATGATGTGGAGAAGTTTGCATGAGTTTGAGAAATGGAATATGATATGGGAGATTAGTAATCTATATGATATGGTCCCATTCATAATAACCCATGAGTGGACTACTAGATAAAGCTACATAATGTTGGAGGATCTCTTTAGAAGGAGGATTATAATTTCATGTAAATTTGTGTTGATAGGATGTAGGAGGTTTAATTGGGAGATAAATTAGTTGGTTATCATGAGAGGATGGGGAAGTTGATTTAGGTTTATCTTGTGATAGATTTGAAGAAGTTGTATTATAAGGTTGAATATTATTGGCAATTGGTAAAGAGGATGGAGAATTTATAGAAATGGTATGTGAGGTGTTATCTAATGGAGGTTTTAGAATTTGTTCCCCAAAAGAGATAATGCCCTCTTACCCCATCTTTGTTAAGTGAGTTGGGGAAGAATCTTGGATAACATGAAAAGTGTGAGATTATTGATGTGTGTGGGTAGGATGAGAATAAATGAAGCCAACTACCCTTCACATATTAGTCTTGTTGACCACATTCTCTTTAGGAGTTGGGTCTATTATACTTTTAGCAATATTGGTTGAAGGAGTAGGCTTATCATTATTGTCTTGATGGTTTGAAATATGATATTTGTGAATGTTTAGATGAGCATTAGCTTGGTTTAAAGCTTGATTTTTACTTTGTGTTTCATGAGCTTTGAATTCAATGTCATAGTTTTGTTGATGTTTATGAATGAGGGAATTATGATAGAAATTTAGACCAAGGAAGAAATATATTTCTAAGTTATGTAATTACCTAAAAGTCTCATGAGAGTGACCCATAATAGTATGAAACCAATAAAATTTATGTGGATCCTACTATGATTTCATAGGGCAAGTGGGATCAATGTCTTGTGGAAGAGGCCTTGGTAGATGATTTTGGAGTTCTACTAAGGATAATGGCTTATGAACATTGATGTTTTTTTATTAGAGAATATTGAGGATTATAGGTGTGGTTTAAAGGTTAATTTTGTTCCAAAGTAGGGTCAAGAGTAATATCTTGAATATTATGAATGGTATCATAGGAATCAATGACACTATCATTAGTATCATGAAGATTTTTATTTTTTATGAGCATGTCGGTGCCCATAGGAGGTTGAGATGGATCAAACTGATGCATGATAAAATATTGGTGTTTGGCTTAGTTGAGAGCCTCTCCAAAGTTTGTGAAGAGATAGTCCTAACCTGATATTGTAACTTATTATAGAGAGCATTGGTAAATAGATGAAAAATGTTATCATCTGCCATGTTGTTTTCACATGTCATGTCCCCTTCTCCTGAATGAAACATGTGTAGGAGATCCTTTGACTATATATTTCCCATAGGATAATTTAGGTAATGAAGGTGAATAGTAGAGTGGGCCACTATTCATCTTCTACTATTCACTAGCACTATTCATAAAAACACTATTCATGGTGACATTATAAGTGATGCAAGAGGTGATGTAAAAATGAGGTGGATTGTGAATGACATGACATGGCCCATAGGATAGTATTTCATGGATTAAGATCATGTGCTTCGAATGGGATGTCCTACTCTACTTGGGAGATAAAATAGATTCACTTTATTTGTTCACATGGGTTGTCCTTGATGGAAAAGGAATGGTTGGTGTAGTTTTCATGTGGATTCATGTTAAAGGCATGTGGAAGGGTCAAAAAGGTAAATATGGCACATTTTTTATGAAAATACATGTTTTAGGCTTATGGTGAAGTCAAAAGTGATTTGTTGAGAGCATCTTTGGCACATGTTTGCACATTGTGAATAGTAATTGAGTCCCCATCATTTTAGTCTCTCACATGTGTGACGAGGAGGAGACTTTGGAGGCACATGGGAAAGTGGGAGACTAAAAGACAAGTCAAGGGATCAACACGTGATCTACCATTTGACTAAATTAAATCCCAAAATAACCCTTCACATGAGTTACTATTCTATGGTTCCAAATTCTCTCTCTCCTCTCTTCTTCATGAATTTTTTTTATATTAGCATGCTCTCCATTGTAAAAATCATCTTTTGCCAATTATAATTCTATTTCATGTCTTCATGACATTGTTTGAAATTATGTTCATTCATATTCTTCCTTGGACAAAAACCCATTAAAGAAAAGGATTCAAGGACAAAACTCATTGGGTGCTTTCTAGATCAAAGGATGAAAACCTTGTGGTTCATGGAGGTGATCTCATTCAGAGATTACAACTAATTTTCAAAGATTTACATATTCAGTGGTTTATTGTAATTTGTAGTAAATGATCTACGTGTGCATGAGAGGATATTGTTTATGTTTTTTATATTCCTATCATTAGTAATTAGATATATCATTTTGGTTTTCTTTCTCATATTTATTTTAAGAATTTCATTCTATAAGTGTCTCCATATTCATCTTAATGTGTTCATACCCAAGTTATTGAAGTTGTTTTTTAGATATTTAGAATATGTGCATAAATATCCCATTTAGAATATAATAGTGGTGATAGATTTGGTGATCTTTCCATCTTGTAGGTATTGTGTTTTTGATGCTTTCGAGTGATAGGGAAATCATGTACTAGAGAAGCGAGCAAAATAAATTACAGCCAAAATTTTGCTAGCTTGTAAAGTTGTTTTGAGGAATCATGGAATTATAGAGATTATCAATAGATGAAATGAGGATCCTTAATAAAAAAATCACTTCAATTTAAAATATTTTGGATGGCATGTAAAATTCAATTCCAACCACAACATCTCAGAAGGAGGCTACATTTCTAGTAAAAATAAGAGTAGTAGAGCCCCTAGGTTATAAGTATGTTAGTATGTATAAAGAATATCAAAGTGTATCTGATGAAAATAAGGCAATTTTGTATTTTTATGAGTATTTACATTTGGTAGAAGATATTTTAGAAAAATATTTTGAGAAAGAATAAGAAAAGAAGAAAATTTTGATAGTTGAGCAAGATCCAAAAGAAGCATGTTTGGAAGAGGAGAAAATCTTCTTTCAAGAGAAGGAAAGAGTGAAACCAGAGAATTTTCAATCCATAAAAGCTGAAGGTAAAAAATCTTCAAAAATACAAAATGTTTTATTGGATTATAATTTTATAGATCAAAGGAATAATCATAATGAAGCCAAGGATAAAGTATCATTGGCTGAATGCATAAGAGATAAAGTTTTAATGCTCAAAATTCACCCATCAATCTTTTAAAAATTGAAACAATACTATATGAGGGTGATTTGAAAGATATTAAATTCCATGAAAATATTTTTGATAGTATTTTGGTCTTAGAAGAAGATCTGAAAGGTATCATAGA
Source organism: Torreya grandis (assembly GCA_037957365.1). Taxonomy (NCBI): domain Eukaryota; kingdom Viridiplantae; phylum Streptophyta; class Pinopsida; order Cupressales; family Taxaceae; genus Torreya; species Torreya grandis. The sequence goes on from JARHVA010005860.1 coordinate 684,874, forward strand.
GCAAGATCAAAAAGGATACCACCTTTAAAATGAGTTCACAGTGGAGAATATTGAAGAGGATACTATCTTGTAGATTTGTAGGAAGAAGAAGTTTATAAGCCCATATTTGAGCTTAATACTACTAAGGATTCATTGGAGATTACTCAAATTATTCTTCAAGAGGAAAAACATTATATTGTTGTTGATCTCCCATGGTATGTCATTGATAAGATTCATATTCAATATTCTAAAGTTAAGCATGAATTTGTGTTTGAGAATCCAAGCTACATACAAGGACACAAGGTATGTGAAGATGTTGATATCATGGATCATGTGATTAGGTTGGGTTTGAATTGGATACATATTATTGAAAATATGGTTATGGAAACCAAAAATATAATTTATTTTGATAATGTGTGGTTTGTCATTGACATCTGTCTTTTGATGCAGACATAAAATGAGACTTTGATGATTTCCAGCTTTAAACTCGCTGATCTCCATTCAATATTAACTAATGAATTTTTTTAATAAATTAGGTTATAGTTTAATAAGTATTTAAAATGTTAGGGAGGAGAATCCAAATTTGTTTTAGTGGCTTTCAACCAATAAACTACACACATTTCATGTGTTGACTAACAGGGTTTAGATTTGTAACAGTTGTTTCATTTATAGGGATTCAGAGAATTTGATAGAAATAGAAGAGGGATATAAGCCCATTTTCATGAATCCTTATTATCACCCTCAAAGTTTAAAAAAGTAAATTGAGAGAGTAAAAATCTAACTATTGCATATGGGGTATATTAGACCAAGTTCTAGTCCTTATGCAATGCTGATTAAGGAGACTATCAAGAAAATATACCCAATACTCAATATTGATATGTGGATTGATGAAATAAATGATGTAGTTTTATTAAAGGTTGATTTTAGGTATGAGTATCATCAGATATGCATGAGAGAAGAATATTTTCATAAGACTACTTTCTAGTGTTTTGATGGGCACTTTGAATATCTGCTTATGCTATTAGGGCTTATAAATGCACCCAACACATTACAATATGGTATTTATAAGGTCTTTGGTAACAATTGAATAAATTTTATTTTAACATTATTTTATGATCTCTTGATTTAAAATAAAGGTTTGAAAGAGCATCTTAAGCATATAGATTTAGTTTTGAGTATTATTGAAGAACAATCATTCTTTGGTAATATGTCTAAATGTGACATTGGATTGAATAAAATCCTATGTTTTTAGCCATGAGATTAGTGATAAAGGAGTTAAATTAGATTAACAAAATATCTAAGCAATTCAGGGTTGGCCACCTCCTATAAGTCTAACAAAACTTCAATTTTTCATTAGGCTATGTAGTTATGACATGAAGTTTGTTAAGAGGATGTCTTATCTTGGAGTTCCTCGTAATGGGTTGACAAATAAGTGAGAATTTGTGTGGATAGAAAAATCATGAACCACTTCTAAAAAATTAAAGGAGGTATGTCTAGTTTCAGCTATTTCATATTTTTCACTCCCTTTAGTTGTAAATTATTGTGCTTTAGGTGTTGGAGGTGGGGCAGACCTATCTCAAAGAGGACATACCATAGCCTTCAAGAGAAGAAAGCTAATGGTCATGAAAAATGGATACATATGTATGATAAATAAATTTTGACTATAATGCATGATTTGGAGAGATTTAGGCAAGTTTGGGTATATAAAAAGTTTGTTAGCAAGTTAGATCCTAATAATATGATATTCCTTCTAGGATAACAAAATTTGAATGACAAATAACATAAGTGGATAAGTAATCTACATGCATATAATTTTGAAATTGAATATTTTAAGGAGAATGAAGTAGCTAGTGCACTCTCTAGAATTCCTACTCTTTGCCATATTCCTACTATTTTTGTAAATTGGAAAATTTCTATCTTAGCTGAGAATGTTAAGAATGAATATACTTATAACCTTATTCATGGATTGGAGAAATATCATAGGTACATAGTGTAATATAGGATGATATCATTCAAGGATAGAATATTCATTTTTATTGAATCAAATATGAAGTGGAAAATACTAGAAGTATTTCATGATGCACCATTAGAAGAACATCTAGGTTTCTTCAAAACATACAAATAAAATAGAGAAATATTCTCTTGTAAGGATCTCAAGGAGGATGTTATTTTACATATCAAGTAATTTTTAACTTACTAATAGAATAAGGGAGAATAAGAGTTATCGATGGGTCTTCTACTACCACTTCCCATGCCAGGACAAATATGGGAAAGTATTTTCAAGGGATTCATTGTAAGACTACATAAGGTACAAGGATAAATTTTGCATTTTTATTGTAGTAGATAGATATGCACATTTCCTTGCTATATCTACTGATTATAAAGGACCTAAAACTTTTTAATTATTTTACAAGAGAATCTTTAGATTACATGGGTTATCTCAAAACATAATCAGTGATAGAGATGGTATATTCATCAGTTTACTCTAGAAGGAATTATTTTAATTAACAGGTACCAAGCTTCCTCCTTACACCAATTTCCATCCATAGACAGATGGAATAACAAAAAGTGAAAAAAAGTGGGTGGAAGGACATGTCTCAGTTCAACCAATATCTTGGATTAAGTGGATCCATATGGGAGGATATTGTTACAACATAACTCAGCACATGTCTATGGGTATGTATTCTTTTAAAAAATTATATGGTTATAATACATTAACATTTCCTAATTTGATATTATTAGAGAGTAGAGTACCTATATTATGTGACTTGGTTAACCCAATCCAAGACATCTTGAGATTTTTGAAGGAAAGTTTATAGCAAACATAGGACCAACAAAATACATATGTAAACAAGAAGAGGATAGAAAGGACATTTGAGGTGGGTGATATGGTGTAATTTAGATTACATCCATACAAGCACTCTTATACCAATATTTGTTGGAAGGAGAAGATCAAGACCTTATTATATAGTCTATACATGATTATCAAAAAAGAAGTTATTAAATTTCATATACTCCCTTCCATTGAGGAAAAATAATTTTGGTTCTAGGAGTTATGTTAAATACAAGGGTGAAGAATCTTAGGGATAGAATCATGATAGAATTTCTCATTGAGAGGTAAAGTATTCCAACTAAGGATTCTACTTTGGAAGGTTCTAAAATTTCAAAGCATCCAGTTTTGCAATTACTTGTGGAAAATCAATTTTGAGAAGGGAAGAATGTCATGTCCCCTTCTCTTGAATGAGACATGTGTAGGAAACCATTAACCTATATAATTCCCATAGGATAATTTAAGTAATAAATAGGAATATTAAAGTGGGTCATTAATTATCTATTACTATTCACCAACACTATTCAAGAAAACACTATTCATGGGGATATGGTAAGTGATGTAAGAGGTGATGCATTAGTGAGGTGGATTGTGAAGGAGGTGGTATGGCCCATAGGATAATATTTCATGGATCAATAAAATGTGCTTAGAATGAGACGTCCTACTCCACTAAGGAGATAAATAAGATTCACTTTATTTGTTCACATGGGTTATCCTTGATGGAAAAGAAAAGGTTGCTACAAATTTCATGTGGCTTCATGTTGAAGGCATGTGGAAGGGTATGAAAGGTAAATATGTTGAATTTTATACGAAGGTACATGTTGGAGGCTTATGGATAAGTAAAAAGTGGGTTGTCGAGGGCATCTTTAGCACATGTGTGCACATGGTGAATAGTAATTGAGTCCTCATCATTTGATAATCCCACATGTGTGATGAGGAGGACACTTTAAAGGCACATGGGAAAGTAGGAGACCAAAAGAAAAGTCAAGGGATCAACATGTGATCTACCTTTTAACTAACCTAGAGCCTAATACAACCCTTCATATGGATTACTATTCTATGGTGACACATTCTCTCTCTCTCTCCGCTCTTCTTCATGAAAATGTTATATATTACCATGCTATCCATAGTAAAAATCATGTTTTGCCAATTATAACTCTATTTCATGTCTTCATGATATTGTTTGAACTTATGTTCATTCATATTCTTCCTTGGATGAAAACCCATTGAAGAAAAGAATTCGAGTATGAAACCCCTTCGGTGCTTGCTGGATCAAAATGACAAAAACCCTGTGGTTTATGGTGGTGATCTAATTTAGAGATTACAATTGATCTTAAAAGAGTTTCATATTCATTGGTTTGATGTAATTTGTAGTAAATTATCTATGTGTGTGTGAGAGAATATTATTTATGTATTTTATATTCCTATAAAAAGTAATTAGATAGATCAATTTGGTGTTTTTGCTCATATTTAATGTAAGAATTTCATTCCATAAGTGTCTTCATATTCATCTTATTGTGTTCATTCCCAAGTTGTTGAAGTTGGATTTTTATATATTTACAATATGTGCATAAACATCTCATTTTGGATATTACATCACACTTAGACAAGGTATTCCACCACTTGATGAAATCTTGTGCAATTTCTATCTCAAGATGCTTGCAATTAATAAAATGAGCCAACGTATTTTTAGGGAGGTTACTAGTTTGAAACTCTTGTACTAGAGTGTTAACTAGATCTTCCCAACTAGTGATATAATGAGACTTGAGTTGCTTATACTAGTATAAAGTATCTTTAGAAAGGGTTTTTTCTAAGATCTTGGTAGCGGTAAAAGTATTTAACTTGACCAAATCTTTGTATATGTTTATAAATGATGTTAAGTGTAAGGTAGGATTAGCTGTCTCATTGTAACTAATGGTATGAATGATAGCTCCTATATCTATGTTGTCAATTTAAGGTGTAATAGGTTCATTTTGAATATGTTTAATCATTTTTTAAACAAGACATGGTTAAGGAATAAGGTTACCATGGGAATATCTAAGGGACATTTTGGTTGTGCACTCCCCATATAACTTATTTAAGGTGATTTTGGAGGTGAATAATGTGATTCTACATTTGCATCATTTGGTTGACATTATTATCTTGGAAAGTGTTCATTTGGTTAAGATTTTGTAACAAAAGTTGATTCATTTGAGTGGTGTTTTAATTAGTGTGCATAACATTTAAATCATTAACATTAGTATTAGTGTCTTGGGTACCAATATGAGTAGTGGCATGTGTGACATTAGTGTCTTTAGTGGTGTTGGTAGAAGAGGAGGTATTAGTGGAATTATTAGCATGTGTTTCAAAAGATTCACTAGTAGAGGGGTTAGAAGAAAAAAAATCACTAATGGCATGATTACGATGGGTATAAAATTATTCCTAATGGAGGGATTGAGAAGAGTGGATCTTGGAAAAGGCCTACTAGATGTTAAAATTTCCAAGGTAGGAGAGATACTTGTCATGGAGGTAGAAGAAATTAAGGAAGAAGAGGTAATAGTATGAGGAGTCAAATGATAAGGAATAGGTTGAGAAATAAAGAAGATATTTCCCCCAATTTCATGTGATAATGTGGGAGAAGGTGAATGGGGTTATTATTCTTGACTACTTATCATAAGGTTATAAATAGTGGAAAGGTATTTTCTTAATGTTGAGAAAAATCATTAATGAAAAAAAGCATTTTTGGAGAGTAGTTAATTTCAGGTTGATATTCTAAGGAGAATAGAGGGTTATGAGTTGAGGATGCACGATGAGGAGTCCTATAATTGGTAGTGAAAGTAGATACATGCACATTACTTTCATCTAGAGTAAGAGCCACAAGTTATTTATGAGGAAACCTATTTGGATTGGTAATGCTCATCATATATGTTGAGTTCAACTATGTGTTATCTTCAAATAGGAATTTCATGATGAGAGAGAAAGGCTAATAATGATTAGGATGATGATGAAAATACAAATTTAGAAAATAAGATATAGATTCAAATCAATTGACTATATTTTGTAACCAAATAGATATAAAAGAATACATAGCCATTTAAGTTGACTGTGTATTGTAGATAGGAAAGTTAAATGAGCTAACAAGGATACATAGTCATGTAGATCAACTATGTACTATTATACAAAGAATTGAATAGGAGGATAAGAAGACAAGTCATGTAGATCAACTATGTATTGTTGGAAGGAATGTAAAATAGTATGTAAGAGATTGTATCAACCAAGATGACAATGTTCTGAAATAGGAGAATGTTTTTACAAGATAGCTTGAAGCAAGAATGAAATTAAAAAACACAAATAATTGGATAAATGTGATTGATCCCAATTACGGAACATAGCACAAACCTTTCACCAACATTGGCCAATGTAAGTTTTACAATACGACACACAATGATCAAAGATTAAGTAATTAACTGAAAATTAAATGCTAACTAGTTGGTCATGCTAAGTTTTATTATACTTTTAAATTTGTTTTTGATTTTAATGTGATAGGAAAGTTGGATTAAAATAGGGAACTAGAAATTAGTCTAAAGTTTGTTTCATGACATTTAGGTTCAGAGGGATTTATATTGGAAATGGTATTAGATTGGTGTTGGGGCCTATTCCCTCACTTCACAATCCCATAATGATAAGGGTGTCAGGTACTTTTTAAATATATACCATTAACCACATATTTATACTTGTCTAGAAAACTAAGTTAGCTTCCCCCTTTGTGATGAAATCCAACTAGGTAGGTCTTGGGAAGATAAATGTTTAAATGCGTTTTAAATGTTAAGTGATTTGGTAGTGTGTGTAAAAGTGTAAAATAATGTAAATAAAATGGTAATTTTTTAAAAACACCTATTTAGACTATGTGAATTACTCTAATCATGCAAACAATTGATAAATAAATCTAAATCAATTATTATCAAATATATTTTAATTTTGTGATTAAAAATAGTGTAGAGTTAGTTTAGGCGATACTATATACAAATAGTATAGAATAGAGTTGAATGGGTCATTGATATTATATATAAGTAAGGTATTTATGAATATATTTGAATAGGTTGACTATGTCTCACAAATAAAAGATAGAGTAAAAAACTAAGCCAATCAAGTTAACCTAGTTAGTTGTAGGGTTATAGTTTTGAAGCCTACCAACATGTAAAAAATAGAGCTAAAGGAAGTATTGAAATGATAGATAAAAAAGAAGGGAACCATGGTGGGGTTGCAGATGTTTAAGATTGAAAATTTTATGGTGTATTTATTTAGTCATTACTTTTAAATTCTTCAAATTGGGTCAACTAGTTCAATCAAGTTCTGAAAAACCCTGTATATTGAAGAAGAAGAAGAATGAATAGGGCCAGCCTATTATATAGTGTTCATTGACCTCTATGTGGGCATAAATAATTAGCAAATAGAGTCACCCTATTTGACAATGTATGCCAATATGCATCTAAAGAATAATAATATGTTGAATTGTTCAATCTAGTAACCTATAGTTGATGAAGACTTGAACAGACATAACATAGTCATTTTGGAGTGACTGTGTGTTAAACATGCACATAGAAATTTAGAAATATATCGACTAATTTGATATAATACTATAAATTTGAAATAATATGATAAAATGATAAAAATTTTGATGGCATAAAATAAAACTTGCAAGGGTTAGATTCACATCAGGTTCATTAGAATGTATGCAAAGGGAAATGCAGCTAATCTATAAATCAATCCTAGATCAGAGAAGATAAATATTGATTACACTTTCAATTGTTCACACATCAGATATTTAGGGTCATGACCAAAATGGATCCACTAGACCTATCCAAGGGATCTTTTACCATAATAATATCACTGGGGAGGGTTCCAAAGCCTCCAGTTAATAAAATTTATGCAATATCCCTAATTAGATCCCATGTTTTCATATTCACTAAACTAATAACAAGTAAATTCTAATCTAGTGCTCACCAAATCTTGTGGCACAAAGTGGGGGTAATAAACATAAAAATTAAACATGCATAGGAGACATATACTCATGTCAATGCATGTAAAATTCTAATACATGAGAGGGGAGTCCAAATACATATATATCTACTCTTACAAAGGAAGAACAAAGCTAAGAATACTTTTGAATATGAACCCACTGAGCCTCAATCTCTCCCTTAGCCAAGGTGCTTCACAAGAGTTTGTTGTGTTATGTAAGGATGAAAAGGATAAATCATCTCTAGGATAGACATCATATCAATGCATCCAAAAGACTTCTCCACAAGAAAATATCTTTATATCTAAAGAAAGTATGAAATACCAAGCCATGCTCCTCAAGTGGAATGGTGAATAAGCAGATGCATAATATGTATCTATTCTTCTTCAATTATCTTAGAAATGATGAAATGGATGTGTTTATATAGATGTATATAACCCTATTCCTTCCAAAAAAAATTATCTAATAGGGTCAGCCCAATCAAATTTGTATTGTTATTAAAAAAAATTAGCTCCTGGTCTAGGTCGGATAGGGGTCAACCTAGACCCTAAATGAGTTTTGTCAATTAAAATATAGGGTTGATGAGTTTGATAATGTATCATAAACCATAAAAAAGTATTTTAGGATAGGTAAGCGATAATAAATGTGGAAGCTGACTAAAGGATGGTGAAAAATAGGAGGCAAAGCTCAGGGAAATGTTTTTAGGAAATGGTTGTGTAGATAGTAAGTGGTAGTAAGGGACAACAATCTTATGAAGAACCAATGGTCTACCCACCCCTTTCCTAGTATACCCATTAAGGAATAAATTCAAAGATATTGATACTTGGAAGGTTCTTTCAAGAGAGAAAAAATCAATAATTGATAAAGCTTAAAAATATTATGGGTATACATGGAACACCCATTCTTGCCTCAAGTAACATTTATAAAAAATGTTGTCAATATGTGAGCCAAGTTGGATATATCTAATTATAGGGTGTCATGTTTGAAAAATATCATCACCACCACATTGGGGGTAGTGATTAACATTTAGGAACACATCTTTGGCCTCTGATCATGCTTGTTGGGAGATAGAGCACCCATTATGGCATAAAGCAATATTGATAATATATATTGTCAACATGCGAGCCAAGTTAGATAATATATCTACTAGGATTAATGGATAAAAAATATAATCTACACCATGTTTTGAGTGGTGATTAATGTTTAGTACCACATTATTAGCCTCTGAGCACACTGGGTTAGGAGATGGAGCACCCACTCTAGCCTCAAACAACATTGACAACAAATGGTGTTAACATGCAAGCCAAGTTGGAGATATATAGCTTAAAGTAATCATGGATAAAAAACTATCATTTAAAATATGTTGGGAGTGGTGATTAACATATATGAGAACATTATTGGCTTCTGATCATGCCCAGTTAAGATACAGAGCACCCATTCTGACCTCAAACAACATTGACAAAAAATGTTTTCAACATGCAAGCCAAGTTGGATATCTCTACCTCCATGGCCTAATGGATAAAAAATGTCATCACCATAAAAATAGGGGTGGTGATTAATGTCTAGGACCACATTCTTGGCCTCTTATCACTCTTGGTTAAGAGAGAAAGCACCTATTTTGGCCTTAAGCAACATTGACAACAAATGTTGTCAACATGTGAGCCAAGTTAGAGAGATCTAGCAATGGGGCCTCATGGATTAAAAATATAATTTCAACCATTTTTGGGGTGGTTAATAACATATAGGACCACATTCTTGGACTTTGATCATTCCTAGTTAGGAGACAGAGCACCCATTTTGGTCTCAAGCAATATTGACAATAAATGTTGTCAACATGTAATCCAACATGGAAATCTCTACCTTTGGGGCCTTGTGGCTGAAACCTATCATCACCATCACATTTTAGGTGGTGAAAAACATTTAATACCAAATTATTGGCATCTGATCATGCCTGATTAGGAGATATATCACCCATTCTGACCTCAAACAATATTGATAACAAATGTTATCAACATGTGAGCCAAGTTGGATATCTCTACCTTAGGAGCCTCATGGATTAAAAAGATCATCAAAACCAAATTAAGGATGGAAAATAATGTTTATTAATTTATTATTTACCACTAATCATGCCTGGTTAGGAGACAAAGCACCCATTCTAGTCTCAAATAACATTGACAACAAATGTTGTCAACATGCAAGCCAAGTTGGAGATCTCTACCTCCAATTCCTTGTGGATGAAAAATATCATCACCAAAACATTAAGGGTTGAGATTAATGTCTAGGAACACATTTTTGGTCTTAGATCACAACCAATTAGGATACGGATCATACATTCTGGCCTCAAGCAACATTGATAACAAATGTTGTCAACATGTAATCCATGTTGGAGATCTCTAGCTTTGGGGCCTCATGGCTAAAAACTATCATTGAAACCATGTTGGGTATGGTAATTAACATCTATAAACACATTATTGGCCTATAATCATTCCCATTTAGGATATATATCACCCATTCTATCCTCAAGACATCATTTTTGTATAAGGAAAAAATGTTGTTTTTTAGGCAAACTTTGAATAGGCGTAAAATAGAAACTGTAAGTCATATCCATGAACCAAAATAAATTTCCTATGCATGTATAACTAATATAAATGCACCAATAATCAAATATATAAATAAATAATTGACAAATTCTTGAAAAAATATTATGTGATCAATCCTATAATGCAAATTTTATGTACTTAAGAGACAGTGTATTTGCCTCTAATAGATATTTCCACTTTCTAGACATCCAATTATAAATCCATCACTTAAAATGACTTAAGATGTGAAAATTACATGAATTAATACCACCATAGGCTTGTAATCCATGTGGATACATAATTTTATAATAATTTTGGCCTTGAGGAACATTGAAAATAAATGTAAGATAGAATAATGGTGACCTCTTTTGACCTACTCTTATTTCTGCCCAAATCAAATGGTGGAAACCCTAAATTGACATCCTCTCCATATGTATATGGTAGCAACCATATCTCCATTTCAAGATCCTATATGTATTGAATATTTATTTTAGGGGCATAGACAAAAATTAAATGGGTTTTTAATGGATAAGATGCTCCATTTCACTCCAGCTAGATAACAAAACCACCTTCCCATGGCACTATTCATGGATATGGTCCAAATTGTGACCTTAATGGTAATGTAGACTCATTTCTCTCTCCATCAGAGTTTGATACAAGTGATTCATCTTAACATAAGGTAGTAATAGGGGTTATTTCTCCTCCTAAGATATCTAAGGCTATGAGTGGTAGGGAGGAGAGTTAGACATTTGTTGATGTGCTCATAAATCTGCCAAAAACCCTCAAATACCTACCCATAAAATTAGATGTTGATATTCCCTCTCTCAAAATGGAAAATTATTCCCTTAGCTCATTACTTGTAAATAAATATTATTATCTTAGTAGAGGAATCATGTTAATTTGAAATTTTTTGACTCAATCTTTAGGATCTAAATGAATGGATCTACTTGTAATGGAAACCTATTTTTAGAGGTAAAGTAAAACTCTATCCTTTTGAAAAAGGTTATTTTACTATTGTTTTTCTCTTTTCTTTAGATAAATAACATATTATTTGGAATCAAAGGATCTAGAATCAATACAAAGTATTTATGAAACCATGGGATCCGAATTTCAACCCCCTTTTGAATACTTTTTCTTCCAAACCTATTTGGATCCACCTTTCACATCTTCCCCCTCATCTTTGGATTAAATATTTTTAGTGCCATTGGTAATTCCATCAATAAATTATTATAGATTGATTTAGCTATTGATTTGTTTTATCATACCATATTTGCCTAAAATTTTAGTTTTCATAGATACAATGATTGATCTCTCAACCTCCGTTGATTTGATAATTGAAGATTAAACATGGAGAAAAATTTTGGATTACAAAGGATTTCCATTTAGGTGTTGTATATGTTTTAATACTAGTCATCTATATTTAATTTGTCCTCTTCTAAAAATAAAAGTTGAACCAACTTGGTGGAAACATTCTTCTATAGATCTTCTAATCGTTTGTGGTCTGGAGTATGATGGAAGACATATTCTAGATGTAAGAGAAGAGAATGATATATAGCTTGTGTTAGAGCAACCTGTTGAGGTAGGAATAAATAAGGATGAATTTATTCAAGTAGGTAAAATTTTAGATCTTCTCAAGAAGCTAGTGTTCCAAATATCATAACCTCAAGTGAAAAAGGAAACATCTTGGATGGGAAGGATTATAATATGATTTTACATAATATTGAAGAGGATTTTGGAAATATTTGTTATTTAAAATTTTTAAAGGATAATAGAGGTTGGATTAAAGTTCAGTGAATGTAAAAAAATAAAAAAGTGGAAGCCCAATCGTCTAGCATGCTTTGAGTTGGAGGACCTTACATATACCATATGGAAGGTAGAGGTAAGGCTTAAAAGGTTTGGGATCATTTATTATAGCTTATGAATCTCATGTTTCTATTTTTAGGAGTTGGATTATTAAAAATTTTAGGGTTTTGGCCTTTAAACCCATCTTTTAGACGTATTTTTGTTGTTTTTGGGCTGGTTGTAGTCCTTTGTCTTATTTTTTTATTTGTGTCAAACTTATGGTTATATTTGGGTTTTCTAGGTTCTATCTGATTATCTATCTTCTAGGGTCTGGGGTGCCTAGTTTAATAAACCCCCTTTAACCTTAATAAAAAAACATTGACAATAAATGTTGTCAACATGTGAACCTAGTTGTAGATCTCTACCTCTGGTGCCTCATGACTAAAAACTAGCATCTTCACCATGTTGGGGCTAGTGATTAATGTCTAGGATCACATTATTGGCATCTAAGCATGACTATTTAGAAGACAAAACAACCATTCCATCCTCAAGCAACATCAACAACAAATGTCAAAGGATCTTTTCTTAGCTTTGAGAATATGAAATTCTCTACTAATGTTGCCAACCACATGAAGGTAGAAGCTAATTTGGCATCACTATCCTAAAAAAATGATGTTAGTATCTAGTTAAATTGAAATTTATATGTAAAACCTAAGAAATAAATAAATTTTGATAAAAATAAATACATTTGCATTTGAGAATTAAACATACCTTGGGGGTTTAAACTAAAGAACCACTAGGATTGGATCTATTATTCACAGTATCAAGAATTGATTCATGGTCATATTCATGAACCTTATATAGAGTGCTTTTTAATGGCCTACCCTAATATTTTTGCATCTAAACATTTGTTACAAGAATTAGATTTAAATAGTGGAGTATCTTCCTATGTACTTTGAAGTCTTAAAATAACCATACATTAGGATTTTTCATAGGATAACCTTGAATCCATATCCCATTAACTATAATAGACCCAATAGGATAGTGAATGCTTTCCCCATCTATGACCAAAGAAGTCAATTTCTATTTTTATTTTACACACCAACATTAGTAGTCTGTCCCCTCCTCATATCCTCATTTGTAATAATTTCATAAACATGCCCTACATATTAAAACAAAACATGATTTAATAACATGATTTACTGATATAAAGTTACTAAATTTAGTATATGAAACACATTCCAAATATAATATCTAACCTACTTTCACTAGATCAAACACATGGTCAAAGTCATGTGATGATGTCAACACTATAAGTTATAATGCTAATGGAACATGATAACTATTTATTGGAACTATAGGAAAAAAAACTCCATTCATCCACCCATTATTTTTTACTCTTACTCATTTTAAACAAATTCAATGCATGCATACTAAAAGCACACCATGTGCCTCAGATGAACCATCCAAGAACTTGCATTTGAGATATGAAGTGAGTGTAACTCACTCAATCCTATAAATTTCATAAAATATTGATATATTTCCAATTTTTGATCCTCCAAAAGCCAAAAATATCTAAGTACAATTAACTTTTATTGAGCACCATGGCCCATATATTCATTACACCATTCAACTATGTTTTTTTGCATCTAACAAATCAACAACCTCTTCAAACTTTAACTCCTCTCTGGTAAGTGCTCTTTTAACACGTGTTCCTACACCATAATGATCCCATTTTCCATGGCCTAATTTATTGAAACTCTAAATATGTTATAAACCAATAATATCATGCATTCTAGTTATCCAATAATTGTGATGTGCATTTATCTGACCAAATATAATATTGATTAAAAGTAATGTTCCTTTCACTCAAATTTCACTAAAAACAACCTTGAACTTACTTTAAAAAATGTGTCCTATCATCACTAACATAAAACTGGTACTCCCTTAATATTTTTTTTATCATTTTTATACTATCAAGTGAATTCATGAATTATATATGCATAAAAAGTGAAACCTATACTAAATTTTAGTATTGTGGCTAAACCTCTCTTTGTGGTTTCATTGTGTAATTATTTGTAAAGTCAACCACTAAAAAAATAATACCAATTTGGAATGTTTCCTTACTTAACTTGAATTGTTCTTATATCCATCAAGCTTTGTGTGTGTGCCTTGCATACTAATATATAATTTCATCCCTAAATTTGTCTATAAAGTTGGAAACAAGTTTTTTTTTTGTAACAAGCTCACAGCTTTTAGATTCCTTTCCATATTTCATTTGATATACCACATATCCATATTTACTAAAACTAACCAATTATTTTCCAATTCTATGTGTACTTTCCTCATGGATACAAGATTTCAATTTTGTAAACCCACCACAAATGTTGTAACTTCCATCTAAATATGTACTATTATAAAATAATTAACAATCTGGTCTTTCAAAAAAAACTATTGAAATGAATTTTCCTACTGATTTTTATGGGGCCTCCACTCCACACTCCTAAAAAATGTTGTTAGTATGTAAAGTACAATAAATATAATGAAAAATATCATAATGCATAGAAAATTTAACATGTTACCAACAATAAAAAGTAGTGTTTGTGTGATTGATTTTCACATAAAAGGGTTTTACCATTTCAAAATACCTTTGATTAATAGAAATATGTGGATATTTTTCAACAAATTTAGAGTAAAATTGTGTTTGTCATATCCAACAAATGTTTAGGATGTGGTTCATGATTATGAGAACCAATAATTATTTTCACTACATCTCTAATATTAGGAGATACCCTTATGTTATCTTTCAAAAATTCTATAATTAAATATTTCAGGGCATCGACTATAGACTTATATGGGAGTCTACTAGAGAATGCCCACAATTCATTGTTACCATCAACATCAAGTATTTTACATCTCTCAATTGTTTTCATTAGTGTTTTTCTATTTATTTCCAAAACATAGCTTCTTTTTATAATCAATCATTTATTCTTTGTTTTACCACTTACTAAATAAGTTGTAATAACACATCGGGACATGTAACCATGTTTGGTACATTTATTCACACATACTTGATGTTATGCATTATGAAAATTTTCAATAATTTCCTTGTTTACACTATCAATATAAGATGTTATTAGTATTAGTGTGTTCATTTTAGGTCGTATCTTAAGTACTTTCATAAATGTAACAAACAATTGACATCTTTGAGTTTTGTTTAAATCTTCAAAGTGCCACTCCCAAATTATTTTAGCTTTTCTTCTCATATGGTGCTTAGACATTGTTTTAGGCATTGGTTTAAAAATGGATTCATCAATTTCAATTAAATACATTGGTATTCTTCTATAAATCCTAGGAGGTGTTATTAATGGTATATTTGATTAATTTGGTGTTTCCATATTATTTTCTTCATTAGTAATTTCTTCATTCAATGGTGTTCCCATATTGTTTTATTCAGTGTAACTTTATCCAGTAGGTGTTTCCATATTAATTTCATCATTAGTATTTTATCCTTGAATGCATGTTTCCATGCAATTCACATCATCATGCATACTATCATCATCATCAAAATTAAAAATAGTAAAATTTGAATGTGGACTTGCATTATAATTGGGTATACCATCAACATTAACAATTGGAATTTCATAATTTGGTATAGTATCATTATTTATTTCATCATTATTTACGACAATCAATTCATTAGGGATAGTAAACTTACTTGTATATTTTTTTCATTCACTTCCTTTATTTTTATCTTGCCACTTCTAATTCATTTAATGTTTTTCACTTTTAATTCTTCTTCTTACTACTACGAAAGTCATCATCCATGATTACACAAAGTTTTAAACTATTAAGGGTGGCGAAATCAATTCAATTATTCCAAAATAGACCTCCTTCATGTGAAGTAACAAGTGGGGGACAACAATATAATTAATCCAAAAAAATTAAAAATAGTCCTATGTAATCTTTAAATAACCATGTGAAGTAGATAATGATTTATGGTTTTCAGGGTGTGGACAACATTCAAATAATTTGAAACATAACTCAACAAAGTAGGGGACCTATTGTGTACATTATGCAATAGAGTAGGGGACAATCATCTTAAAGTAAAAAATGACTATTATTGTTTTGTTTTTGTTTTCATTACTATTACAAGAACCATATATCTAGTAATAATGTGTACATGTTAATACCATATACATGGTATTTATTGTATGTAAAATACAACTTAAGCACTAAACACTATACCCTAATCCATAAATCCTAAGCCCTATAAACCCTAAGTTACATTAATCATAAGCTATTAAAACCCTAAACCAATAATTTAAGTAGCCTAATTAACATCATTTAGAATCATAATTGTAAAACCTAAACCTTAAACCTCAAACCCTATCTTCTGGACCATAAAAGCTAAACCTTATACCCTAAATTATAGACATGTTATCACTAAAATTTGCATCCTTTAAGGAGGTTTTTCATGCCTCCTTACCCAAGTGACATAATGGACACACTCCTAGGTTGTGGGTGACCTAAATATGAAGTGAATATCCAAATAGGGTTGGTTCCCCTAGTGAATCACCTACACTAAAACTAAAAATACTCACATTGTAAGGAAAAGAAATAAAGAAATAAGGGATACAATGAAAACACAAATAAAGCTTAGCTAAACAAGAGATGATACATCAAAAATGTCATCTTTCACATGCTTGCTTATGCACAATGGAACTAAAAGAAACTAACACACATACACAACTCCTGAATTAGAAACTCTTTCATAAGTATTTCATATAGAGGTAATGAGATATATGGTAGTATTAGAAAGGGAAGCATTCATCACCACATATAACACTACATGGTAGTATTAGAAAGGGAAGCATTCATCACCACATATAACACTACATGAAACTTAATAATTACACACTATGACCTGTAAAATAAAACCTATCTTGCATAGAGGTGAGGAAATTGGACACAAACTATGGGAAAATTATTAACCAAAAGAATAACATCAACAACTTATAAATTCACACTATATAAAAGAATGGAAGAAGGTAAAATCAGATTTCTTATTATTTCCATGGATTTTAAAAACTTTCCAGGAATATAAATTACAAAGCATTACCCATATTTAAATATACAATCCATGAGGAGAGAGAGAGAGGAAGGAGAAAAGACAAGGGAGAATAAATAATTTGGATTTAAGTCATGCATGTGATAAATAATTAATTATTTTCCTCATGTGCAAAGGAGTCTAAAAAGTAGATCATCTTAGTAGACAAGATCAGCCACCTCCATGTGACTTCAAAAATTGCACCCCACTTACACATGTGTTGCATAGTGATCAGTAGTGAATGTTGTTACCCACATGTGTAATGTCCAAAGATACTTCCCAATTTTTACATGGAGACCAACCGCCACCTAACATTAAAAATGTCATCAAACTTCCACATATGAGCCTAATCAATAATAGTAAATTCTTTGTCTTTACCTCCATGTGTACACAAGTTTCAAAATGAATTTCAATTAGCTTTTTAACCTTTGATAGACATGAAAATAATGGGCCTCCTTAGAAATTTAGCCCATATATTTCCCATGTGACTCACATCATATGAAAGACTCCTTGTGGGAAATACCACATCACCACTTTGCCACATCAACACTATGCCACACCACCATGCATAGTCACTGTGAATAATAACCATGAATAATGTCAATTTGAATAGTGTTTTGTGAATAGAGATTTATGAATAGTGATCTCACTCCCACTATAAGTAATGTTAAATCATGAACATATATAGAAAACCTTTCAACCCATGTTGTAACCAAATGATTACTAAAGTAGTTAACATCTTGGTGACCTCTACAAGATAATTTCTTACTATCACAAATCTAGTAGCCTTATGCAATCCATTGGGCATGGAGTCATAGGATTCCATTAATAATATAATTTTAAATTTTAACCATAGATGAAATTCCTTGAAATAAATTTTAAAAAAATGAAATTTACCTTCTCCACAAGAAGAAAAAAATAAGAACAACTACATGTACATGCATACACTTAGAGGAAATAAAAATATAACTAAACTATTACTATGATGTGCACATAGGCACTTGAGGAAATAGAAAAATCTAACCTTCTATTAAAATGTGTAATTAACACTTGGAATAAAAATAAAAAATATTTAACCTACCCTAAACTAACTAATCAAAAGTCCATTTACACAAAGCCATTGACTAGTTCTACAAAATAGCTACCTTTCTTATTCAACTTAATATGTTTTTCATACTTAAGGGAAGCCAGAAAAAGGTGAAGGATCAGGTGTTCAATGTAATAGTGATATTCTTCTCCAAAAAATTAAACAAAACCACTTACCCCATTGTCTTGATTTTAAATGTAATTGTCTTGAAGTGGAAGGGCAAGTTGATTATATTCCTCTTGTTGCTCCATGTTGTGCTCTAGTGAGCAAAAATTATGGTGGTTTATCCTTATCATCTACAAATATTACTTCAAATTCTTCCATTATATCATAATATTACTACCATTCCTCATCAATATCTTATTTAGGGTCCATGACCACATAATACTAATCTAAAACTAGAATTACTGGAATTACCATTGATGTGTATGAAACTACCTATAAAAATTGATATACTAAAGAACAACACCAAATGTTTTTCAATAGATTACAATATTATCCTACTGGTCATGTTATAAACTATTGTCACTAAATATTTAACCCTTTTAAGATTTGTTTCAAGCCTCCTCACCCAAGTGACTTGTGGAAACACTCCTAGGATTGGGTGACTTACTAATGGAGTGAATCTCTAGAGAGCGCTGGTTACCCTAGTGAATCACCTACACTAACGCTAAATCTACTCAAATTTTAAGGAAAATTTATAGAGAGAAGGGATAGAATAAAACTAAATAAAATAAAAGAGAAATGATACACCAAAATTGTGATCCTTAACTTTCTTGAAACTTGCACAATGAGACTAAAAGAGATTGACTCACATACACAACTTCCAAATTAGCCACTCATTCATAAGTATTTCATAAAGAGGCTTGAAGCTATGACAATACTTAAGAGGGGGGATAAATGACTCCATAATTTCATCCTACATGAGCTTGATGAAAGCATAGACTATGACCTATAAAAAGAAAACTATCTTGCATAGAGTTGAGGAAATTGGACACAATATAGGGTAAAAATTCTTCACCACAAGGAGATCATTAAACAATCATAAATTCACACTAGATAAAAGCATGGAAGAAGGAAAAATCATCTTTATGATTATTTCTAAGGCATTTATAAACTAGCCAAGAATATAAATTATAAAGGATTTCCCATATTTAAATAGACAATGCATGAGGAGATAGAAAGGAGGGAGAAAATACAAGGGAGGAGAAAAACATTGACCCACTTCAAATAATTCATGTGATAAAAAATGAAGTCTTTTTCCTCATGTGCAAAGGATTTAATAAAGTATAACATGTTGGTAGACAAGATCATCCTCCTCCATGTGATTTCAAAAATTGTGCCCCAATTCCACATGTTGTTTCCCACATGTGTAAGGTTAAAAAATTCTTTCTAATTTTGACTTGGATACCCACCACCATGTGACACCAAAAATAACACCCTACATCTATAGTGATCCCAATTAGTAATAGTAAATTCTTTGTCTTTACCTCCATACACACACAAGATAAAAAATGAGTTTCAATCAGATTTTTGACCTTTGATAGACATGATAATCAAGGGCCTCCTTAGAATTTTGACTCATATCTTTCCAATGTGACTCACATCACATGAAATATTCCCTATTAGACATGCCACATCACCACTCTTTCATGTCAACACTATGCCACATCATCATGCATGGTCACTATGAATAATAACCATGAATAGTTTCTATGTGAGTAGTAATGTGTGAATAATGATTTATGAATAGTGATCTCACTCCCACTTTAAGAAATGTTAGCTCATGAATATATATGAAAAACCTTACAACCCATGTTGTAATCAAATGGTGACTAGAATAGTTAACAAAACCCTAAACCATAAATCTTATGCCATAAAACCTAAACCCTATGTACCCTATATGATAAACCATATACCTTAAAATTTAAGCCTAAATCCTAAGCCCTAATGACCCTAAAACATAAACGGTAAACTTTTAAAGCTATAAAAAAATAATTTGAGCCCCAATTAACATCATTTGACTAAGAATTTGGTTTTAAGGGTTTAATTTAGCCTAAATCACACCAATAATTACCCTAATTGACTAATTAACTCAATATGTGATGACATGGGGGCTAATCAAACCTAAAAACACATTACATTCTCATAAATAGGTTAAATCAACTCAAATTATCCTTAATAACATTAAAGATTGAACCCTATACCCTAAATTGTAAACTATAAGCCCTAAAATCTAAGAACTTTAATCCCTAAGCCCTAAACCCTATACCTTATACCCAATTGTACACCTTAAACCCTAATATATAAACCCTAAGCCCTAAAAACCCTAAACCACAAATTTTAAACTAGATAAAAACATTAAAATATATGTTTTAACCCCAATTAACATCCTTTATAGTAATAATTAGGTTTACAAGCTTAATTTGGAATAAATCACATCACTCATTGCTCTAGTTGACTAATTAACTCAATTTGAGTTGATCTAGGGGTAAATTTAACCCAAAATAACATTCTATAGTCATAAATAGGTTTTAAAAAGTTAAATTTTCCCTAACTACCTTTGCTATTAGACCAAGTATGTACCCTAAAACATATACGTTTTGCCCAAAAACACATTATGGTCACAAATAATTTCAATCATCTCAAATCATGCTCAATTACCTTCATGATTAGAATCTAAACCCTAAACCCTATTTTTCATATACTTAAAACTCTAATCCCTAAACCCTAAATTATAAACCCTAAAACAAATGATTTAGCCATGCAATTAATGTCTTTTATAGTAATAATTAGGTTCACATGGCTCATATTAGCCAAAATCACATCACTAATTGACCCAATTCACTAATTTACTCAATATGTGGTGACTTGGGGACCAATTGAGCCCAAAATCACATTTTATAGTCATAATTATGTTTAATGAACTTAAAGTGGCCCTAATTAGCTTTAAAATTAGACCTTATTCACCCAAAAACATAAACCCTATGCCCAAAAACACATTATGATCATAAATGTTGACGTAGGAAATTGCACCCAGGGCAAGGAGGTCAAACTCCTGCCTTCTCCTCACAACATGGAAACTCCCCTCTCACCTGTGGGACTAGCAAATCTAGAGGGGAGAGTCTCTAGATAAGGGCTAGCTCCCTTTGATGTATCATGTTTGTTTCAGCAAGTGCAAATATAGGCATATATATATATATATATATATATATATATATATATATATATATATATATATATATATATATAATGGGGGGATGAAAAGGGAGAGTGCAGGGGAACAAACTACTTTAAAGAGGTGATACACCAAAATAAGTCAACCTTCCCACATCCACACTCAGGATCAGACAAAAGCAACATACATACACTCAGACTTGGCAAAAAGACCAGGGTGCAAGAAAATGGTAGGGAGGTTCTTATGAAAACACAAGAACATGGACTCAGCAAGATGCTATGAAATACATACTATAAATGACTTCCTTTATTCTATACTTCCAGATAGAGCTCTCCTCCTGTCAGTTGTAGAAAATGGCACCTTGTAGATAGCTGGTGTGTTGGTGCTAAACTTGTTAGAGCATCAAAAGACAATAACTGAACACAAATCAAACACTCAGGACATACACAGAATATCTATCCAAGAAGAGGTAAAAAATTTCTTTTATTTGATTCAGGTGGAAATTTTAACAGGGCTGTGCCTTGTAAAATTTGTGAAAAGATAATTACAAATGACCAATTTGCAATGTTATATGGAAAAGTCAGGAGGCTCATTTGGCCCTCCTTTCTTACAAGTGTCCTATCGCATCCTTTCATGAAAGGAAAAAGTTGCTCAAAGCCTTTATGAACTGTGCACTTTATCTCCCTAAAATCTGCCTTTGTCCAGGTCAATACGTGATTCGCCTTCTCATTTAATGCAAAATGGAGAAACTAGTTTCTCTACTTAGCTGCTTACATCCCAAATGATCAATTCGCTGGCACTATTTCACCTACTAGAATCACTTCTCAAATTGGTGCCTCCTCTTGCCACTTGGACTAGACTTCCTATTCATTCCATACTTGTCACTTTGTCTTTTCTCCATTTTGTCTTATCTGGCTCACTCGGCCCCTGGGGTGAACATCTTGGTGGGTCGCTACATTTTGGGATCTTTTTCCATGGTTTGCGCTTCCTTTGCTTTTGAAGACAAATGACCATTTATCTTTGTGAAAGTTGATGTTTGTATGGCTGTAATTGGTTTGAAAACTAATGGCTAATCTATCCTTTTAAACTTGACATCCTCCAAGGCATCACCGTCCCCATCACAACACTATTGGGTCTTCATTGGCTCCTCTAAGGCTTCAATTTTTTGCCTTTGTATTTTCCTTCCCCACGGGCACCCCTTTTGCCTTAGGATGGTCCCTTTGTATTTGTGTGAATGCCTTCCTAGGTTCCCATGGGCTTTATGTATGTAGACAATTTCCCTGGGTAAATTTCCTTGGCTCTGCCCTTCACCTTGCTTTATGTATTTCCATGGACTTTTGTCCACAGACATTTTCCCACGAACAAAAAGTTCGTAGAAATTTTGTCCACCTTTGCCTTTGCTTGAAGCTTAATGTGTTAACAGCCTGAATTCCTTTAGACTTTTTGTCTGAAGGAATTCCTTTGGGCAAAAGCCTGAAGGAATTCAAGAGTTAGACTTAGTCAATTTTTAACAAAATGAACTTTGAACTTAAGCTTTGAACTTACTCGGGTCTTTTCCTTTGAAGTGCTAGCCCTTTGGAAGGGCACTAAGCCTTTGAACTGCCCCTCAATTCAAGGGTATACCATTGAACCAATGGTAAAACTAGGCCTATTAAACCAAGCCATTAAACCAAAATGGTTCAATTAAGTGCACTGATGACCAGTGAGCCAAGCTGATGAACCTTTCCATTGAACTAAACTGTTAAACTCTTCATTAAACTAAACCCATTGAACCAAAAATGGTTCAACAGTTCAATCGTTGCATGCCAATGACTGTTGAACCGGATCCGATGGCCTTCTTCATTGAACTGAGCCATTGAACTGAACCCATTAAACCAAAAGGGTTCAATGTCTCAACTAAGCACACTGATGAGCCTTTTGTAATGAAGCTGATGAACTTTCTCCATTGAACCTTTGCCCTTTGAACCAAGACCATTGAACCAACATGGTTCAATGATTCAATGGTTCAACTAAGTGCGCTAATGACTATTGAACCAATTGAACCAAGCTGTTTTGAACTAAGAGATTGAACCTTAGGCTGTTGAACCAAAAGTGCCATTGAACCAAAGTGCCAGGCCAATGAACCAAAACACTAAACTAAGCAGTTGAACCAAAATGAGAAAACACTGGCATTGAACTTGTACAACTTGGAAACAACTATCTTCGAAAAGTGAATAAAGAAGGTGAACAATTTTTGGCCTAGAGCAAAAAATGGTCAACAAATGGCGACTCACAGGGGAAGTGTGCCTGCTATGCTTAAAGACCAACAACCTTAAAAAATCTATTGGGCATGGAGTCAGATAGTAACTTTAAAAACCAGCAACAGCTCTATCAAAACTTAGAACTAACCACATAGATCTACCTCCAAGGAAATGAAAGCACACACAAGACTAAGAAAACTACTACTTGTGCAACAACACTTAGGGAAAATAGGAAAGAAAACAAGGGAAAATATGTAAAACTGAACCCAAAAATCAATGGCAACACTTCAGATGTATCCCATTAACTAGGATACGTAGTTCTTCACCATCCAACCTAGAAAGTTGGAATGCATTATGCTACTTGCACTGAGTCATCATGTAAGGACCACTCCATAGGGCATCATATTTTACATGTTTTTTGGGCTTAGCTTGATCTTCATCCCATTTTAGGACAATGTCTCCTTTAGAGAAATCTCTTGACAAAGATTTCTTATCAAAGTGCATTTTTACTTGTTGTTGGTGACTTGTCATAGAAGCCATAGCCTGGTCCCTCACTTCTTGGAGCTCCATTAGCTCACACAGCCTGACCTCTATGCTGGTTCCTTCTTCAAATTGTAGCTAGTGGGTGAGATCCAATGCTGGCAACTCCAATGAGATGGGAAGCCTAGCTTCCCTTCCATACATGAGCATATATGGAGAATTTTTAATTTCTCTCCTTGGAGTAATTTAGTTGGCCCATAGAGCTATCTTTAGCTTGGCATGCCAAGTCCTCTAATTTTCTTCCAGAGTCCTCTTTATGATTTTGATCAGATTTTTATTGGTGGACTTAACCATCCCATTCCCCTGTGGATAATAATTTGATGAAGTGTTGAGGTATATGCCATACCTTAGCACCCAATTACTTGTTTTAGCTCCCAAAAAAGACAAGGCATTATCTGAGATTATGGTGGCTGGAACCCTAAATCTTGTTATCAGGTCCTCATAGAACTTTAGGACTATGCTTTCATTCACCTCTTTTAGAGTGACAACCTCCACCCATCTTGTGAAAGAATTTTTGGCAGTCAACACCCACTTGTGCCCAGTACTGGAGGGAGGATTGATCATCCTTATGAAATCTAGGCCCCACTACATGAATGGTTGCTCAACTTGAATGGGCTATAGAGGCATGGTAGCCAATCGCTGCCTTCCATCAAAAAGTGCACACTTATAGCACTTCCTTACCTAGGCATGGGTGTCCTTGAAAAGAGTAGGCCAAAAATAGTTAGCTCTCATTATCCTTGCTGTCGTAGCTCTAAGAGCAAAGTGACCGCCTGCTGGCCCATCATGGAACTCAGCCAATACCTTATCAACCTAGTTTGGGTCAATACACCTCAAGAGGACCCTAGAGAAATCCCTCCTAAATAATGCTTCATCAACCAAGACATAAGGGAGAGATTGGAGTTTAAAATACCTTCTTTCAGTCTTATCAAGACCCTGTAGGCACTCACCAGTAGTAAAGAAACACCTCAGTTCCAACATCCAATCCTTTATGATAGTTGGTTCCTCTACAGTGGTTGCATCATGAGTTAACAAGCTACCTTCCCTCTCCTTCTTTAAGTATATAGCGATCTATTCAAATAGGCCTCTTCCCCCTCACCAGCTTGGTGATCTTGATGTCTACATCATACTCCATCACTTTGGTAATCCACCCTACCCTCTTCTCATTCAAGTCTCAATTGGTCAAAAAATACTTGATGCTAGGATGTGGGACCATGAGGTTGATCCTACTGTTAGACAACATATGCCTAAATTTATTCAGGCCCGCCACTACTATTAGGACTTGCTTCTCTACATATGTGTACCTGACTTCAAAATCCTCTAATCCTTGGCTGACAAAAGTAAGTGGCTATTTGAGGTCATCATTGTTTGATTGGGTAAGCATGGTGGATATCACCTCTTCATTTCTGAAAGTGTAGAGGTTGAAGTCTTTGCTGAAGTCAGGGCTGATCAAGGTGGGAGCTTGGGTTATGGCCTACTTGATGGCCTCAAAGTTATCTTTCCTTTGAGTTATCCATTTGAATTATTCACCCTTCCTCAGCATAGGGGTGAGTGGCTTGACTATCTCTACAAAATTTGGAATGAATCTCTAAATGAAATTAATTTTGCTAAAGAAGTTCTGTAGGTTTTTCTTGTGCTTCGGTAGGGACATCTCCAGGATAGACCAAACTCTCTCAGGGTCAATAGATAAACCCTCCTTGGACACAATGTGGCCAAGGAGTTTCCCCTCATGAATAGCAAACACGTACTTCTTTGGATTAAGAGAGATACCAAACTCCCTACACCTTTCAAAAATTTGCCTGAGGTGCTCTATGTGTTGGCTCGCTTCCTTGGAGAATATCATCACATCATCGAGGTAGACCAGCATGTTATTATTCATTAAGCCTCCAAAAGCCATATCCATTGCTTGTTGAAAGGTAGCACTAGCATTAGATAGCCCAAAAGGCATCTTCTTGTAGGAAAACATTCCCCATTTAATAGTGAAGGTTATTTTGTGCTGATCACAACCTTACACTATAATCTGATTATACCCTGAATAACCATCCAAGAGGGATAAATGCTCACTACCTGTTACCTTTTGAAGGATCCACTCCATGCTTGGAAGGGGATAATGATCTTTCAAAGAGACTTTATTAAGGTCTCTAAAGTTGACACACAGCCTGATCTCCCCATTCTTCTTTCTAACAAGAACAAGGTTGGCCAGCCAGCTAGAATGCTTGATTGGAAATATAATTTTGGACTCAACCAATTTGGCCAATTCCCTCTGCATGAGGGGCTTAATTTTTAGATTTACAGGTCTTTACTTTTGTGTGACTGGCCTGGCACTTTCTTCTAATTCAATGGTGTGTTAGGCAAGCCTTGGGTAGAAGCCCTTCAAATCACTGTAATCCTAAGCAAAGACATAAGAGAACTCTTGACACAACAAAATGAAAGCGTGCCTTTCTTGAAATATGCAGACTTTTCCAAGCGTAAGCAACTTGTCCTTAAAGATTTCAACCTTTTTGTAATTCTCCTCTTTGGTTATGATGCATGCCTTATCATTTCTTAATTGGTCATCTCTATTAAAGATGCTTTCAAGTGTGACCAGCCCTTTAGGGAGTTTATTTTTCTTCAACTAAACAATCTGATTGCCATATTGCTATTGCAATTTCACTTGATTATATGCTACAAATTCAGCTTCTTCCTATAAGAAAATAGCTATTTGTTGGTTGCTTTTAAAAACTTGCCAATTTGCAGTGTTGTCAGGGATAGAGGGCCGAACCACCACCTTCAAGTGGCATGAACCACAGTCTCGACTTATTTCCTTAAAAACATTGAATTGAGCACCAATTGCTACCAACCTATCTGCCTATTTGTTTTGCTCTCTGGGAATAGAGGTAATATTGAAATCGAGAAAATCTTCCACCAAGTCCTAAAATCTATGCTTGTAAGACTTCAACAAGGAATTCTTGGTCAGATTCAGGCCTCTCACCTGATTTACAACCAGCTTGCTATCTCCCAAAACTTGCAACTCCTTAATCCCTCTTTTTCTTTCCCATTCAAGGCCATGTATAAGAGACTTGTATTTTGAAACATTACTTGTGCATGAGAATTGGAAATGGAAAGCTGAAAAATACCTTTCCTTTGAAGGGGAGACTAGCATCGCCCCACCTCTAATGCCTAGCTTACTTTTGGAAATGTCAAAATATAGCTGTCATAGGCCAAGGTCCTCTTGGTCTACCTTCATTAAATTTGACATGAAGGCACCTTATTCGTGCATGCAATAGACTCTAAGGTCTTCCTCCTTGATGAACTTGTAAGGATCATGTTCGAAGTTATCATTTCCCCGCTCATCCAAGAGTAGGTCTGTGACTCCTTCAAGAGTAGAGGATGGAGCTTGGTCTATGTGGGACTCTTTTGAGTCAATTATTATGTAACTAACATTTGCTACCTTGGGCATGAATGGTTCTAGATGGTCCTTATAGAGTGGCTTAGACTCAATTTTTACCTTGGTCCCATACTTGGTCCTAAAAACTAGATATGACCAATTCGCTACTAGATAACCACCTATCTTTGACGTGAAGTCCTTGGACAAGCAAATTGTGAAATAAAGAGGGACATCCACTACCACTATATCATGGGGAATTAAGAAGGTTGGCCAAGCATGTAGCATCAAGCCTAAACCCTTCACAATTCCAACTATTTTTATAGGTGTCCCATCTAGCTGTAGGACTCCTTTGTTCATCTCTTCATACTTCAGTCCCATCTTGTCAGCAATACACTTGGGCATTACTGAGGTGGTGGCCCTACTGTCAATTATGTAGTTGTGTACCAAGAAATCCCCAATAACCAAGGATACATAGAAAGGGGGAGTTTTTCTTCCTTCTTTACCTGACCTAAAGTAGAAGGCTATCCATTTGTCATCAAGACATTATCAGTGCTTGCTGGGATAGCTAGACAATCCAACTCATGCAATTCCTTCTTCAACACATCCTTCTATCCTGGAAGAGATAATGAATCCCATAAAGAGATATTCATATGTAGCTTCGTCATTTGGTCTACTATATTGATTTGAGGACTGCCTCCCTTCAAGTTTTCTTTGGGGTTGATTCCAAGCTGAACTACTGATTGAGGGGCTGAAGGTATAGATGGTTGCCTAGATTTTGGGGCTTTTGAATTAGAGTGTGATGGAGGAGGCACTGCTACCATCTGAGTAGTAGCTTGGGCCTCTGTCATTGCTCTTCTTTTAAACCTTGTGTTGGCTACAACATAATTACCCTGATTGTTTGCAGTGCCCACATAATCCACTAAATAAAATTCCCCTTCCAAATGATTCATCAGAGTGGAATTAGGTTGGGCCTGATTGCTACTCGTACTGGGTTACATTAAAGGCTCGAGGACCTGAGATTGAGTGGCTATTTGGTTGTCTACATTCTATAAATAATTCATCATCTCATTTGTGTAAATAGCTTGTTCTTAACCATACCCCATGGTCAAATAGCTTGGTTGTTTCGGTACTAGAATATTCCAAATTGGCACCATGACTTTAGATGACAAAGGGGGGCCTGAGTTGTAATTTTGAAAAGGCCTAGTTTGAGTGAGCTGACCCTGTGCTTGATTATAGCCTTGAAAAGGAGGTCTAGGAGCTTGACCATAGTGTTGATATCCTTGATTCGACCTGTTGCTTTGGGCTTGCTGCCTCTTCAGAGCTATAAGTTCATTTGACATGTTTTACAACAGGCTTTTAACCTCATGAAGCTCATTAGATAGAGTGGTAGCTGGCTTTTCAACATAGGCAAAGGGGTTATAATTAGAGTAATAGTTTGAATTGGGGGCAACATTTCTAGGAAAAGTGACATGTGGGGCCTAGGGGCTATTTTCCCAGCCTGAACCAAGCAATTTTTTGCTGCTATGGTTATGTCATAAGCAACAGGCAGTATATGCCCTCCCATAGATTGGATCATCATAGCAATGTCACTATTTAATGCCTTTAAATAATACAAGAAGGCATAGCTGGGAGTCAGTCTTACCAAGATGGGAATTCTATCCCAAATCTTTTGAAAACGTGTGTTGAAGTCTTGTATATACTCATGTGGAGCTCTCTTTATGGTCATCAGCTATTCAACAAGTGAGAGGCCATCACTTTTTTCTCCAAAATGATCTATCAACTGAGTCCCCAACTCA
The DNA here is from genome assembly GCA_037957365.1 of Torreya grandis. NCBI lineage: Eukaryota > Viridiplantae > Streptophyta > Pinopsida > Cupressales > Taxaceae > Torreya > Torreya grandis. The sequence goes on from JARHVA010005860.1 coordinate 714,355, forward strand.
TTCCAAGAATGTATTGAATTCACGGGCAAGGTCCTGTACCAGTCAAGAGCTTTCCCTTTCAGAGACAATGCTAGTAGTCTGATGGCAATATTTTCTTTCATTACATTGTGAATATTGCAAAGGTTGGAAATATTCCTAATATGCTCAATGGCTGTAATAGGCCCCACCCCATCAAAAGAAGGCACATTCTTGAGAGCAATTCCCAGAATTGGATTGTAGCATGGGAGATTCAAGGGGCTTTCACCACGAAAAGCCAAAAAAGGTAAAGCCATGTCTGGGATTGACTGTAACTGGGGTTTTGCTACAACTGTGTCTCTTTCAACAGGTCTAGGAGAATTGATTGCCAGATAAGGATGGGTCCTCTCAAATCATAGTCTTTTAGTAGAATTTAAAGGTAATTCAATGAATTCGAAAGGAACCCCTCTTAAAGTGGACCTTGTGGTGACTTTAGGCATAGAAAGTTAAGCAACTGGCCTTAATTAGAGAACTGAAGCTCTTACCAGTGGAGTCACTAGATGCTAGAAAACTTGAAATTGCTATGACAAGACCAACATCAATCCTAAAACCTATTTGAGTTATCAAACTATATGTCCTACTAGGCGTGCCAAAACTATTGACACAAGAAATTGCACCTAAGGCAAGGAGGTCGAACTCCTGCCTTCTCCTCATAGCATGGAAACTCCCCTCTCACCTATGGGATTGGCGAAGCTAGAGGGGAGAGTCTCTAAATAAGGGCTAGCTCCTTTTGATGTATCATGTTTGTTTCAGCAAGTGCAAATATATATATATATATATATATATATATATATATATATATATATATATATATATATATATATATATAAATATATATATATATATAATGGGGGGATGAAAAGGGAAAGGAGAGTGCAGGAAAACAAACTACTCTAAAGAGGTGATACACCAAAATAAGTTGACCTTCCCACATCCAAACTCAGGATTAGACAAAAGCAACATACATAAACTCAGACTTGGCAAAAAGACCAGGGTGCAAGAAAATGGCAGGGAGGTTCTTATGAAAATACAAGAACAGGGACTCACCAAGATGCTATGAAATACATACTATATATGACTTCCTCTGTTCTATACTTTTAGATAGAGCTCTCCTCCTATCAGCTACAGAAAATGGCACCTTATAGATAGCTGGTGTGTTGGTGTTGAACTTGTGAGAGCATCAAAAGACCATGACTGAACATAAATCAAACACTCAGGACATACACAAAATATCTATCCAAGAAGAGGTAAAAAATTGCTTTTATTTGATTTAGGTGGAAATTTTAATAGGGCTACACCTTGTAAAATTTGTGAAAAGATAATTACAAATGACCAATTCGTAATGTTATATGGAAACATTAGGAGGCTCATTTGGCACTCCTTTCTTACAAGTGTCCTATCGCATCCTTTCATGAAAGGAAAAAGTCACTCAAAGATTTATGAACTATGCACTTTGTCTCCCTAAAATCTACCTTTGTCTAGGTCAATACACAATTTGCCTTCTCATTTAATGCAAAATGGAGAAACCAATTGCTCTACTTAGCTACTTGCATCCCAAATGATCAATTCGCTGGCACTATTTCACCTACTAGAGTCACTTCTCAAATTGGTGCCTTCTCTTACCACTTGGACTAAACTGCCTGTTCATTCCATACTTGTCACTTTGTCTTTTCTCCATTTTGTCTTATCTGGCTCACTCGGCCCCTGGGGCAAACATCTCAGTGGGTCACTGTATTTCAAGCTCTTTTTCCATGGTTTACGCTTCCTTTGCTTTTAAAGACAAACAATCATTTCTCTTTGTGAAAGTTGACATTTGTATGGCCATCATTGGTTTGAAAACCAATGGCTAATCTATCCTTTTAAACTTGATGTCCTTCGGGATGTCGCCATTCCTGTCGCAACACTATCGGGTCTTCATTGGCTCCTTTATGGCTTCACTTTTCTACCTTTGTATTTTCCTTCCCTACGGTCACCCCTTTTGCCTTAGGATGGTCCCTTTGTATTTGTACGAATGCCCTCCTAAGTTCTCACAAGCTTTATGTCTGCAGACAATTTCCCCAAGTAAATTTCCCTGGGTCTACCCTTTGCCTTGATTTATGTATTTTTGTGGACTTTTGTCTGCAAACATTTTATTGCAGACAAAAAGTCCATGGAAATTTTATCCGCCTTTGCCTTTGCTTGAAGCTTAATGTGTTCACAGCCTAAATTCCTTCAGACTTTTTGTCTGAAGAAATTCCTTCAGGCAAAAGCCTGAAGGAATTTGGGAGTTAGACTTAGTCAATTTCGAACAAAATGAACTTTGAACCTAAGCTTTGAACTTACTTGGGTCTTTTCCTTTGAAGTGCCAGCCCTTTGGAAGGGCACTGAGCCTTTGAATTTCCCCTTGATTTAAGGGCATACCCTTGAACCAAGCATTGAACTAGGCCTATTAAACCAAGCCATTGAACCAAAATGGTTCAATGGTTTAACTAAGCACGTCGATGACTAGTGAACCAAGCTGATGAACCTTTCCATTGAACTAAATTTTTGAACTCTTCATTGAACTGAACCCGTTGAACCAAAAATGGTTCAACAATTCAATCGTTGTGTGCTAATGACTACTGAACTGGATCTAATGGCCTTCTTCATTGAACTGAGCTGTTGAACTAAACCCATTAAACTAAACTCATTGAACCAAAAGGGTTCAATGGTTCAATGGTTCAACTAAGTGCGGCTATGAGCCTTTTGCAATGAAGTCGATGAACTTTCTCCATTGAACCTTTGCCCTTTGAACCAAGACCGTTGAACCAACATGGTTCAATAGTTCAATGGTTCAACTAAGCGTGCCGATGACTATTGAACCAATTGAACTAAGCCATTTTGAACTAAGAGATTGAACCTTAGGCTATTGAACCAAAAGTGCCATTGAACCAAAGTGCTAGGCTGATGAACCAAAACACTAAACTGAGCAGTTGAACCGAAATGAGAAAACACTGGCATTGAACTTGTGTAACCTGGAAACAACTATCTTCAAAAAGAAAATAAAGAAGGTGAATGATTTTTGGCTTGGAGCAAAAATTGGTAAATAATAAATAGGTTCAATTAACTCAATTGCCATCACAATTGGATCCTAAACCCTATGTCATATATAACCTAAACCATAAGCCCTAAAACCTAAATTATAAACCCTAAAAACCAAATGATTTATCCCTAATTAACATATTTTATAATAAAAATTAGGTTCACAAGGCTCAATTTGACCCAAAACACATCATTCATTGCCCCATTTGATTAATTTGCTCAATATGTGGTGACCTAGGGGCCAATTGAGCCCAAAATCACATTTTTAGTAATAAATAGGTTCAAGGAGCTCAAATTGGCCCAAATTTCCTTTGTGATTAGACCTATTTCATCTTAAAACATACACCCTATACCCAAAAACACATTTTGGTCACAAATAAGTTAAATCAAATCAAATTATCCTCAATTACCATCACGATTGGAGTCTAAACCCTAAACCCTATCTCACATATACCTAAAACACTAATCCTTAAAACCTAAATTAAATGATTTATTTTTTGCAATTAACATCCTTTACAATAATAATTAGGTTCATAGTGCTTAATTTGGCCTAAATCACATTACTAATTGCCCTAATTGACTAGTTTACTCAATCTATGGTGACCTAGGGGCCAATAGAGCCTAAAATCACATTATGTAATTATAAATATGTTTAAGGAGTTCAAATTTACCCTAATTTCTATTTTGATTAGACCTTATTCACCATACAACATAAGACCTATGCCCAAAAACACACTATGGTCATAAATAGGTTCAATCAACTCAAATTATGTTCGATTGCCTTAATGATTGGACCCTAAACACTAAAACCTATGTCATATATACCTTTAAAAAAATACCTAAACCCTAAAACCTAAATTTTAAACCCTAAATACTAAATGTTTCAACCCCAATTAACATCCTTTACTATAATAATTAGGCTCACAAGGCTCAATTTGACCCAAATCACATCATTCATTTCCCTAATTGACTAATTTTCTCAATATGTGGTGACTTAGGTGTCAATTGAGCCAAAAATCACATTTTATAGTCACAAATAGGTTCAAAGAGTTTAAATTAGACTAAATTGCCTTTGTGATTAGACCTAATATATCCTAAAACATAAACCCTATGAATAAAAACACATTATGGTCACAAATCTAGGTTTAATTAGCTCAAATTATCTTCAAATACCTTCATGATTAGAATCTAAACCCTAAACCCTATCTCATATTATTCTCAATTGCCATTCTAATGTTACTTTATGTGCAGTGTAACCACATATTGTATATAACTATGTATATGGTTCTTTATCTTTCCATTTCAAACACATGCCTTAAGGCTCAAGAATGGTTTGGATTCTTGAGCCTTAGGCATGGACTTGAGACACACATAGTCAAATTCATATTTTCTACCAATAATAAAAAAGTTAAAATTTACCCATGGTAAACACTATCCATTTTAGCAATTTTTTCCTTGAAAATAGTATTACAACATCAACTAAGTCTTCTCTTTCTATATATATGATTTATTTTTTATATTTTGATTACTTTAAGGTTGTTACTTAAATATTTATTGACTAAGTATGTTTTTTTAGTGTTACATGCCATGATTATTAATGTTCATCTTTATTTATGTATCTTTTAATTCATTGATCCAAACAAGAAAAAAACATATGGTTGAAAACTAGACCTAATTATATACACATTACACAAAGAAAAATCTATATATATATATATAATTTTTTTGAGGTAGTTATGGAGCACATGATTGGATATACAATTTTTAAATCATATTTTAGGGTATACTAACTTGTGAAATTAATAAAAACCAATTATTCATTAATTAATTAAAAAAATATAGGTTGTAAACTAGATGATCTTACCTATATTTTCATCAAAGGGTTTAAATAAAAATCAAATGATGATAAAAAAAAAAGTAGGGTGCATAGATAACTACCTGTTATGATTTTTCTATAAAATAATACCACTTCTTCAATTTTCTAATGTTTGACTAGTTATACTTAACCATTTCAGAAAACAATTAGTAGTTTAAAAACTAGACTTGAAATGCTACAATTCATATTCCTATAACATATTCAAATTGTGAGTGTAAATATCTCAAATAATTTATACAATTTGAGGTTTCATATTTTTTAGGAAAAAATATGTCCACTTAAGACCCCCTTTTGGCCTCCCAATTCCCTGCACTTATCCATGTAATATGATGACACATTTCTCATTTGTGATTTAATAATTAAAAAAAAATTGAATGAAAATTAGTATTTTAAAATGGTATGAAATCACTTAATAATCTAATAGGTTAAATAAAATATAGTATTTTTAGGCCCTTGGGATAACATTTTGATTTTATGATGTAAATTGCTAAACTTATGAATTATAGTATCAATTTCAAGATTTGGAATTGAATTAGGAATTAGCACTAGAAGAACTTGGAATGTAATATTTTTTAAAATAAGGAAGATTAGACCTATTGAAGTAGTAGATATTTGAACAAGAGGAATTTGAAAACCATGTTAAAACTTTTAAATAAATATAAAATAAGAAAGTGAAGGATATTCACCAGCTATAGAGGCAATTAAACAATTAAAAATAATAGAATCAATAAAATCATAATGATGAAGGGTTTCAAAATGAATTTTCGAAATGACCACATTATTAGGCATAGAATGTTCTTCATTACATGAGACAAGTATTTTGTATAAAATTTATCATATAAATATCCATTGTCCACCTTATAGGGGATGTATTTTACCTTAACCACATCCTAAGCCTCTTGACATAGTGAATTGAATTTAAAATATTTTATCTTATATATCAACATTTTAACCCCATTTGGGCTATCCATAGGATGTTTCAAACTTTTAAAAATTTGATAACTATTTATATTTCATTTACATGAGTGTGTTTTTATATTCATATGTATTTTCAAATTAAGATCCATTTATCGAACTATGATCCCAAGCAATATTAATATCATTGTATATGTAAAATACATCTATGAGAGTCACACACACACACACACACACACACACACACACACACACACACACACACACACACACACACACACACACACACACACACACACACACACACACACACACACACACACACACACACACACACACACACACACACACACAGATAAAAAGGTGTGTGTGTGTGTGTGTGTGTGTGTGTGTGTGTGTGTGTGTGTGTGTGTGTGTGTGTGTGTGTGTGTGTGTGTGTGTGTGTGTGTGTGTGTGTGTGTGTGTTTTACGCTCATAGATGTATTTTACCCAAGACATAAAAAACACTTCTTCAAGGGAAACACATGTCCAACTATAATAAGAAAATATTTTTTAAATAAATAAAAAAATTATCAACAATTTTATTTGATTTATTAGTTCTTGTTAATCTTCATTTATTTGATAATTGTTTATTATAAACACTATAATAAAATTTATTATAAAAAATAACAATAGAATATAAAATCTATATAATAGATACTTTAATTTTCATGGCCTAATATTATATATCAAACATGTAACACAAGGCATAATTGTATATAAAGGAAAATGTAATTGACCTATTAATCAATCCTAGCTTGGAGAAGATAAATCATACTTACACTTCTATTTATTGATATATTTAGACATTCAGGGTCATGACCAAGATGGATCAGATAGACCTTTTTAAGGGGTCTCGTATCACAATAACATCACTAAAGAAGGTTCCAAAACCTATAGTCAATCAACACCATGTAATAACCTTAGCTAGGTCCTATGTTTTCATATTCACAAAGTATATGCAAACTAAAGTAAAATATAATCTAGTGCTCACCAAATCTTGTGGCACAAAATGGGAGTGATAAACATGGAAGTAAACATGCATAAAATAATTTTAAGTAAGATATCTATAGATATAAACCTAATGCATGGAGAGATAAATATACTCAAAATCCGTTATTTGTGCTACTTCTACCTACTAAAATAAAAGAGTAAAGTTAGAGATACTTACCTTGGATATGAACCCATCAAAAATCAATCTCTCTATTGGCCAAAGGTGCTTTTCAAGAGGTTGTTGTGTATTGTTAATGAACATAAGGATGGACAATAGACTATATCCAAGGACATCCTAATTAATCTCAAGATTTCACAAGATAAAGTTATTCCCTCCAAGTGTAAAACCCTAAGCAAATAACTCCTCAAGTATAATGGTCAGAGAGAAAATTGTAAAGAAGTGAAAATGAATGATTAAATCTTGCCTCTATCTAAGAAATGGCATAATGAATGTGTATATATAGCTGAATATAACCCTAAACCTTTATGAAAGTTTAGCTAATAGGGTCGACCCAATTTGACTTTGTATCATTAATTGATAAAAACAAGATATGTCCTAGACTAGGTTCACTAAGGCTAATTTATACCCATAACATGCTAATATTAATTTGAATACAAGGTTGACCTAGGCTGAAATTTTTTGGTAAAATTTAAAAAGGGTTTTAGGCTTAGGTAATGGATGAATAAGGTGTTGAAATTCTTGGAGGAGTATATAAAAGAGGAGTCAAAGCTTAGGGAAGTGTATAGGAGATGGTTATGTAGATATCAAGGGGTGGTATAGGGGATAATAATATTATTAAGCACTAATGGTCTGACCACCACTTTCTTGGTATACCCTTTAAGGCATGCACTAAGAGAGATTGAGACTTGATGGGTTCATGCAAGAGAGAAAGCATCAGTAATTGATAAATATTGAAAATATTATGTGTATACGATTCCAAAATATGTCTCCACTTAATATGAAAATTTTGAATATGTGGAAGATATGTCCATATGACATGACCCCACTGAATCTAAGAACTATGTAAAGTGTGGATAACACGCTTCCCAAGAATAAACCCACTCATATGACCCGCCTTTGAGGTGAGGTAAAAATAGTACCTAGAAGTTACCTCATTTAAAAAGGGTAAGCCAACTATAAAATCTATGAATGTAACCATGTAAAATATAGAAGATAAATGTCCTTCATATAAAGTACCATGTGTAATAAATAATAATAGATAAATACATGTGTAAGTATATATGTAAGATCAAAACATGATGATGAAGAATGATCATGGAATCATATAACCTGTGTATCAATAACATGCATGGGTAAAAGTGCTACTGCACCCTAAGGATATCATCAAGGGTATGCCTTTTTGGAGACCTTAAAGCATGCTTATGAATTTATCTCTGGTAACATACAAAAATTCATCTATTAAGAACTTTTTATTATTGAGATGGGTGACCAATTATTCTTTATCTTCCCTTTGAAATTGGGTTTTTACTTTTAGTTCTAACACTACAACTAATTTATCTATGTATTAAAAATAAACCACGCCATATATTCAATCCTTTTTCTTTGAAATGGATACTTCTTGTTTGTTTTCATCATTATAAACATGTGGGATATAAACTAACAAAAAATTTCACATGTTATATTTCTCATTATAAAAATATGCATTGTAATCATTCTCTAACATTACCATTTGGGATTGTTCTTTCAAAATTTCTTTCTTTGGATCATTATTTAGAATCTTTGGTGTATCATTTGATGAATTTAGAACATTGGAAACTTGTACATCATGTGAAGGCTCATCCAAATTTAATGATGTATCATTTGAATATTGAGGTGGATTTGGTAAATGTTTCTCCTTTTATTTTGGAGGGACTTTTGGTACCCATTTTTGTTCATTTGACACCTTTGGTGCAGGAGAAATTGTTTTTTATATCTCTCTTTTCAATGCAAAACAAGAATATGTATGGTGACCATGAATTCTATGATATTCATGGAATTTTTTGGATTTTATTATAAAATGCATAAGAGGTAATTTGATCACATTATTTATAAGTATCTCCCTTATAATCTCACTTGACCTCTTGGTAGGCTTTTGTTCACTTGTAGAATCATTATCATTAGGTGACTTTAGTTTTAGATTGAAATATTTATTTTTATTAGGCACATAATTGGTATGCCAAGATGAAAACACATGGCTCATAGTAGCATAATGTGGTTTCTTCATGTATGTAATCTATTTTTGTAACTCTTTTATTAACTTGCTCATATTGGTAATTTGATCTTGTAGGGTTTTATAGTTACACTATTTTGGCATAATAGGATGATCCACATTTTCATTTGAAAGAGTGATAGTTAGAGGGATGATATATATCACCCTCCTTAGGGTTATGATGAAAAAGGCTATTATTTGTATTCATTTTAAATATTTTGAAAATGATATGAGAACATGATAAGCAAGAGAAATAAATGCCAAGGAACAATCAATCATTACAATAAGGATATAAAAAATCTAGGCTATTTGATATGATTTTTATAAATATGAGATAGGTTTTTCTATAAAAATAGGAAATTATACAAACCCAAAAAACTAGGGAAAAAAAAGTACATGCACAACATGTAGATTTAAAGTTACTAAAAATAATAAATTTTTAAATTTGACAAATCCATAGAAATATTTTGGAAACATTTAAGAGGTCTTTTTACATATAAACATATTTATGAGAAACATATGAGTATTTTTAATTTAAATTTAGTATACATTAGAAATATTCTAAATAATTTTGAATGCTTTACAAATAAACCCTAAAATATGACAAATAAAGAATCAATAATTGCAGTAAATTAGGAATATTTTTCACATATCTAAGAAAGGTTGTTGAATAAATATGATTTTTATGAAAGTAAAAATAATAATTTCAATAATTATGCCATTAACCTTGTATTCCAATATTTATTAAAAATAGTAAATTGTAAAAATTGAAAACTTTGCCATGAATTTTGGTGAAATAGAAGATGTTTTTTCATATAAAAATATGAGTAGAAACTACCTCAAAGGAGTTTTTAAATTAATTTATTTGGAGGATGAAATGTGTTTATCAATGAAAAATCCACTTGTAAACATTTACATATAAATCTTTTATGACCAAAGGAGGTAAAACCCTAGGGTAAAACTTTAAATCTAAAAATATATCACAATAAGCTAGAATCCTAGGAGGGTTAGAATCCATAGATTAGAAAAATTTACATATTCACATGGATTGGGTTCACCAAATGTTTAACCCTAATTTTGATGAGGATCTTATTTTACTGCTTAGGTTTAAGGATATAGAAATGATAGGGCACAAGGGTGAATATCAGATCTATATAAAACATATTTGTGTGTTAAACTTAGATGTACCATATTTTAAATTTATTATGATAATATATGATACTAATATAAAATACTTCTATGATAGATATACACATGACATAAAGGAAATTAACTAGTTGTTTTTTATGTTATTATAGTTTTGGATCTAGTACAGGTAGGAAGTAGGTAGGAAGACAATTTTTGAATAGTTGTCAAATTTTAATCTGGTGATTTTTAAATCTTTGGACACTTGTGTCAGCCTGGAATAGTTACATTGATTATAGTTTCTAATATCTATGCTACTATCTTGTATGGAATACATGATCAAATAAGATGCAACCACTAGGTACTTTTGGGTTTGGATTCAAATTCACTCTGGTGTATTCAAATTTGGGTCATGGACTATCACTCTTAGCGAAATGATAACAAATAGATTTGCCTCTTCAATGTGACCTTGAGAAAAAGGGGTTAGTGGGCACATAGTGTTGAGATGACTCACAATGAACCTGTTATCAATGGGCACTACCTGCATAGCCAATAATCTAGAAGAGGGCCTCAAACTCATGTAGTTATCCCTTGTGTTTGCTTGTGTGTGAATCATGAATGTGTAAAGCAAATACAATAGTGACCTAGGTTTTAACTTGGTAAATATGACCTTATGATTTATCTTTTAGTACTTCATACCTATATCTAGGTTTTTCCTTTGACTTATATCATAATAGGGAAGAGTAGGAAATATTTTAATAACTTGAGTGCTTCTTGAGTGATATTTTGGTTTTATTGTGAGCTTTTTTAGGTGAGGAATGAATGAGATTTGATATTGTATTTATACCAATCCTCTCAGGACATAACTCACTTTAAAGCACTTAGACTTACCATTGTGTAATATTTTTCATTTGTAAATTAGATGACTTTAAGGCACTGGACACTTACATCAGGCCATGATAGTAACATCAATGATACTATCTAACCTAGATTTAGTTTATAGGGAGAAGGAGATCATGGTAGATTTTAAGCATTTTAGGTAAGATGGGATGTTTGTGTCATCAATATAAGGCTAGTCAAACTAAGAGATAGTCAAAGGCAAAAAAGATAAAGATGATGTGAAGATTATAAAAATAAGGCATGTGTATAACTAAGAGAAATAACTAGGGTCATGATTTTTCCAAGTGTAAAATAATGAGGTCCTACATAATCATAGAATATCATCTATAATGTCCAATAATTTTAATTAGAATACATAATGGTGTAAAAATTGAGTGAAGATAAGCATAAAAAAGACAATAATATTACTATACATAAGTGAATAGATATAGATATACAAATTAGAGGAAGATAAAATTATAACTGCATAGATATGATTGGAAAAATACATGAGAAAAAATGGAGCTAATCTATGCCTATGTCTTAATATAACTACACATAATTGAAGAGAAGTGTAAAGTACACATAGATCAAGAAGAAGAAAATGGAATTAGATACCTTTTCCATAAGTGTAATGATGAATGTGGGCACAAACCTACAAGAGGAAAATTAATAAAAGATAAAGAGTGCATATGTAATGAGTTGTATGGTGTGCATGAATGCAGGGGAAACAGTGTTGAAAACAATTAAAGGTGGATTGTAAAATATGGGAATAGACACAAAAGAGTGAAGAAGAGAATAAATAATTAAGTTATCAGGGATAAGTTTAGGGGGATGATTCATGGCCAATAAGGGTATAAAATATAAGGAATATTAGATAAAACCAAATTTAGAAACATGCAAGGTGGAATGTAATGTCATGACCTTAGCACTTAGCCAAAATAGGAATTCTACCATTCCTAACCCAATTGTATTCAAGATATTACATTTTAATTACCTAGGGAGTTTGATTCAAGGTCATATCAAGTGAACCAACAATATTACATCTCCAAGTAATTTTAGTTTTGTGAATGTTCCAACTTGGAAGGCACAAGAGTGAAATTATTTGGCAAATTAGGAAGACATGAATTAGGATGATAAATTTAGTCTTTCTAAGTCAACTAATGAATATAAATAGTAATGAATATATTTCATAGTTTTACAATATTACAAGTGTAAGATAAAGCAACACATATGTTTGAAGCCTAATAGATGGACTATTTTTGGTGAAGGAATTTAGTACATAGAAGGAATAAGAAATCATTAAATATTTGTATCAAGATGAAAAAGTTTTGAAAATTGGCTAGGGAACATATGTGAAAGGTTTGGAATAACATAAATGTGATGTTCATATAATTTTTGATGTATAGAGAACTACTAAGGTAATGAAATCCCATAGATGTGTGACTAGATTGGAAATGCACATGAGTGAAGATAAAAAACTATTACTACCTAATTTTTGTGTAATGAAATAATTGTTTTATATACTTATGTATGGTGTCAAGGTGAGAGCATATATAGGATTGATTCTCTCTCAATAGGATTTACATGTAGTACACATGAAAATTTTAGTTCACTCACATCGAGGTGTATAAGTAAGTATCAATACAAAAGGCTCTTATTCACATGAGGGTAGGGATAGGATTTATAAAATAATCATCACATAAGACATTTTTTATAGTTAAAACACTATATTTGAAGTATGCATGTAATAAACTTAGTGTTCCTACATTTAGTTAGCATAGGCCCTAACCCTACTTTATAAATAAAAAGTAATCACCTACAATAGTCAGTGGTGGATCACATGCATGAAAACCTAACTAATAATAATATTATATTTCAAAATATTTAGGACCTCATAAGTATTTATTATAATAGGCATACATATATATCTAACAATAATAGAGATACAGAGTACACTCACAATTGAGGCTATTGAATTTATACAAGAAAATAAAAAAGTATGATGGATATATAAGGATATTTGGGTGACCTTTAGAAATAAGTCCAATTTTTAATAGAAAAATCTATAATATTTTAATGAGAAGATAGAAGTAGTGATCTAAAGGAAGAATTATTATATCCTTGAGTGAATGGAATTATAGAAATCTCCATGTTTTGTGTGTGTGTGTGTGTGTGTGTGTGTGTGTGTGAGAGAGAGAGAGAGAGAGAGAGAGAGAGAGAGAGAGAGAGAGAGAGAGAGAGAGAGAGAGAGAGAGAGAGAGAGAGAGAGAGAGAGATCTAAAAGAAGAATTCTTGTATGCTTGAGTGCATGGAATTATAGAAATCTCCATGTTGTGTGTGTGTGTGTGTGTGTGTGTGTGTGTGTGTGTGAGAGAGAGAGAGAGAGAGAGAGAGAGAGAGATCTAAAAGAAGAATTCTTGTATGCTTGAGTGCATGGAATTATATAAATCTCCATGTTTTGTGTGTGTGTGTGTGTGTGTGTGTGTGTGTGTGTGTGAGAGAGAGAGAGAGAGAGAGAGAGAGAGAGAGAGAGAGAGAGAGAGAGAGAGAGAGAGAGAGAGAGAGAGAGAGAGAGAGAGAGAGAGTAGATGATAATATTAGAATATATTGTAATCCATGATTCAATATATGAAAATAAACATATTTATATGAATCTTATATGAAAGAGTGGTGGTAAACTTCATGGTTAAGGCATCCCTTCACTAAGAACTCTATCCGTGACTGAATCATTTATCTATGTGAGGAAGAGGAGAATTTAATAGTAATTTCATCCCATGCTATTTGATAATAGATATATTATGAATATCCTTTAATTCCCTTAATCTATTATATTCCTTATCTTTAAAAATGAGTTAATACAATTTCCCAGAAGAATTAAAAAATTGGTTACCTTTAGTGGCATTTACAAAGGATACCTTAGATATTATTTTATAGGATTAAATCATGTATATTTTTATACCTTTAACCAAAAAATATTCATTCAATTTATATAGATAAATGGGTTATCTAAAATACGTATATGGATACCAAATAACATACCATACACATATCAACATGTGAAACATCTACCACAACTTCATTAATGAAATGTTCATTTATAAAAAAATTGACTCTACATTTTTTGGAAAACCTTATCTCTACTGCTTATTTCACACATCATAAATCATAAGGATTAGGATGATCATACATTTATATCTTGAATTTACCTTTAAAATATTTTTAATCAAATTTTATTGAGTTCAAGAGTGATAAATAAGACAAACTTTTACCATCCTAATTTGAAATTTGATATGGAAAAGTTTGAAAGTTTTACCTTAATATTCAACATTAAAAGATACATTTTTATGAAGGGAGGTAAAACACAACTTATCATCTAAATATACGATTCAATCAACACTTCACCTTTAAATGACACCATGGCCTTCTTATTTTTATTTTTATTAAATGGATGTAATTATATGTGTATCTTCCAATTATGTCCCTCATAGTGACTATCAACATCATAATTCCCATAATGTTTTTCAATAACCTTATTATCAATATTATAAGTAGAATTTAACCTACCTTTCTTATTTTGAATATTATAGAACTTTGAAGAGGAAAATACACCCTTATTATCATGCATCTCAAGATAGTGGGCTTGATAACAAGACTTGTCTATGTCCTTTTAATTTGAAAATAAAATGAACCTCCTTAAGTGATCTAAAAATTGAAAATGCAAGTGTAGTACATTTGAAAAACACAATTTCACATTTAAAATATCCTTTAATTTCTCAACTTTTCCTTTTAATTTTTGTATAAAGAAATTAAAACCAGAATTAAAATGAAGATCAAAAATAAATAAATAACAGAGAAAATTACAAGAAATCACTAGCAAATTGATAACAAAGTTCAGCTTCAATAGCCTACGTCTTTAGGTCCGTTCAAAGTGAGGACCATTTCCATTAATTTTGTGCAACAAATGGCTTCCAAAATCAATACAAGTCTTTAATTCACCTTCTCTAATCTCTGCTTGCCTATAATAATATCTCTCAAACCTAAAAATAATGGCCCAAGGCCATATAAGGCATGAATAAAACTCTAACCTTCTTAATTTTCTTTACATAGTTGGCTTCTCTCCCCTTCAAATGGAATTTCATTCCTTAAATAACACTTTGACCCCTATAGCACAAGTAGTTAAAGCTTATCTCTTTTTCGCAATAGGTGCATGGTTTGAAACGTAGGCCTTTCTTTTAGGCACTTGAAACTTATCTCTTTATCCCACTTTTATTGGAGGAGAATGGATTTCATACTAAAAATAGGCTGGCAGCCTCCTTGATGAGTGACGATGTCCCTTTTATAAGAGACTTATGTGCTAAGCTTAGGCCACTATTGGAGAAATAGTCAGTTGGGACTTGGTCTTTACATAGTTTGTGTGGTGACGATTTGATGATGTGGCAGCTAATGTGTGTTGGTTGGTGGCTCTACCACATGCTAGTATGAGGATTCTTATTACAAGCTTAAAATAATTATCCCACATTAGTGGGGTTTTAATAGACTTGTAACTTAAATACAATTTCACAAATAATGATACATGAAGATTAGGAGGCCAAGGTACCCCTCCACAAGAGTGTGTTAACCCTCACTGAGGGCCCCAAGTGAGCAAATAGTGGAGCCCATAGATCCTCATATGACTGCCTATCAAAGACCAGAGGCTATCAACAAACCGAATACCAAACCAATTTTTTTGCTCTAATTCAGATTGACATGTGTCAAATGATTATTAGACCACTTGGCATATTTAAATAGTGCCATGTCACTTTTTGACACCCATTATTTTCTTGTCACAAGAATACTTCAGCAAGCTATATCTCAAGTATCTAGACTCCATTTTGCATTCCAGAAGAAGCACTAGAAATCTCTTGATGAATTCCTCGATGTGAAAATGGTTTGACCAAAATTTAAAGACTTTTAAAATGTAATGGTACATGAATCCACTTGGAATCTCTCCAATATACAATTCAATCAACACTTCACCTTTAAGTGACATCATGGCCTTCTTATTTTTATTTTTATTAAGTGGATGTAATTATATGTGTATCTTCCAATTATGTCCCTCATAGTGAATATCAGCATCATAATTCCCATAATGTTTTTTGGTAACCTTATTATCAATATTATAAGTATAATTTAACCTACCTTTCCTATTTTGAATATTCTTGAACTTTGAAGAGGAAAATACACCCTTATTATCATGCATCTCAAGATAGTGGGATTGATAACAAGACTTGTTTATGTCCTTTTTGTAGACACCAAAATTGTGTCTACTCCTTAGTCGACTCTCCCTTGGTCCCCTTGGTCCACTTCCAAATATTCCTAACCCACACACTTATTAATTTAAAATAAATTAACTATTTTAAATTAATAACACCACCCTTGACACATCACCCACCTCACCCCACCTTGGATACCTTTCCTTGAATACCTCCATTACCCCATGGCAAATATTAATTACTTAAGACCCCATTTTAAATCTCTGACTAACCTCTCACACCTATTTAATTTGCCTTTGGACCATTTTCCAATGACAATTAAACTTGGCAATTGGAAGAATGGGCAAAAGGCTAAAAATAGCCTTTTTACCCATTCTTTAGCCGCCGACATCGGTCATCAGTCGGCTGATGCCAGTGGTATCGCCGACATCGGTTGTCTTAAAACTAAATTTCAACCCCTATTGCACCCTTGGCTCCTGTGAATACAAATTCTCTTGCTTTAGGATCCAAATTCTCAACTCTTTGCAGGCATTAGCATCCCAACAACACTCTCTAGGCTCAGAACTCTGCATCAGTCACTCCACACCAGATTGAAGGCTGCACGAAGTCTCCCACATTAGCCATAACGAAAATAGGTCTTCTACACTTCTGGTTCTCTACAAGAGCTAAGTATTTTTACTGGTTTTTATTTTAGTATTCTTAGGATACATTAGTAATCAGTCCATTGTCCATTTCTAAGCACTATTGACACAACCCAACCTGTTCTTCTTGGAAAGGCTGAAAAGCCTTCCCTCATCCTTATCTCCCTTTCACCCCTATCCTCTATCTGGTCCCTTTTTTAGGCCATACTCTCTGCCCTACAAATCTTGCATAAGCCATTAAAACTCCCATAGACATCCCAAACCATTCTATTGACCACAGACAGACCTGAAACTCATCCAAGGCTCATTGCCCCCACTGACATCAGCATCCAGGCCCATTGCCCCTACCAACATCAGCATCATAACCGACACTGGCAACATTGACAAACCGATGCCAGCAGAACTACCGATGTCGGTGACAGTGGAAGATAGATTGTAGAATACAAGTACGCATTATCTTTATTTCCTTTGTTCAGTCTTTCACCATTTATCTTTGAAGCAATATTCTTTTTATCAACTAGTGGACTGTCACCCCTTCAAGAAGTCTTTGCACTTCTGGGATCGAGCTTTGCTTGGTAGTCCACCACCTATCTATCTAATAGTTTCCTTATTTAAGTCTTTCCTATTTATAGGTGTCATCCTCCACAGCCAAAGAGGAGCTCCTTCAGTCATCTAGATACGGTGCATAAAATTCATCTAGGTATCATCTAACCCTTGACCATTATCATAGTTTCTTTCATCCTCTGAATGTGAAAAAGCAAAAAATAGTTAGAAACATTCTGGCACGCCTGGTGGGACCCTGGAGTTTTCCTTGGGTTCATAATTTTTCTTCTAAAAGCAAAATTTTCATATAGGTGCATTAGATCTCTTCTTGCATCCTTTTCTTTTATCTCTTTTGAAAAGACACCATTAGCAAATTAAAAAGAATCCTTCTTTTTCTTTCTTTCCTATATCTTAGAGTAGTAAAATTCATACTCTTCAACCTTTTCTCCACTTTTTTGCATCCAAACACACATTTCAATTTGGGTTAAAAATATATTGCATCTAATTCTTGCATGAATGCATTTTTATCTCATCTAGTAATTAAACCTACATTATGAATAAATTTTAGTGCACTTGTGTTACACATCCAGACCACTATCACAATCAAACATCTAAACATACCTGAGACAAGGTTCGACTAGGATTTCATCACCTAGTAGATACCTTACCCTTCCTGGCGATCCCACTTGGACTTCACTACCAAGGGGAAAACCCACTCTATTCTCTAGCAGAGTATAAACTCTAGGGGAATTATATACTGGCTAAGTGACCTAGCTTATCTCTGGGCTCGTGAAGTGAGGGGAGCTAGCTCCTTAGCACCAGGCCACGTACAAAACCTAATACAGATCTTGAGCACTAAAACTAACCCGAAACCAACCTTGGACTGCTTCTTCTAGGACCCATTATAAAAGCCAACTTTCTAAACACACTCTTCTAAGTCATAAGCCAACATGACTCTAAAACTTTATTCTTAGGAATTTAACGTTAGGGTATGCTTGTCTCCATCTTTTTTTCAATTTTTATCTAGTTTTTTGAGCTGGTAACGACATTTTCTTCTCTCTTCCAAAAAATTTTAGTTTTTGGAAATACACAGTAACTGAAATTGGTTTTTCCATCGATGTCGGTAACTTTCTTCACTGACATCAATTTTTCTATCGACATCGATCACTGTCAAAAAAAAATTCTGCTCAAACAACAAGCCAAAACCTGACCTTTTTGCTGTCAAAAACAAGTTCTAGTTTTTTGAGGCTGAAACATTCAGTCTTTAGAACTTGAATCTATTTTGCCTTGGATGGTTTTGACACGTAGTCAAACCAAAACTCTTGTTGACCATGCAAGGCAACAACCACTCCCACCTTCACCCTCCATAACAAGTCCTCTAATGGAGTATCATTCAGAGACTAAACAAACTCCTACCCAACCAACCCCGACTCAACCCCCTATTGTTCTCAAAGGGGACCAAGACTTTGAAAGGTTCCTTGACCTCAATGTCAAGGCCCTTCAGCACTATCTCACAAGAAGTCGAATGTGAGACTCTTTAGGCAACTCAATTTATGGGATGCCAACTTCCTTAGTTGAAATAGCAGTCATATCAATAGCATCTGTAATTCAACCCATAGACACCCAAGTCATTGATTCAACTAATAACCCGACCATGACCAATCTTCAAAGTGTGGCTTCTCCTTCTATTTCTGGGGCTACTTCCATTAGGGTTTCGATACCCCATCAACCAAAAACTATTCAACAAAAATCTACGCCATTCTAAAACTTAGTTGTCTCCATCCCACCTACTCTTGCACCCATTAATATAAGGGTGGCTACTCATCCTTTGGCTAGTGTTTCCACCATCCAACCACCTCTGGAAATATCAAGCCAAGTTGTGCCTTCTAGCTTCATGACACAACCACCCTTGGCTTCAACTTCAGTCCCTATGACTAGTTACCAATATGTTGCACCTATACAAGCACAACCAACTATGTCATACGCCCCTCCTAATGCCTTCCAAATGCCTTACAACCTAGGGGATGCCCCACCTACAAATTTATCAACCGATCTAATCAAGATGTTGATGGACAAGATGTCTAATCTTGAGACATCCATTTTGGGTTCAAGAAATGTTCTCTCATATGAACAAATTTGTAATGAACCTATTCATCCCTCAGTCCCAATCTAACCATATCCTAATCAGTGGGAACTTCCCAAGTTTACTCACTTTTAGACTAAGGAAGATCCACAGTAACATTTACGAGCATTCAGACATGCTTGTTACCTTATAACACATGATGATGCATTATTACTATGCACATTTCTCATATTGCTTTCTGGTGCTACCCTCGATTGGTATAGTTCTATTACCAGTCACTCTCTTTTCATATTCACTCAACTGGCTCAACTTTTTCTTGACCACTTTTTGATCAACATCACCAAAAAGGTCTCCATCATGGACCTATACTCTATCAGACAGTTTGATAATGAATCAATAGCCTATTTTGTTACCCATTAGAGAGCCTTAATCAACCAAATCTCCTTTTCTTTACCTCAACCTGAGCTCATTGAGCTCTTTTCACAAGCGTGTGCTAAACACATTTCATCTACTTTATGGGTCCAAACATTCTGCACATTTGATGAAGCTTTCACCATGGCTAGAAAGCTTGAACTCCGGGCTGTCGAGGAAAATAAAGTCAAATTATAGAGTAAAAACCTCAACCAAAGTCAAATGACCCTTCCTCCAAATCTTCTTCCTCCAATTCCAAATCTAAGGGATCAACAAATGCTGTAGTCATTAGACCATCATCTTCAACAACAACCAACCAATTCGAACCTTCCACATCTCAAAGTATCACATGACAATTCTAGCAACGATATGTGTAGCATCAATATACTCCAATAGGAGAATCATACACATCTGTGTTGGATAAACTTATCAAACAGGGAGTCTTCAATCTCCCCCAAATTCAACCACCACCTCAATTTGATCCCTCGCATGCTATCACTGCAAGGTATCGGGAGAATGACTTCTATAATTATCACCATGTCAAAGGCCATGACATAGATAATTATAAAACTCTCAAGAACATCATTCAAGACATGTTAGATAAAGGTGATCTTGTCTTGGATAACCCAAACGCACCACCTAATCAAAACATAGACATCTTTAAACAACCCTTTCCTAACCATCCCCCTAGCCAAAACAATGTGCAAACCATGGCTGAGGACTCCCAAGAGCATAATATACACATGGTCAACATGGTCTCTCCTCTTATACCTAACCAACCTCTCCCACAATCCGAAGAGGTTAGTCACCCTATTTGTCCATCACAGATAGAAGAACCTTATTCTCCCATTTCTCTTCCACAAGTGGACAAACCCTCTTCTCCTGTTAGTTCTCCATCAACCTCCCTTATATTGGAGGATGCTTTGACCATACCGATGCCACTAGCCCCACCTTCATCCTTCCTACTACCAATGGAGGACCCTACCCTTCCTACTCCTCAACCACAAGTAAAAGGCACAATCATCCTTACCCTCTATCCTCTTGAGGAGCCACATTCTCTAATTCTTTCTCCACCAAGAGAAGAACCTATCTCTTCACCTACTTTGACTGAAGACGATCCAGTTATGACTCTCTCATGCCTTGGGTCTGAGATCACTGCATCTAACACATTTTTGGTCTCACAACCACCCACATCTTCTAAAGAACCAAAGCCTCATCCAACATCTTCCCAACCATTATCTCGATTAGTGGAGAAACTAGGACTTCTCCATTTGAGGAAATTAGAACATGAGGCATTATGGGAGTGACTCAAAGCTCCTCACCTTGCACATCCTATCTCATCTCGTGCTATCGACCCTCCTGTGACAAAATCTCCAAAAGTCTCCAACGAGGACCAGGATTCTACTTCCAAACCTTTAAAAGCTCAACCATCCACATCCAAACCTAAACCATCACAAACATCCACCATATCAAAACGAGTTAAATCCCTCAAAGTTTGCCCTATACCTAACCTCACTCACCTGTAAGTGAAGGTAGACTTGAACCTTGCCTTGCCCAATAGTGGTCCTCAAACCAAACTAAAGAAGGCTACTAAACCATGTCGGTGAATTCCTCCTCCACCATCGTCATTGCCCTCCATTTTGGGCCCTCATCCTTCTACCATAATAGGAGTGCTCCCTACTCCAACCCCTAACCAAAACAAGTTGCCTCCATTACTCCCTTTGCCCACCAAAAACATATCTTCTCTGAACAATTTAGCACCCCTCACAAAGAAAGTGTCGTCTACGCGAGTGGCTGCACCACCAACCCAAAAGGTGGTACAAAAATCCCCTTCAACAACTCCCAAACAAAATTCATCAACACCTAATGCATCAACAAGCATGGACCCCTTAGTAAGTTCATATGCTTTGATACTATGTCGACTTCTGCAAACTTCTAGTATAACTCTTCCACCTATTAAACCATTTCAACCTCTCAGATCAAAACCATCTTGGTTTGATGACACTAAAATTTTCCTATATCATCGCACACCTAGGCATGACACTAAAAATTGTTGTGCCCTCAAGGTTGTCATTCACCAATACATGGAAAAAGACACCCTTCTTCTTGAGGATACTCTTGACAAACCTCCAACACCTTCCCATATCTCTCAAAATTCCTCACCTTCATCAGAATCCCATCAACAGACTATGGTTCCTTTACCTCCTTTGCCCCCTTTATTTGATATTAAAACCATCAATGTAGCCACTAGGTCACAAAAGGATAAAGCAAAAGAAAAAGCTGTTATTCCTTAGACCTACCTATTTGTCAAATTGTCTCAACCTCCAAAACCCAAAATTTCTATCTTGGGTACATCCCAGCCCACTTCTTCAGAGGCAATCCGTGATTCCATGGCGAAATAGCTTCACCAAACGCTCATAAAGATGACCTTATATGACCTCATTTAAAGCTCTCCACAACATTGTCAGGCTTTAATCAAAGCATTATAGGTAGTGGAGGTCCAACCCGAGGACCCCCAACCACTAGCTGCCTTAGTCTAATCATTACCCCCCGTCGCCTCTATCACCTTCAATGATTCCAAAATTCCTACCTCTAACTCAAAATATCAGGACGCTACCCTTTTCATCATAGCTTGCATTGATCAAACTCACATTAAGCGAGTTATGATTGATGGGGGCACTAGCATCAATATCATTTCCACCCATGCCTATGACCAATTAGCCCTCCCAAAGAATTTCATATCAAAAATTGATGCAATTCTTTGATCTTTTAATGACACCACTGCCACTACCATTGGCACCATCATCTTACATATTTGTGTTGGCCCACGAACAGTCCCAGAGCTCTTCTACATCATCGAGGGAGAGTTCCAACACAACATGCTATTAGGATGACTTTGGATCCATGCCATGGCTTATGTCCCTTCTACATTGCACCGTTGTGTCAAATTTGAACATGATGGTTAAGTCCATATCATTTTTGTAGACCCATCCCCTTTCAAGACATGCAACATAACGTATCAACCCAACGATGTTCTCATTCCTTTCAAGACATTGACCCAAACACCACCTCCATCTGTAAAAGCTTCAACAAGTACACAAACAGTGGTCACACATACACCACCTCTTCAAGTGACAACAAAAGACCCTATGGAAGATATCTTCCAATGACTTTCCCTTGGGGAGTATCATTTACTCACCTTGGACATGTTCCAGACTCCTCAAGAGTATGGACAACTTCAACACAATCCTAGCTATGACCATTGGATCAGAATGGTCGTCCCTTATGGTCCTCCTAATCTTCAAACAAATCTCATCTATGGGGGGCTAGATCGAGCTCCCACTGATGAGAATCTTCTTTCATCACCTCAACTATTCACATCTGACTTCTCTTTTCTTGGCAATCCAAACTTTGCTCATACCTATCTTTATAGGTGTGCATGGAAGGGTTTTAGATTTGGGCGCTATGAACAAGACTCCCACCAGCCCATCGAACCACCAAATGACGAGGCCATAAAAAATGCCAAGAAGCAACATGGCCTGGGTTTTGAAGAACCTACTGAAGCTTTTAATAACCCTTGCCCTAAACCTATCATAGACCAATCACCTCTAAGCTCACCTATTCCCCCCTCTTCACCTATGAAGTTGGTGGTTTCCATCCCTCCTAATTTTTTTTTACATAAACACCATCTACTTGGACCCCCTATCCTATCAGCTAGGCAAGGTATCCAGGTCTCTCCCTCTCATTTATCCAAGCATGATAGATGATGAATCTACTACCATCAACACTATCTAATGCGTAGATGATGATGCCATTCTCACCTAGATGGGTGATGATGACTCTTTCATTCAATGCTCCCTTCCTTTTGAGATGCAAGTTATGTTAAATGAATCAACTATTGACATCAACCTTCCATATTCTAATGTTCCTCACGTCTTAAAGATTGGTCAATCTTTGGATGCCTAGGAA
This sequence comes from Torreya grandis, assembly GCA_037957365.1. Classification (NCBI taxonomy): domain Eukaryota; kingdom Viridiplantae; phylum Streptophyta; class Pinopsida; order Cupressales; family Taxaceae; genus Torreya; species Torreya grandis. Next base: position 738,369 of record JARHVA010005860.1, read on the forward strand.
CAAATTGACTACACCAAATTCCTTTCAAATCATAGCAAAGCCTTTGTTTGGACCTATAGCGACATGCCCGGCATCGACCCTAACATTGACATTCATAACATTGTCACAAACCTAGAGGCTAAGCCTATCAAGCAAAAGCCTTGCAAGATGCATCCTCGGGTTGCACTCCTTGTCAAAGAGGAGCTTCAGCATCTTCTCTCCATCTCCTTTATCCAACTCATTAATTATCTGTAATGGGTGTCTAATATCATCCCTATCACCAAAGCAACTGGGGGGATACAAATCTATATTGACTATTGCGAACTTAACCTGGCTTGCCCAAAAGATGATTTTCCTCTACCCAACATCAACCTACTTGTTGATCTTACTGCCGGTCATGAGATGCTATCACTCATGGATAGGTTTTTAGGATATAACTAAATCTTGATTATGCCAAAAGATCAACACAAGACTACCTTCATCACCCCATGGGGGACTTTTTGCTATAGGGTCATGCCTTTTGGCTTGAAGAATGCAGGTGTCACATATCAACGTGCCATGACTTACATCTTTCATGATCTCCTCCACAAAATCATGGAGGGCTATGTGGATGACCTACTAGGCAAATCTAAGCTTCGTCATGACCATTTAACCATCCTTAAAATAATCTTCACTCACCTTCTTCAATATAATGTTCACCTTAATCCCAAGAAATGCGTCTTTGGGGTTCTCTCAGGGAAGCTCTTGGGTTTCATCATTTCTCTTTATGGCATTGAGATTGATCCCACTAAGATTCGAGCTATACTCAAGATGCCACCACCCACCAATCTAAAGCAACTTCGTAGCTTGCAAGGGAAGCTCCAATCTATTGTCACTTCATCTCACAGATTTTTGAATGATGTCAACCCTTTCATCACCTCCTCAAGAAGGATGTCTCCTCTCATTGGGATAAGGATTGCCAAGAGGCTTTTGAAGCCCTTAAATGCTTTCTTGTCTCTCCACCAATCCTTATTCCTCCTAAAGATGACCAACCCTTCTACCTCTACATCTCAGCAACAAATAATTCTTTAGGTGCCATGATCATGCACCAAGACGAACAACACCGTGAGCAAGCGGTCTACTATATAATCCAAACACTCGTCGACTATGAAACTCGGTATACTCACACCGAGAAACTCTGTTTGGCATTAGTCTTTGCCACTACCAAACTCCATCATTATCTTATCAATCACAAAACCTATGTCATCACTCATACCGACCCTCTAAAATACATGCATTCGAAGCCATACCAAAACCAATGTATGGATCGTTGGCTCATGCTTCTTGCTGAGTTCGACTTGGAATTTATCCAACAAAAATCTATAAAGAGGCAAATAATTACTGACCAACTAGCAGATGCCCCTCTCCCTAACAACCAACCTTCTCACTACAAATTCTCTAACGAATCTATCACCACACTTTCCACCAATGACATATTCTATCAAATGACAATGTTCTTTGACGGATCTAAATGTCAACTCGATGGGGGTGTGGGGGTCATTCTCATCCCGCACGAGGGTGAGCCCATGTCCCTATCTTTCAAACTTGACTTTGAATGTACCAACAACATGGCTGAATATGAAGCCTTAATTTTGGGACTTCAAACCACCCTTTCCTTGGCATCTAGACCATCAACATCTTTGGCGACTCACAACTAGTCGTCAATCAAATCAATAGATCATATCTTTGTAAAAATGAAATTTTGCAAAGGTACAAACACTGTGTTCACACCTTGCTAGAATCTTTTGACCATTACCTCTTACAAACTGTTCCTCGATCTATGAATAAGTTTGTTGATACTATGGCTTCTCTCACCTCACATATTCCATCTTCATCATCTTCATCAAAAATTTACGTCATAGTGCATCGTGTGCCGTTGCCTTCATATTTCCATTAACATCAACCTTGTCAGTACCATTGAATCTAGTCCATGAGATGTTTGGTATAAACAACTTGTGGACTACTTAGCTTTTTATACCATTCCTCCTGACCTCTCTAGCAATGCATGATGGGCTTTTATCAAGAGTACTGCTTGATATACCATGCTATGGGGTCTTCTATACAAAAGAGGCTTCGATGGCCTCCTTTTTCGATGTCTAACCTCCACTGAAGCATCTCATGCCATTAAATAAGTCCACAATGGGATTTGTGGTGGACACTTTAGTGGTAATTTGGTTGCCAAGCGCATCATTCACCTGAGCTACTATTGGCCCACTGTTCACCAAGACTGTAGCAACTATGTTCGGCATTGCATCAAATGCCAGTAGCACGCTAACTTGCTCCATGTCCCTAGCCACACTCTACAAGTTGCTCAAGATTTTTGGCCCTTTTCACAATGGGGCTTAGATCTAATCAGTGAAATTAACCCCCATTCATCTCTTTGACATTAGTCCATTATCACCACAATTGAGTATTTCACTAAATGGGTGGAAGCTATTCCCCTCATCTCCATAAAGGCTGATAGAATTGTCAACTTCATCAACACTCACATCATCTGTCATTTCAGTGTATCTCACAAAATCATAACCGATAATAGCAAATCATTCAAAAACAAAACTATCCAAAAACTTTGTGACTCATTTGGCATCAAGCTCAACTTTTTCTCACCTTACTACCCATAAGCAAATGGGTAGGCCAAGGCTTCCAACAAAATCTTAACCAAAATTCTAATGAAGGTGGTCAATAACACTGGAAGGGATTGGCACATTCACATACCCTTCGCTTTATGGGCCTACTGCACTAGCATCTGAACCCCTACGGGTGCTACATCTTTCTCTCTAGTGTACAAAACAGAGGCTGTCCTACCTCTTGAAGTATAGATACCATCTTTACACATATCTTTTCATGACATACTTTTTAATGATGACTTTCATCAAGATCAATTAGCTCAACTTGAGTTACTCGATGAATGTCATCTTGCTGCCCTCAACCATCTCCATGTCTATCAAAATCGCATCAAACATGCCTATGACAAAAATTTGTGAGAATGAGATTTCAAAATCAGAGACCTCATCCTCAAAGAAAACCAACACATGACCAATATGGAATGAAGCAAACAAGGTAAGTTTGCTCCTAATTGGCTCAAACCTTACATCATAACGCAAAAGTATGGATCAGGGGCTTATCATCTATCCTCTCTCGAAGGACAGCCAAAAACTGAGCCCCTCAATGCCTTCCATCTACAACCATTCTACTATTAATCAAGTACTCGTTCACTTGATATTTAACTTGAGCTCATCCCTTGAGCTATCTTTGTCATCTTAATCCTCATTCCTTTCAATCTTGTTCCCCTAAACCAAACACTATGTAACCCTTTTATAAAGTATGAATGCTTTGTCCTAATAAAAGGGAACCCTTAAACTTCTATAGTCTTGTCCATGACTAAAAATTCTATCAAAAATAAATAGGGATGTCAAACAAAATATCAAAAGGTCATAAACTCTAACTGCAGACTGCTCCCTCGAAGGATAGCTGCATCATCATTGTTGTAGTTAATAGACTGCTCCCTCGAAGGACAATTATTCAAAGCCCTCAAAAACATATAAAGCAAAAATATAGACCACTCCCTCGAAGGATGGATATGCCTAAAAATCTTCCTACAAAATAACACTCTCTCAGAAGCTTCCCGCATTGATCAGCTTCATAAATGACCACAAAACAAAACAACATCCCCACGTAGACTTCCTGCATTGATCAGTCTACCCAAAAAAAAGAGAGGTCATGGATTTGACTTATAGTCATTCTTAGGGTCTCCTATAAAAAGGGGCAAAGTTATCCCTACTAAAAAGGGGTTACCCTATCCTAACATATCACATCACCTACTCAAGGGATTTTGAGCTCATTTTAATGTCAAAATGATTCGATTACTTCTCTAACACAACCAATGGTCAATGACGTAATACATGAACAGGGCTGTTGTTTCTCAAAACCCCCTACCTATGCTATCATTATGGTCCTTGTCAATGAAAGGGTACAATGCCCTTCACTTCCTACACACTTTGGTCACATACAACTAAACCAAACCAACTAAACCTTTTTTAGACCATTAACGTTCTCGTAGCCTATTCACACTAGTTTTTATGGAAACCAATACACATGGAAACTATCGACCCCACAATTTATGTCAAGCATAAACCATTACTTGCTGAAGCATAAATAGACTCATTTCATTTTTATCATACATCCATCACCCAATATGGAAAAATGCTAGGGATGAAAAACCACACAACTAATGTTACAAAATACACTATCACACAATATGAAAAAGGTTGTAACATCATCTTACCCTCATCATTTCAAGCATGTACCATCAGACATATGGGAAGTGTTAAACCATTATCATAACCAAACCAATCTATTCACCACTTTGACCCTTCTTCCCTTTTAGGAGAACTACATTAGCCAGAGGCCCTTAAAACAAGGGCTATGTAGGCAACACTCAGTTGACATGGAGTCTTTTGAGGTTAGCTCGGCCATTCCTTCATCACATGCCAATCACATAACAACCAATCACATATTCCCACAATCATTCACATTATCACAGACCAATCACATTAGTTTCTATGGAAAATAATACACATGAAAACTAACAAATCAAAGCACGAACCAATGTTACAACATACATCATTACACCATAATGAAAAAGTTGTAAACATCATCAACATCATTATAAACATCATTCATAATCATTAACATAACATAATCACTCACATGATTAGCATTATCATAGCATAATCATCCTAATCATCATAATCATCATAAACATCATATCAAAGCATATATCATTAAACATATAAAAAATCCTGAAAATATTAAACATCCATAATGCATCCATAGTCTAATCAAAATCTCATCATATATATCATCAATGTTTATAATGGTATAATATGTATCTCTCTCTCTCAGAAAATAATGTACATCTCACATCAACAGCTCGTAGGCCGGTATATACATAATGCCAAAAATGGCCTCAAGGCTGTGGCTATGGTGGTGGTGGCCGTGGCCGTGAAGACACTGTATCATCTCTACCCTCTAATCTGCATCATCTACGAGTACCTAAAATAGTCACTCACAACATAGATCACTGTCAGCTCTGCTCAACTCTCATCTCAGAGTATTGCTATATCTAAGGGAACCCCTTGATGGCCCTCTCATAATACGTGATCTCATCCAGAGTAGTATTGTACCTAGATATAGGTACAGTCTATAGTGGACCCATCAATCTTGCTACCACACCCTACACTGAACCCTATGGCTGTGTTTGAGCTGGCTACACTGATGTTGACTGTGCTGGCTCCTAAGATGGTGGATGTTGAATAGGGCCCTACCCTCTAAAAACCTATCCCACCAAAACCTGTGCCTAGGCTGTGGCCAACTACCCTTGCAAAATGGTGATCTACCCTATCAACATAGCCACCTGGCCTATCAAAACTATGACTTGGCCCTATAATCTTGTGACTTGGCCCTACAAAATAGTCACCTACCCTCATCTTGCATCCCTCTTCTAGATGGCAGCATCCCTCTCCTATCTCACCACATCTCTCTCTCTCTCTGCTCACTACTTGTAGATCAGGCTGTGGTCCTACCTACACACCTATGTACTATCCTACCCACCATGCCGAGTAGGCCTCTGTACATCCTAGATCTGCTACACCAGGTCTTATAGGTAACTCCTCAAAATTGGGCCCCTCTATCTCTTCTGATGTTGGGAGTAGTGCCTTTATGTCATCTCACCTGTACTATGGGAAGGTAGGTAGCACATCCTGTAGTAGCCCATACTGGCACCACACTCTCTCCACTAGCACCCTCTCAAACTCACCAACTCATTTTCCCCTAACCCATCTCAAACTCTACACCCCAATAAGCTACTCTACCTAGTCCGTGAATGATAAGTACACCAAGTACAGTCTCCAAATGATGTCTACAGAGATCAGGGCCTCTAGTACCCCTCTATAGTAGTCGATGTCCCTGACTACTCTATCCATCCATGTTTGTGCCATGACCTTGCACCATTGCCTGAAGCTAACCCTAAATTTGGCCTAGATAGTAACTAGCAGGTCCAGAGGTCATGTGACCATAATGTGCTCATACGCCCAACCATGTAAGAGGTGGCCTACACATAGACTGTATCACCACCACCGACTGATCCCCTATAACTCTTTGTACAACTGTGCCAAAAAGATGGGCACCCATGCAAACACTGTCTATTTCTCTAACATCTCTATCAAAACTCTGATCATAGCAACTAGAAATCTACCTCCCTCTACATCTAGCAGTGCATAGACTATGATGCTAATCATCATCAGAATGGCTAGTCGATGTGCATCCTCGTCTGCAACATACAACGGCTCGTAGGCAAAATTGGCTGAGTGGTAACTCACCTCAGCCGCGTGCTCTCCAAACAATGTAACCATTTGAATATCATGTGCCTCTCTTAAGCATGTATATAAATCTGCTCCATGTATTGGTAGCTATAAAATTTGGTACACATCTTCCACAGTCACTATTATCTCTCTTGTGGGCAAATGGAAGGTGTTGGTGGAGTGATCCCACCACTCGATCAATGCTACCATGAGGCTCACATCCCGTGATACTCAGTAGTAGCACCATAACCCACCTAGTCCCACTGTAGTCATGTGGGTCCACTCTTCCATAGTGATATCCCGACACATCCCCATCAGCAACATCAAGAGTCGGTCTCGTAACATCAACATCTGCCTTGCCTGCATCCAACTAATGCACACAAGCCCATGTTAACAATTTGACTAAAAAATAGTTACCACTCTTCTTCCCTTTTGGGAGAACTAAATCAACTTGAGGCCCTAAATACCAGGGCTATGTAGGTAGCACTTAGTTGACATGGGGTCACCTGAGGTTAGCTCAGCCATTCGCCCATTTGTCTACCTAATTAACCATCTGCCTACACATATATGCCTATCCCAACACCTGAGAAGCCCTTTCCATGGCTTTAGCCCTTTGACTTGACAATTTTCAAACCTTTTTTAGACCAGGCAGCCACCGATATTAGTTAGCGTGCTGATGACGACACTTATCTAATTAATGTCAGTCACTTAGTGACCAACATCGGTAGCTAAGTGATCGATGTCAGTCGCTGGTCGACTGATGTTAGCTAACCCATTGGTGTCGATGATTGATTCTGCCCTAAGGCCGAATGGGGCAAGCCTTAAAATTAGGGCTTCCCCCATTTTTAGCCCATTTCCCCCCAAAACCTTCCTAAACCTACCTAAAGTGACCTACCTACCCTACCCAACCTCCTACCTCCCTCCCCCTCAATTTCTAGCTAACAAATACAAAAAAATTCAAAAATCAAATCCAATTCAAAAACACATCAAAAAAATTAAAATGTACCCCTTACCTCATCCTGTCGATGCCGCCATGGTGGTACAATGGGTGCTGCTAGTGGTGGTCCTCCCATGGGGCCTCCTCCACCCTCTGTCATCTCCTTTGTCTCACTTTCTCCATGAACTCCTGCTAGCCCACAACCAACTCTTCAACCTCCAATAAATGCTCCACTTCACTCACTTTCTCACCCAATCTCGCTTTGACACCTCACACTACTGCATCGGTCACCTAATAGTCACTTTCACTCAATAAAATCCAAAGCTCACTTTTTGAATTCTTTAACAGTCACAAATGACTTTTGGTGGGCTGCCAATCCAGTTTTGTCAAATTTGGTAGGATGCCAACGTCAGCAGAAGTGTGCCCTAGGCCACTAATGTCAACTAATTTCCATCAACATCGACCTCTTTTAGCCACCGACATCAGTTTTATAACTAATGTCGGTAGCCTTGAAACATCAGTCTTCTTTTACCATGACCAAAATTATGCCCACAACAACTAAACCTCACAGTAAAAGTCATCTTAGCCTCCTCTTAGGGCACACTTGAGATCACTTTTATCTTAGCCTGACTCAACCAATGACCTTAGAGAGCACGACTATCTCCTTAGACCATGACCACTTTCGAGACAACTCTACCTTAGTTGTTTTGATTGCCTATGCTACCTCACGAATAGTTAGAAAATTGTCCACGACCCCCACAAGTATCGAATTAGGCTTTAGTTGATCCTCACTACTTGTGACATTTTTGTGTTTTCTAAGAGCACTTCTTAAGCCTGGGATACTTGGAACATGATGCCCATTGGAGCTATAGCTTGGATCATTTAACCCAATCAACTATGACTAAATTTTGGGGACTAGATATTTTGATTTTAGCACTCCTTGACCTTTGACTGCAACAATTTGACCTACCTATCGTGTGACGTGGTATACGCGCAATCCCACCCTTTGTAGTGTTCACACTCCAACTTTACCATATCCATCCACTCTTTATCAAATCGACACTCAATATCAGGTTCCCTTCCCTTGACTCTTACTTTGAGGGGGGAACACCTCATCCCATACCTGGGGCAACTTACTCCTATTTTTGTCTTGTAGTTCATCAAGAATAACTAACAAGATAAAAAGGGGCAAATGTAGACACCAAAATTGTGTCTACTCCTTAGTCGACTCTCCCTTGGTCCCCTTGGTCCACTTCCAAATATTTCTAACCCACACACTTATTAATTTAAAATAAATTAACTATTTTAAATTAATAACACCACCCTTGACACATCACCCACCTCACCCCACCTTGGATACCTTTCCTTGGATACCTCCATTACCCCATGGCAAATCTTAATTACTTAAGACCCCATTTCAACTCTCCCACTAACCTCTTGTGCCTATTTAATTCACCTTTGGACCATTTTCTAACTATAATTAAACTTGGCAGTTGGAAGAATGGGTAAAAGGCTAAAAATAGCCTTTTTACCCATTCGTTAGCTGCCAACATCGGTCATCAGTCAGACGATGATGGTGGTATCACCGACATCAGTTGCCTTAAAACTAAATTTCAACCCCTATTGCACCCCCAGCTCCCACGAATATGAATTCTCTTGCTCCAAGATCCAAATTCTTGACTCTTTGCAGGCATCAGCATCCCAACAGCACTCTCCAAGCTCATAACTCTGCATCAGTCACTCCACACAAGATTCAAGGTTACATGAAGTCTCCCACATCAGCCATAATGGAAACAAGTCTTCTGCACTTTTGGTTCTCTACAAGAGCTAAGTATTTCTACTAGTTTTTATTTTAGTATTCTTAGGATACATTAGTAATCAGTCCATTGTCTATTTCTAAGCACTATTGACACAACCCAACCTATTCTTCTTGGAAAGGCTAAAAAGCCTTCCCTCATCCTTATCTCCCTTTCACCCATGTCCTTTATCTAGTCCCTTTTTCAAGCCATACTCTCTACCTTGAAAATCCTACACAAGCCATTAAAACTCCCACAGACATCCCAAACCATTCTATTGACCACAGACAGACCTGAAACTTGTCCAAGGCTCATTTCCCCCACCGACGTCAGCATCCAGGCCCATTGCCCCTATCGATGTCAGCATCATAACTGACGCTGGAAACATTGACAAACTGATGCCAGTAGAACTACCGACGTCAGTTACTGTGGAAGATAGATTGCAGAATATAGGTACGCATTATTTTTATTTCCTTTGTTTAGTCTTTCACCATTTCTCTTTCTAGCAATATTCTTTCTATCAACTAGTGGACTGTCACCCCTCCAGAAAGTCTTTGCACTTCTAGGATCAAGCTTTGCTTGGTAGTCCACCACCTATCTATCTAATAGTTTCCTTATTTAAGTCTTTCTTATCTATAGGTGTCATCCTCCACAGCCAAAGAGGAGTTCCTTCAGTCGTCTGGATACGGTGCGCAAACTTCATCCGGGTATCATCTAACCCTTGACCATTATCATAGTTTCTTTCATCCTCTGAATGTGAAAAAGCAAAAAATAGTTAGAAACATTTTTAATTTGAAAATAAAATGAACCTCCTTAAGTGACTATGAATCTCTCCAACATACTGCACGAGTCTCTTACAATCAAATTCTTGTTTTCTCATTCTAACTTCCTTCTTTCAAAATTCACATTCCTTTAAAATTTATGATTTTGTTTCCTTAAACAAAGTCTTTATTTATTCCCTTCCACATTGAAACCTAAAATAAAATTCAAATGAATCATCTCCAATAAGATTAATCATTGTTAACCACTCCCATTCTTGTGTTTTGGTCAGTGGTAAAATTCTTTGGTATGTACACCAATGATTATAAAACTACCATCTTAGTTACATGAATGTCAATTATAAATATTAATGGTACACCACATTTTTGGTGGTTATACAACCACTTCCATATATACATGTGGTTTGATAATCCTTGAAAAACCCCTAATTTTTAATGGTTTCATGTTATTTATTTCATAAAGATAAGGATATTTAGACCATTCCAATTCCACAAATGAAAATTAATTAAATAATTAATTTGACATAAAAAATATGAAATAATTTTCTTGCATATTGTTATACATAGATTAATTTCATAATAAATTATAGTGGAAATTAATTAGGAAACATGTGTAGTATACTAGATCCATATTTTGGATCATAGCTCCACATAGGATGTAAACATTTGAGCAAATCATTCTTGATCACACACATAGTTAGGTGAGAGAACTACATGGTTTGAGCCATCTTTGGAGTATTGGAACATAATAAATGATTATCCACTTAGTGGGGAATGGTTTAGATTATCCAAACCATATTACCTAACCCCTTTTTATAGGTGAAGTATGTGTTGAACTAGATATATGGTTTTAAAATAAATAAAGGCAATTATAAATCTACAGATAGGATTAAGCTTATAGAATCGCATAGAAAGTAAATATATATGAATGTAATCTAATATATGATATAAAAATAAATAAATTTTCAAAGGTAAATATATCTTATAATGAAAACATATCTAGTTACCATAGGCATATAGGCATTATCATATTTATCCAGGTTGATTCAAAAACTAGACTTTAGATCTGAAAAACCATAAATTAATTTTGAACATTTTTTTTTGAATTTATACTATGATATAATAAAATAATGTAGAATAATGCTATGTAACCTATCCTCTTGGATATTTATATAAAGAGTAAGTGAAATTAATCAATCTTAATCTAACTTTTACATTTCAATTTGTGTAATTTAGATATACTTAGTAAAATATAAATTATTCCAAAGTTTTATAATTCTTAGATAACCAAATCATAAATATGATAATTAACACATATATCATAATAAATACATTGATTTCAATACTTATCCATTTATTTATACTCATCATCCTCATAACCTTATTTATTTATAGTAGGATATGTATAACCAACAATACCATAGATATTCATTGTCTCATTAAGTTTCCTTTGATTTTTAGTGATTATCATGCACCTCTTAAGCCCTTTAATTTTATAGTGTTGATTGAGAAGATTTTATTTCTCAAATAATTTTTTCAAACTATGCTAAATGGATATTATGAATTATTATTGGGATGTTTTCCTCTATTCTAGCATGTCTTTTACCTAGTTGTGTACCTAAGAGAATAAGAGTTCTAATGAGCTAGTTCACTAAAACATCACAAAAAAAAGTTCGCATGCACTCACTTGAATCACATAGCTTAAGACTAATTCACATTGGTTTCATCATGTAGTGGTGTATTTATATAGTTTTTCAAGATAAGGCATGTAAACAGGTACTTAGTTATAAATTCATACTTAGTTCCATGTCTAACTCTTAACTATTCATTTCTTACTTAACTAATCAAATACAAATAGGCCATGCATACAATTAAGAATAAAAAAGTAATAACTCCATTATATTCATGAAAATATTATATAAGTATTTAATAAACACATAATATTCCTCTCATTACACTCATATGTCATATTCAAGATTACAATGATCAACAACAACACTAAGTAAAATAAATGGGTATTTATACATGGGTCCACCCCAACCATTCATTTACATAAGTAATTATAAAAATATGACTGACCAATGACCATTAATATGAATGAGTCATGGCAAGTTATTTACATTGAATTCCTAAGGACTTAGGACTAATTTAACTATATGTTGTCTCTATGTCAGATTGTCATCACTGTGTGCTTATCTTCTCATAAATAAGTAATGGATTCATGCTTGACTATTCTTATTTGACATTCATATGAACATTCCATAACCATATTTAATTTTCACACCTTTGATAAAGTATTTTTCTATTATATCTCACATTATTAGTTTCTCTATGTTCCATGTTCCTTATTTCGCATGACTTACCTCTTCTACACCATGGTATTCTATGTTACGATATTCTACATCATATCTCTATTATGCCACTTGTCTTCAAAAATTACTTAGCTAAAATATATTAAAAATTGAGGGTCCAACATCACCCCATATTAAGTCAATAGTCCATCCCAGACTATGCATTATGCTTAGGTCCTACTTCTATCAAAATCTTAGGTCTTGTCTACCCAACCTAATACTTCACTTCCTCCTAATGATTCAACACATTATATAGCTTAGAAGTGATTTCATCAACTTATTTTCAAAGCCACTTATTCTCCTCAAATTATTCTATAAAGTCACCCATTTGAATGGTTAAATTCTAAAGTGATGCAAAATCATCATTATGAATGTCTTTCAGTGAATTAACCTCCATCAAAACCTATCCCAAAGTGTTATAATACTAATTTTCAATTCCTGATGATGAGTGCTTATTTTATTTTCAAGGTGATCCACATATTGAAATGCTTTGGTTCACTCAGATCTATCCTTTATTATTAACACACTCTCAACCAATTTATGGCATTGAAGTTCTTTGATTTGAATCTTTGCTTCTAAAATTTTAACTAGTCATGTTATCTTGATAAAAACACCATCAATTATGGAAACTATATCACCATATCTAGTCAAAAATCTCTTACAAACTTTGATGGATTTAGTGAATTGATTAGTCACCCAAGTTTACCCATACTGAGGATTTTCTTGGTCCGTACATTTATTTAATAACAACTCCACTAGGGTCCCCAATTTTTCAATGGCCTCTCCATCATGAGGAACTTCATATGCATGGGTTGAATCCTAGTACAAAACTTACAAAGTGTTAGATTCATCACCTATCCATCATTGTTATTTCCAATTAGAACTTGAGTTCTTATAAATTCACTTAAAGTTTTATCCTTTATATTCACTCATTTAGATATAGATAAAAAAACCTCTTGATGCTTCCTCTTAAGTTATTTTATATCAAATTATTGAAAGGTGTTTTACCTTGTCACTTCATGACCAAACTTGAAAAGGATCATGCTTTCCAGAGATATTTTCCACTGTCGAGGATCCACTCAAAATATATTATGGAGTTCCACCTCTCTCGATGCCAAAATAATACTATCCATAATTAATCAACAATAATTATTTTCATTATATAAATAAATTACTCATTGAGTCTATTCGATTGAGTTCTCCCTAGGAAAATATTCCAACATATACAAGTCCTTCTCTGATACACTCTACTAATACTAAGTTTGAATATAAGGAGTTGTACTAGTATCTATCAACCTCTATTACATGGATTCATCAATAGGTTCCTTCCCTCTATTTGGGTCATGCTCAAGTATTTAAACATTTAGCTCATCATATTGGTGACTTGTACTAGCATCAAGGTCACTAATGCCCAAAGTTGTGTTTATTCCATTCCCCTCTTCACCAATGGGACTCCAAACATACTCATGTGTGTCATCAAGGGTAACCTATTATGATGCACTAATGAGGGATAAGTTTCCATATTTGGTGTGGCATCCTTTTCCATTTGTTTCTTAGGGTAGGATCCCCTCATTGGTGGTGTTAATAGAGTCACCACTCATAGTATAGATTCCCCATCTTTAGGAACTAAAATATCTTATTCTATAGGAATATATGTCTATATGGAAGAATTAGGTCCTTGTGGTTGACCTATAGGTACTCTATCTCTTAGTGGTGAATGGGCAATCCTTTACCCCTTTAGTTGTCCTTGTGTGCTCATGATGACATCGTACCTAAGCCTCTTTTCCTTTTGGTGTCTTCCAAACTATGACATGGGTGGAATGGTTTCATTACTATCCTTATCACTCCTAAATATTTTCTTATTTAGCTTAAACATATAAAACAACAAATGAATCATGTCCCCAACCAATATTTGTTGGGCTTTGATATTGATATTATCTTATTCTAGTTTTTATCTATAAGCCTTCTTACCTAGATATACATATAATTGAAAAAGAGTGTGAGTCTCAACATAAATTTTATTAGTATATATATTCATGAGGTATCATCATATATTCTATTAATATATTTTATCAAATACCTAGCAGTAAAATCATGTAACAACTTAAGCCATCGTAACAAGTCATTTAAAGGGCTCATCTATAAACACACTAAAGAAAAGTCCTAATTTAATAAAAAAAGGGCTTGGTACCATATATATGTGGTCAATTCATTATGGATTCACCACTCATTACAAAAATAATCCCTTTATTCCATTATTCTATCCCTTTATTCTTGACTTGTGAGTGGGGGTAATAGCCCTAGGGAATTTGAATAGTTTAAACTGCTCTGGTGGAGACTTGTTTTTAAGCAGGTAATCCCACTTCAACTCACTGATGATGTAATATAGGACAAAAATTTCATAAAATACCAATAATAAAATAATTATTCTTTAAAAAACTTTTGATTAGGTAGGTAGTTGGCCTTCTCTACATTTACAAAAATCCTCTCAACAAAATACTGGGGATAATTATACTTAACCTCTTAGGCCATCTAGTTGGATACATAAAAGTGTGCCATATAAATTTATTTCCACCTATCCAATCTTCCAATATTGGTTATATCTAAAAAATACCTAAAAGGATGGATTTTGGAGACTAGTTATGTATATTGCATGTCTTTTCTTATTGTACTCAAGCACCACTACTATTTTATCAATTTATTTTTGGTCCTCATAATATTCATTGAGGTCAATGCCTGAGTCTTGTATACTTGTGTCCTTCCTAATTATTTGTAAATTGATCCTCATTATGCACCCTATAAAGTAAAAGTAATCTTCATGAATGCATGAGATAATAAATCTCACAACTTCCACGGGCTTACTAAAATAAGATAGATTGAATAGCTAGAAAATATAACATCATTGAGGTAATTGAAAATAGTAAGATAATAAATGATCTTAGTTTTAGTGTTTTGACACTCAACCCTATAGTCATGTCAGAAATATACTTCATTCCCTACTTGGTGGTGATTATATTCAAATACCTAAAAGGTCAACACATTAAACTCCCATTTTTCCATGCGTAACACTAATTTTGGATGTTACTTTTATTTAATAAATATAGGGGGTAGGGGCAGTATTGTAGTATTATTATTCACCGTGCATGCCATCTTGAATTATTTAATATTTTCTCCCTTTATATATTATACCAATATTTCTTCTTGCATGTAAGATTCACCAAGTACTCCCTTTCTTATCAATACTAGTTTTGTTTATGTACCCTCAAACTCTTCTTTTTTATTGATCACAGGTAAGGGCTCATTTATCTAGGCCCTCTTATTTAGCTGCTTCACCCTTTGATGAGCTTGAAGGTTGAGATATGGCCATTTATCCTCTTTAAATAATATATGATTACTTTTTCTAACTCTATCATCTTTCCTTCCTCAATTTCCTCTAATGGCAGATGCCTATACCTATAACCTACAATTCATTCAACTATATCACTCTAATCACTACTTCACCAATGTAATTATTCATGATGATTACCTTACTTCATAATTATGAATAAAAAACTAAAATTTGATAAATTATACTAGGATAGCCTTAAAAATGTTTCATTTAGATATCTAAACTCATGAACTTATAATAGTAAAGTGTTAAAATGAAGACTAGTTAACCTTTTATATCTTTTAGGGGTAATCCATATCTTCTTCCCCATTGCCTCATCCATTATTTGATTCATTAATACCTATAAAATTATTGAAATGATGTAAATTTGGCACACTTGCCATTACACATTACTTTTATCACATTTAATGCATCTGTCCCATCCCACACTTTTCTTGAAGTGCATGACAATTGTAAAGAATTTAAAAATTTACATCTCTAAGATAGGACCCTAATTTATTTTTCATATCAATCCCTTTATAGTGGTTACATGTCACATATTGTTTATCTTATTTTCCTTATGTGCTTCCACTTATACATCCCTTTTCTATGTTCATTTCCTTCCATCATTTTCTTTACATTTTCTATCTTTTATTCATGCACACTTCTTACCCCACAGTAAAATATGTACATGGTCCTTGATGACATGCTAAATAAAATAAGAAAGAACCAAGTGTTTTTATAAACCTAATAAAAAGGTGCACAACCAATGTTATGCTTTATTGAAAAACAAACCAAAATACTAAACTACACTAGTGGCATGTGTCTTATTAACAAGAGGGAAACATCACTCATAATGGTAGGGTCAAAGCTCACTACCATTGAAATGGCTCAAAAGGATCCAACCATCTAACCTCTTTAATTTACACTAACTTGTGGGTCAAATGCTATGAATGATAAATGGACCATCCCAATAGATGTGAAGTTTTCTATAATGGCCTATGAACTTGGAGTCATATACCAACACATGCATACTAGGATAAAAAGTCTTATTATTAATATGTATACCATGCCAATCCTTCTATTTCTATTTCTTCACTCATTGACTCAAATATGTGAGAAAACATGTTTTATTAGATCAATAAAGTATTCAAGTGTAATTTCAAAGACTCCTTATCATTCAACCAACCAACACATGTAATAGATAAATAAGGTACAAGGAACTCAATTGGGAGAATGGATTCTACACCAAAGATAAGGTTAAAAGGAGTACTCTTGTTCATCTATTTGTATGTGGTCTGATATGCCCATATTACTACATAAATGTGATTATCTTAGGTAATGCGACCAATATTTCAAATATTCATCAATGTATGACCCAATATTTTATTAAAATATTTAGCTATATCATTAGCATAAGGGTGATATGATATAGTCTTGTGATGCATAATCATAAACTCAACCAAAATGATATAGATTATTTTTTTAAGGAAATGAGTTCCATGATCAGTAGTCAATCTGAAAAGACATCCATACCTTGTGATAATATTCTCCCAAATAAATCTAGTGGTAGTTACATCAGTATAATCCCTAATTGGTACTACTTCAGTGAAGCAAGTGAGGTAGTCAATGGTGGTAATGATATAGGGTGTAACAATACACTTCCCCACTAGAGTAATGGGGATAAAAAAATAAACAACCTATTTCTCAAAGGGTTCATGATAAATTATAAAATGAAGGTCCATAACATCCCTCTAGTTTGGTTTACCCACATGTTGATAGATATCACATTAGCATGCATAAAATTTGGCATCATTAAATAAAGTGGGCGACTATAACCCTATTAATATAACCTTCCATGTTGTATCCTCACCAACATAATGTCCTCCATTGACACATTAATGAACCTCATAAATAGCTTTAGTATGCTTATTTTACATCACGTAGCAGTGTAATAATTCATCTCATCTAAGTTATAAAGGTCACCTCTAATGAGCTAGAAAGGAGTAGCACTGATAGACATTTTTTTTCTTTTGAGTACTGAGGTGGGCTGGTGTTGAACCTATGTTAAGAAAAGATGTGATATATTATAAATCCTTTAGTAAATTAATGAATTGAAAAAGATAAACATTAGGTAAGTCATCCTCAAAGGCATGCACTAGTTTACCAAATTAAATGCATGACAAGTAATCCAGTCCACAATTAGCCTTACCTAGTTTCACCATCACTAAAAATTAAAATTATTTAAAGAGAAAAATCCATTAAAAAATCCATCCATGAAACACTATATTATTAAAAATTTATATAAGTGATTCATAATCTATAAATAAAGTGAATAACATGGCCAACAAATACCAACAAATTTTTTGAAGTGTTTATACCATGTATCAGACTTCACATTCTATAGTTCAGTAATTTCATTTAGCTAGAGTGATCTTTCAACTATCAAATTAGATGTGATGATCAATAATATCCTCACTTGTTTGTGAAAGGATAGTGCTAAATTCCATAATTGAAGTGTCAATAGGTCTATGAAAGGGATTTGTCCAGTCTAAAAAATAGATATTGGGGACAGTGATTAGCTTATCCTTGAGTGCCATGAATTCTTATTGGTGAATATATATATATATATATATATATATATATATATATATATAAGAATAGACCATTATTTTTAAACGAATATTCCAATGGTACTATGATCTTATCTTATCCTTGAATGAATTTTTAATAATACCTTGTGTGTCTAAGGAGGGTACGGACCTTATGCTGGGTGGTCAGTGTTGAAAGCTAGATCTAAAAGGATTCCATCATGATAGATAATGTGACCCAATATAATTTCAAATGGAGTAGGAAAGACACTTTTTTAGATTTAAAAAAATATGAAGTTGTCAATAGTGCTCAAGTATGAGGTGAAGATTAACACAATGATCATGCACTAAACCATAGATGGTCTAGTCATTTAAGTACACTGGAAGGAACTTATGAATAAAATACTTAAAAATATGTACTAAAATACATGACAACATGGTTGAAGTATTATTCAAATTCAAAGGCATCAAATTATAAGTGAATGAACCCCATTGAGTTTTAAAGGTGGTCTTTGGATTATCTTCGTTTATGATCTACACCTGATGATAAAAAAAACATCAATGAAGGTATAAATCTTGCACCCAACAACTCCTAAAATTTTCTTAGTGAAATGTGTTGGAAAAAGGTTAGTGATGCAAACAACATTGAGTACTTGATAGTCTACATAAATCTGAATTCCACCATAATTATTAATACTAATCACCATGGGTCTTACCCATTCAGATTCATCAATAAGAGTGATAATCCAAAATGCAACATAATATCAATCTTTTATTTAACCCAATCATTTATATTGGGATTCATCCAATCCTCAACTAATTTTATGTTAATCTTACCCAATGAAGGATACACTAATTTCATATCTATGTAATTTAATGGGAAAATGCCTTGATATTCCTATAAAAGTTAAAAAATGTTGGTGATCTCAATATCAGACCTATAATTCCCCACAATACTCATCTTGGGTACATATTATGCGTTGATATTATGTTGAACCATTTATATTGGCTCTAAATACAACTATTGGTCATTTTTTATGGTGCTTCTAATATTGTGTATTCTATGTTTAGTATATAAAACCAAGTGATCAATGGATGGATCTTATGGGTCATAATTGGTACCTTCATCAACTTTGTACACAAGCTTATATTTGCTCTTCTATATATATTCACTTAGTGCATGGTCTAGTTGAGAGTCAATCTATGAAGAAGATGAGGCAAGATTATCATATTCTTGTAAAATGGACAATCTATCCTCACATGTGCCATGTATATATTGTATGCAATCTTCAACTAACATTAAATCACCTATAATAGCTTGAAAGATGGATTACAAGGATTATCATAAATTCATGTGAGGAGATGAATAAGGTAGTGATAAAATCATATTAATTCTAGTTTTACTCTAAGAATCCATGTCTAGGCATATTTATTTATCAATATACTATGCTCTAGCTCAAGTGCTTATAATACCATAAAACACAAACCCATAGATAGTTAGGCAAAGATGTCTCATCTACATTCCAAAAGTTTTTCCATGCCTTGAGATGATATTCTAGATTAGTTATACCATCATAACTTAGAGTGTAATGAACATAATTATCATTATGGAAATGATCGTGCATGATAAAATGCACTTGGTCCAAAGTGAGTAAATTATGATGGTGATTTTCCCACCATCGAGTAGTTGTCCCTTGAAAAACATACCTAAGTGAGTGCATCTATTCATCTTCAAACACATAGAAAGTTTCTAACTACTTTCCATACTCATGGAATTTAATTTTATCATGAAACCTAGGTACTTGATCTAATTGTAGGGGTGGTCTAGTCATCAAACTTCCATGAATAAGGCAAACAAACTTATGGCACTAAAGTAGTTTGCATGGAACATCCTCTTGACTACCAACTATGACAAAAATTCATATAGTAAGATCATATTATCCATAATCTTAATGGTTTTAAACATTTTTAGTAGTGTTATAAATGGTTTTTATAACCACCCAATATAATATGCCATCCACACTAGGATCAAGACGCTTAGTTCCCTAAACAGTGACATTATACATATGATTGAGGTCTTTGTAAATGTTAACTAGTTCAAAAAAAGGAGTTTATTGAGCATTATCTATGGGAATCATGATGCATTGATAATAATTTTAAAAACTAATGTATCACTTTTTGAATCTCAAGTTAGTTTTGTTTTCATAGCACCACAAATGACCCAAAAGATCTAAAAAATCATCAACTTCAACTAGTTCAATTATTTCAAAGTTAACCTTGAAAGTGACACCTAAAATATCAATAGTGTAATCCTTAATAAATCTTGTGGGTAGTGCATGAGAAATATTGGATATAGAAAATACATGAGGAGAAGGTTATAAAGGAAATCTCACCATCTTCCTCTAAGAATCATTTTTAGTACATTTACCTTCACACTAGTGTCGACTAGTATATCCTGAATGATCCAACTGTCAATAGTTTCATTTACTAATATTTATTTATCAAAATCTATATAGGGTTAGACATGAACCTATTATCATCATACATGGTTCAAACAATGATCCTCCATAGGCTTTGGTTTTTGATAATTCAATCAATTCCTCAAAATGGGAATGATGTCTTTGTCAAGAATCTATTTGCATAATTAAAGAAATCATCATGCACTAAGTCTTAGAGAATCAAATATTTTTACATTTTAGCATGTGTAAAAATGTCTCTATCCTTAAAGAAGTAAATTTCATCTTATAGTTCCCATACTAAAGTCATTGTGTCTTATAATACTTATTTTATTATTGAACAACTAGGTAGAAATTTGCATGAGGCTCCTCATTTTCAAATTTATGAGTGGGTGGATTTGAAATAGATTAGGAAGGAGCACCAATTTGTGTAGTAATATTTACCTTAGGACTAGTTATATTAGTAAGGCATGATCTCCATTGAGCAGTTAGAGTTTTTCAATTTGTATCATTCCAACACCCTTCTCATTTTGCTCTTTGGTGATGGAAACATACAGGTCTTGGCATTCCTCCAAATGATGCTCATTATTAAACAAGGCATAGGTTGTATAAATTATACAATCACGTTGGTAAATCTCTAGAAATTTGCATTTGTAGTAGGTTTTAGGTGGAAAACAACCACCTCTACATACAAAACCATGACATCTATAAGACTGACCTCAACCATTATCCTAGTTGTTGGTTACATAGGTCTGATGAATACCACATGCACATTTCATGACTTTCACTAATAAATAAATAAATAATCATTTGTATCATGTGCATATGCATCACATATTTTATAATATGATGATACCTTTAAATGAGTAGTACATTGAAGCATGGGAAATCTATCACACAATTGTCTTATTGGAAAATCTCACAAGACTACTATACCACTAATGCATATACTCTTCATGGGATAATTATTTATATTATGATCTTCTACTTCAAATTCAACACACCATAAACCTTTGTAAGTATCTTGAGTACTATTCAGAATGGGATTATCTAACTAATACACAATAGAAATGATTTAGGTTTCCATAAAAGGACTAATCTGTATGTCTATACTTCTAACATCTTCAACATGAAGGGTAGCTTCCAATGCCTCATGTGGGTTAGTGAAGGTCTTATAGGATAATGTACATCAAAAAAGAAGTTACAAGCCTCTTAAAACCCTCTAGGCATACTAGGATACATTTATATCAAATGATAACTTGGAAAGAAAATTTTTAAAATGTGCATCATACTTACACACTCTCTTAATGAGTTATTATTTAATATCCTTCACACTATAAATAATTTGTTGTGAAAACTATGAGATGTTAAATTTTCTAGATAAAATACACCTTTAACTACTTGTAGTTCACTACATATTGTTAGGATAAAAATTTTGGTAATATTTATGCATGTTGTGTAAAAGGGTAGTGGAAAATTGAGTTGCCTTACATTCAGTAGAATTAATGCCTCACACTTGCCAAATGAGTTCACACTTATGAACATGTTTTGTTGTATTTTCAACACCATGATATTCGAGCAAATCAAGCTTCATCTCATAGTAGACTATAGGTAGACTAGGCATTGGAAATAGATCCTATTGTGACACACCTCCAATTTCTTTAGGACCTTGTGGAGGACATCCACCAATGCCTCTTGCACCACCTATGGATCCTCCAACTAAACTATTAATAGTACTACTTCTCATTCCTCTTGTGGTAATAGAAGAACATGATATATTGGGCACAAAAGTAAGTTAATTAAATATGTAAGGTTAAGTAGTATACTCATTAACTATACATGGTCAACTAGGCATTCCAAAGTGAGCCATAGGGTTGACTTCTAATGTAAAAGAAATTAATAACAAACTATTATTTTGATTCTATAGTTTAAAATTTTCTTCAATATGTCCAAACTATGACTTTAATCTATCTGTATCCAGATTTATTACAATAACACCATCTAACTCAAAGGCATGAGCATGTGTTATGGGTGGCAAATTGGACCTATCTAAATTGGGTTCTACAGTCACAAATGCTTGACTTGTTTCTCTAGCACTTACTTGTGTTGACATAGGGTGCAATCTTCTGATTGAGGAGTACTCATTATGCCTTTCCACCTCCTTGTAAATCCTTACATCATTTCTAGAATCCTACTAGAACCTTCTTGGATTGATTCCAATTATAAACCTTCACCTATCCTCATCATACTTATAATTATGTAACTCCCACTAACTGGATACCATGTTGAACCAACAATATTATATCAATATATGCCCCTTCATTTCCCCACTGACTACGTTGATCACATGAGAGATATTTTATCCATCCATGTATAATTTTTCAAGTCTTGAGTCAACTATAAACTTATTAATCTCTAACAAAAACTTAATACAATACCTTCCATGTAGCTCCTAGAGAAATTTAAACTTGGCTTCCTCTAGATAAGATTACATAGAGATTGCATATTCCAAAATATAGATATTAGGTATTCCTTGGGCTACACACGTCTAGGTAATTTTCAATATTTATAAGGTTTAATGACACTTTACCGACTGATAGACCTTACATTTAAGATTCCCTAAATGTTTTTGTGCATACGTTGATAGTTAGGATTGCAAATGAAAGGGCACTTCTAAAAAAAAGGATTCATAGAGTGAGTCATAAAGGTGTTATTCTACCCATGCATGTGTAAAAACTCCTAGTTTAAGATACTAAATTACAAAATTATCTTCTACATTAGTAGCACAATGTTTGACATTTTCCAAAGATAATTGTTCAAACATTTTCCCACCACCATGAGAATAAGTGAAATGGGTCCCAGCAAAAGAATCAAAATGTTGAGATATTTTCATTTAGTCTATCATGTATTTTCCCTAGTTGTGTGCCTAAGAGAACAAGAGTTACAAAGAGATATCACATTGTCACATCATGTGAGAAAAGTTTCTTATACACTCATTCAAAGAACACAACTTGAGAATGTTTTCCATTGGTCTCATCACGTGGTAATGTATTCATATAGTTTCTCAAGCTAGTATGTTCAAATAAGTACTTAGTTTTAAACTCATACTTAGTTTCATGTCTAACTCTTAACTATTCATTTCTTAATTAATCAAAGAAAAATAAGCTAGGCAAACATACAGAATAAAATATTAATAACTTCAATATATTCATGAGCAAATTACATAAATGTTATGGATTAACTTATTTTTATGTTTCTCATTACTTGAATATCCTCTTGTACAAGTTGAAGATGTTTAATTTTATGAAATATTATAATTGTATGAATAAGTACATAGACACATATTTCACCATGTATCTTAAACATATGAATTTTATATTCATCATTAACATTCCTATAATTTTATTTCCTAGAAACTTAATTATATTCTATGTTAATACAAACATCATTTCATAGCTTAGAATTGTCATAACATTTCATTTCCATACAAGTAATAACATTAAATTTAATTTTGATAGGAGTAGCATCACATTATACTCGAGTAGAAATATAATTTCACTTATAAAATTCATTCCAAAGTATAAAATCTTGAGAATTAACATATAGATAATCTATAGAATATAGATATTGTATCCTTTTTCTTAAGTAAAATCCTCATAACAAAAAAGAGTGTGTTAGTTCATTCATTTTTGATTTATTCTTTTTTATTGTATGATTAGAGGAAGGGGCTACAATAGGAGAAAGAGAATTTATTTATTGAAAAAATCATTGTGATCTTATTCTTCATTATATTTATTCAAATACAAGTCACTATTTTACTAGTCCTCCCCATTATCATAATCATTATCAACATAGTTATTTCCTTCACTTACAAAATAATGTTCCTAATCTACATAGGCACTACAATAAAACACACAAGAATTAAATTTTACATCCATATTTTTCCACTAATTGACATAAATATAATGGACAACATGATTAGATAATAATAAATCAATATGATGAGACATAATAGTGTTTAGGGGATATATATGCATATAAAAATTATAAAACCATAGGATAGCAAGGAACATAAGCATAAGGTTTAATCCTAGGATAAGAGAAAAATATAAATATGTGGTTTTAAGGATTTGAAATGAACAAATGAAATGATTATATAAAAATATTAAAATTAAGGGGAGATTAGAAATTAGATGTTAAAACCGTAACTTAATGAAGAAATCTAAAACACTATTAAAATCAAATAAAACCTAAGCTAAATATGAGGTTTTCCATACTCTAAATAATTATTGGAATCACCAGAATGTTTTGACTTATTTTGGATTAGACACACGCGCGCACGCGCGCACACACACACACACACACACACACACACACACACACACACACACACACACACACACACACACACACACACACACACACACACACACACACACACACACACACACACACACACACACACACACACACAAACACACACACACACACACACACACACACACACACATAATATAAAAAATGAATTATTGTGTTTAGTATTTATAAAAATTACAAGAGGATAATGTAATTAGCTTGTTCGCTATAATGTTATGATCATTATATATACATTGGTACTAAATACAACTTAAAATTAAAATGTGGTCCCTTAGATTAGGTAATTGATTATGAAATTATGTTAGGATTCTATTGATAATGATTAGACACTTATGGTGGCCTATTTTTTTTCACTATCTTCGTAAACTATCTTTTCTATTTTTAGTAATTTGTTTAACTAAAAATTGTTATTCCTACCTATCAAGATGTTTCTTTTTTAATTTTATATGTTTGATTTTGTTCATTTATTTAGATTTATCTTCCTTAATCTTGAAACCGTAGATCCACTTTTACCACTTGTTTGGTCTATAAATGGGTTATAAATATTGCTTAGATATCCCCATCACAACATACTGAGTGGTTGATAATTTCATATGTTCCAATCCTCCAAAGAGGGCTTAATTAACATGTATTTATTATAATTATGTGTGTGTTCTCAATAATGATATATTAGAATATAATGTACAATGTTTGGATTTATATACTTGACAATATGCAAACATAACATTGATTAAGGTAATTAAACTTATCCTAGGTATTATTCATATAAGGGTTTTTAATATTTATATGCTTTAGTATTGTTCTTCATAGATGTACACATAGATATATCAATGTGAAATTAGTGTTCAAAGTGAGAACTAGATGGTGATATATAAGAATATCCTTATGCTTTTATTGCATATGTAGAATACTCTTTGGATAATTCCACCAATTAATTAAAATTAAAGACATGTGGGTTGAGCAATGGGAAGGATTTAAATTTCAAGAATATCCATTTGGAGAAATTGGGACACTATTTTAACTAGTAACACCTAAACATTTATGACACTATGGAGAAGGGATACACTAGTGACCTATAATATGGGGAAATTTTTCTTAGGATGAGAGATCATTTAGGAGATGAATAGGGAGATAATTTATATGAATTAAAAGAAAATTAAGGCTAAGCTCATAGATATATGTCTAGGAGAGTGTGTGATCAAGATTCATATGGGTATGCATAAGTCACGAATGTAATTGATAGGTAAAAAATGACTTTTTCAAGTTTATAATACCAAATTTGTGTCTAAAATTAACAGCATGATATCCAATGTTATAATAGATAAGTTGAAGTTACATAATTTTCAATCAATTCTCTAATATAGTTACAATTAATTTCCATAGTTTTTTTCTTCCATGATATACATGATTATTTGCTATATATATTTCACTTCCTTTGTTAAAATACAATATTAAAGATTGATATTATGGAAAAATACAAGTCTTAAATTATCCTCCATAACCATTATTATTGATAATATGTTGCATACATAAGTGTATACTTCTTCTTTGATGAAAACAATGCAATTATTAGTTTATTTTTTTTACATTACGAAATTATATTTGATCTAATGTTGAACATAATATTGGTAGTATATTTATGATCATATACACAACATTCCTAATAAGAATGGCTACAACATGTCATAAACATATCACTGCATGCCAAATATTCTATCCAAAATTTTATACTTTCTTGAACATATCTCCAAATTATTGTAGATTCTTTCCAAATAATACTATTTAGGGGTTGATATAAACTTCAAAACAAAAATAACTGCATAGGAAGTACTAGGTCTAAGTATAGTTAAATAGAAGATACTCCATTCTAACTATCCATAAAATGTGAAATATATATTTTAAGAATAATAATTGGTATATAGTTTCATCCCTACTTAACTTTTTGTGGTAAGAACTTTACAATATTCCATTTTAAATTTTACCAAGAATTTTGTGTATATTTGGATTTGGAGAGTAGTATCCTATCATTGTTTTACCACATTTGTAAGCTAAGATAATAATAAATAACCACTAGATTAACTATCACATAATTATTTCTTAATATTTATCTATATCATAAATCAACATGACACAATTACTTATAATTATTATGTAATCCACATAAATAAATATAATTTAAAAAAAATCCATCATCACACAATATCACCTAGATGTTAGGGTCATAGGGTATTTTTAAAAAAACTTCTTATTTTAATTACTCATCAATATTTGAATATAATTCCATTTTTGTCTTCTTCAAGCCATATAAATATTTCTTCAACCTCAAATAATATGCTATTTACCTTATTTCATAATTTCATTTACTTGTTCTGTGTCAATAGCTTACTATAACTTGGCATTAAGGAATGAAAAAATTATAAATATTTAATGAACCTTTAATTTAAATTTAGAATCTAAACAATTAATAAATATAATTTTATTTAATTTTTTAATAAGATAAAATGTTTCACTAAAATTAATTCATTATTTTTTATAATATGCTTTTACTAAAAGGTGTTCTTTGTATTTTTTATACATCCATGAGATCTAAAACTTATCTTATATACCCTTTTAGTGCTTAAAGTTATTTTATGTTTAGAAAGTTCAATCAATTTTCATATTTTTATTTTTCATTAATGATTTTAGGATTCTTACATTTCATCTTCCAATTATTTTTTTCTTTTCAAATAAATCTATGCATGTTCAAATTTGGCTCCTTACTTATATTTTCCTAAGTTTTCCATACTTAGCCAAATGAGCTTGATCATCACCAGGAATATCATGTAAGAACAAATATAATGGCCAACTTGTGCATTTAATATTTTTAGCTAAAAAACTCTTGAGACTAGTGGATCAAATGAATTTTTTACTTCTAACCTCATGAACATTTCCTAAAAGTTTGGTCACTCCATGATTTTTTTGTTTCAGGTTCTAAGCCTTCAAAAATGGACCTACAACATAAGACATTCTTGCTAACATCAAAATAAAGCTCAATAAAAAATCTATTTGTGATTAAAATTCATAGTCTATGGGATGACAACTATGTTATGTAGGACTCCAAATGATGGTTAGTAGGATGTCAACTTTAAGGTGAAACAAAAAAAATCCTATTGAGATTAAATTTAGTGGTCATGAGACTGTCAATGATGGTCATGCAAACATCATTTGATGGGATCAAAGATGTCAATTTTAAGATCATGAACTAGCCATTGGATTTTAAACAGTGGGTCCCAGTTGATCTGATAGTTCACATTGTATCATACATTTAAATCTTATAATGAGTGATGGTTAAAGGGTCAGTGAACCTCAAAATTAAATGTGTGCATGACAAGTGTCAATGATGCATTCAACTAGTAGATGATCGATGGTTCTTGGGAATTTATACTAATTTAAAATTGATGGAGTGAGATGAGTCAATGTGTCAATGAGCTTAGTCATATTTTGATAACCAATTAGAGAAAAGGTGAGCTCAAGATTTTCAATAAAGATTAAGAAGCTATTTTTTACCATGGACAATAAGGTTTTGTAGGGTTGTTCTGACACCATTGAATTTGATTCAAATGTCATAGAGTGATCAATATGATACAATCAAGTATGAAGATATAAAGGGACCTCCATTAGAACTTAATGTGGACCTTTAGTTCGACCTTTAAAGAGCTTGTATGGTTTGTTCTTGTGACTAGTTTACCATTTTTAAGGAAGAAGGATCCATGTGAAATGAAATCCTATCTCCTATAGGATAAGTGGGTCTTTTTAGACCTGATGGGGTCTAGAAGGTGCTATATGGTTTATGGGTCTACTTTAATATAAGGACTATAGTAAAGCCAATGACCTTAGATTGGTTTTCCATCTATAGTGGACTTATGGAAATGAAGAAAATATGGGTGATTAATGCAAAGGGTCTCATCTATCAATGTGGCCCTATCCTTGAGTAAAAAATCACTCCACCACTCAAGGAATGACATGATTTTTAGTTTCAAGATTCAAAGACTTGATCCTCATGAATAGGTAAAGTTGACTTAGGGTCTCGATATGGTGAGTTGGTACTTGGATAGGTAGTTAAGGGCATTTTATTATGTTAAAAATGTCTTGGTCATCATGTAAAAAAACCCTTATCTCTAGTGGGACACTCTCAACCAATGAGAGGATATAGGGGACTAGTGGGATAATAGGAGATCCTTTTGTTGATCAAGGTATGCAAATAAAAATTAATCAAGTGTTGCCACCTCACTTCTGGATCTCGGTGATATTTTCTCCATTCTCCAAGGAATTATTCCATCTTTATTTCTCTTTTTCTACTATATATGGATGCTTTTGAACCAAAAAATGGATCCTCAATATTTTATCAATTCCCTCTCTTAAGCATGACCAAACTCTACCAGGATGGAGTTTGTAACCTCTTGAGATGAATACAAGACTTTTTTATATTTCATTGTTTTGATATAGTGTGTACATGTCAGATTTTCATATATGGTAAAAGCTTTTCCCTTTTCAAATTATGATCTCACCTAGTTATAAGTTCATCTTGTTATGAAATTCATGTTTAATGTTCTACATTTCTTGATCAAAGACCACATGTGGATACTGTGACTGGTTAGTGTCTTTCTCTAGACCTCTCCATCATTTCCCTTATCTTAGATCATTTGGTGAACCTCTCTATGAAACAATAATGTCTGATAGATATTTGGATTCCTAGATCTAGTCTTGTGCTTGTTTCATTAGTGTTTAAGAGTCAAGTAGAGTGGATCAACCCATAATTATACTATTATCTTAGGTTTCCCTTTCATGTTCTATGTAGTGTGATGAGCCAAAATGATGCATCAAATAAGCTAGCCTTATTAAAAATCCTAGATGACTCCATTATAAGATACCCACAGCCTAGGGATAGTCCCATGTTGAGCTAGATTTGGAAGTAAGACCTAAACATTCTTACCTCCATCTAGAGTGAAATCTAGGTCTCTAACAGTTCCTCCACCTATGGTTCCTCCAGCTATGATCCCTCCATATATGGATCCTCCTTCACTTGTGGCCCCTTCTCCACCAGTGATACCATGTCCCATAGATTCCACTCATATTACTTATCCTAAGTATCACATGTATGATGGACCTCATGAGCATGATCCTTTAGGCATGCCTACATTTCTCATCTAGGATATTGGACATGAAGTATTTTCCTAACTCTCTCTAAAGATTTATGATACCCTCATTGTAGTTATAATCCAAATTCATAGAGATTTATTAGATGTTATGGATAATATTTGTGGATAAATTTACTAGTATTTATGAACACAACATGATGTTCCTTCACTTTATTCTTCATTTTGGATTGGATGTGTGATCTAAGTTGATATTTCTCTAATTTATATCATTTGACACTATGTCAAATTCTTAACTATCTTATATGGCTATTTATATTTTAGACTTTATGTTGTCTATGGTGTCATCTTCTTTCCTTATGATATATTATGGATTCTTTTCATGGTTACATGATTTTTCTCTATGAGTTCATTTATTTCCGTGGATGTCTTGTTATTTTCTCATGATTGTTTTCTACATTATCTCTATAACATAGATAAGCATTACTCTAACTTGGTTATACAAACCTTACTCCCTTTAATACTCCTTATCTAACATATGATTAGTTAGAAAACAAGTCATATCATTATAATCTCATTTTATCGGTCCATCTTTGATCTCCATTTATTCCCCTTATTTCCTTTTGAAAACTAAGCATACACATGGTTGAAAGTCTAGATAACATATTGGTTCATAGGTAAGTCTAAGTGTTTTAGTTAGTCATATCTTTGGATACTTACCTTGCTTTAGCTAACATCTAAGGCTCATTTGTGTGTATCAATTTTTCTTTCATTGGACATTCCAAGTTGATATGGGGGAGGAATATTAAAGGTCATAACAACTTAAAAGATAAATAATTTTAACAAAAGGTAATAATACAAAAGGCAACATTAAAAAATTTAAAAGTTAAATCACACTAAAAGATGTGATTCAAAGAACATATCCTTTTTATGATCAAAACTCAAACTCTAAAGTTGGCCTCATGATAGAGTCAAGGCCCATTAGGGTGTGGTAGGCCAAAATATTGGGAAAGAATATTAAAAAAATCTTTTGGTGCTATCTAATTTCTCACACAAGTACCCAATCTTCATAGTATACCGATGACTCTATAAGAGGTCCTAAGGAATGGGGAACATGTTGTGGGAAGGTATCTCTATTTTAATTTATTTATTAAAAAAATTAACATGAGTCGATCTTTATACATATTTATGTTTACTATGAATATGTATCCTTTGTATATTAATGGTCACTAGTCACTTAGTGTCTTTCTATGTCCTTAGTGTGCTTCATATTTCCTAAGGCATTGTCATATATGCCTATGTTATACATTTTACATTCCCACTTTCATTTCCCATAGTCCTAATATTTCCCCTTGATAATTTTTTTTTCATTGATCACTCCCCCTAGGGATTTCATTTGTGAGTTTTAGTGTAAGACCTTAGATAGGACTAAGCCTTCCTCACAAATTATGAAATTACCATTCTCAACATTCTTTTTAACATATTTTTCCTATTGTTTCGACCTCATTGGTGTTCCCTTTATGATTTTTAGTGTAAAACCATGGATAGGATCTGGTATTCCTCACAAAATTTTCCAAATACCCAATTCACAATGAAATTACATGTGCTAAATTTGAAATAAGTTGTGACTACTCATTTCTATCTTCTTATTTTCTAATTGCATGTAAGAATACAACCATTTTGTTTTAAGTTTTTAATATTTTCTAGCTTGAATTAGTGTGATCAATTTAACTTCATTTTTCAAATTTTGTTTCTCTTTTATATTCCTAACATGATTTAGTATGCTTGATTGATTTTATTTTTTTTGTTTTTATACCATTTGGTTTTCATGTGCCTTCCTATTTATTACATTATTTTCATACCTCCCAATGTGACATAGTTTGATTTTACTTTTTTTAATTTAGTGTAAATATCTTTCATGGTTTAAAAACATTTTTTTAATCCCTTTTACCATCTTTTGTCTATTATACTTAGACATATTTTGTTATTACACATTTCCCATCATGATATAGAGTTTAGTACATTAGTTTTGATTACTAATAATTTTTCAAGTCATTTTTGTCTTTTTATTTTTAAATATGCATGTTTATCACATGATGCTATAAAATAAAACACTCCACATATATTTATCATAACATATAAAACAAAAGCAATATACATATGCTAGAAATAAATATATCCATGCATCAATATCCACAACCAAATACAACTCATGAGATCAAAATCTAACTGTCAATATATATATATATATATATATATATATATATATATATATGTGTGTGTGTGTGTGTGTGTGTGTGTGTGTGTGTGTGTGTGTGTGTGTGTGTGTGTATGTATGTGTGTATGTATGTATGTATGTATGTATCTGTGTGTGTGTGTGTGTGTGTGTGTGTGTGTGTGTGTGTGTGTGTGTGTGTATGTATGTATGTATATGTATATATATGTATATGTATATATATATATATATATATACATATACATACATACATATATACATACATATACATATATATATATATATACACATACATATATATATATATATGCATATATATATATACATATATATATATATATATACATATATATATATATATATACATACATATGTGTGTGTGTGTGTGTGTGTGTGTGTGTGTGTGTGTGTCTGTGTATCATGTGTTTTATACAATACAAAGTACAAAATATAAAATACAAAATACATAGCTCTAGTTCTATGGGTAGGATCCATCATGCCTATCCTATGGCCTAACCATGATAATCATAGATGCTTGGGATTTTCACCTATGTATATTACACTATAATGAGGTAGTCCAAGATCTCAATCCTACTACTTATCCCTATAAATTAGCCACCTAGGCCTATACCTATCATAGCTAGATCATGGTAGACATATGTGTTGCTCTCTCCTGAGCTAAGGTCTATTAGGCTTGTACCTCTCCCACTCCCACCGATACCATTGGTTTCAATCCATTCTTCTGTGTTTTTAACTACCTCATGGCCTCCCCCACTAATCTAAACCAACCTGATTGGGCTAGGGTAGATGGTACCACAACATCATCCAAGGTGGTGGGGTTATATAGTGCTAACACCCCATCCAAAATGCCATGGTGTGAAGCCATAAGTAGGGATTTCCATCTAACCTCCTCTATCAAAATATACACAAAAAAACTAGATATATATATATATATATATATCTACTATAATTACATGCAACTAGTGTCTTATATCAAAGCTTAAACCAAAATTACAATATTTCTCACCAGTCCTAGTGTCACCAACCACCATCTCTCCATATACTCATCCCAAAAGTACCTCCTCTATAGATTCCCCCCCCCCCCAACTAATACAAATCTAAGAGTCACCACTCATGCACATAGTGACCCTCTCTTGAGAGGTTCCTATATCAAACAATATTTTCCTAGAATAGTTGTTGGGTCATCATATGTTGCTACCCTCACTTATGCATGTTCTTATCGATGATGCCTCCATCTATGATATGGATGAGGTGGTTCATCATACTCCTACTAGCATACCTATTAGGGTGTATTTTACATCCATACATCCACATCCATGTCTTCTCCTCCTCTAGCTACTTTTTATTGTGCTTAACCAGTCCATGAACTCACATGTCATGAATTAATCTTAGGTCTCTTGACTGGTACTCCTCCCTTTCCTCTCCCCCTCAAATCTCTAGCATGCCATGCCAAAAAAATAAAATACTAAAGGGGCTAATAGGTGTAGAAGTATAAACTACCCTATCAAATGTGTTATCAACTTCAGATCTACCCACTAAGTATAGTGGTATGTGATCTACACCCAAGCTAACCCTATCACCATGGTCAAATAATTAGGCCAACTAGTAGTAATGTGTGTGTAAGGTTTCCACATGATCTCTCCTCATGTGATCTCAATAAAAGTTGGCACATGGGTCACAACCCATCCTAATCAGTCCTACCACCATCTAGTCACCTAAGCTAACCTATCATCTAATGCATGGGGTAACCCAACAAGTTGATACATAAGGAAGCTCTCATATATCTAGGTGATCAAAAAAACTACTAGACCCATGCTCTTCTACACTCTAGATAACATCTCATACATATCATGCATAAATTGGAGCTAGTTGATAGACCTAAATTCATATAGTGCTCCTTAATCCAAAATGGACTGATATAAGGTTGTCATGTATAACAATATCTTGTCATCTGAATTGTGACAAAAAAATCATGTTTTCACAAATCTGATCATGGCCTTAAAGATGTCCAAATGTATACAATATATACATCAAAAATACTAACCCATAAACTTGGTATATCTTATCTAAGCATGTCACATACCTATCTAGTTCTTGCCTCTCCTCTAGATCATCTAATGTCCTTATGATCACTAATATCCCTCTTATCTATAGCCCAAGTAAAGCATGGACATCCTCTAGTGTGATATCCACCTCTATGGTATCTCCATCCACAACTCATAAAAAAGTATTAGTAAATCATTCCCATGCTCCTAGGAACATGACAATGAGATCAACACTCAATGGGATGTGTCTTACCTTCATGATATCTCCAAATCCTAGTGCAACTAGCCATGCTCTATCCATGTCCATCAATCGCTCTAGTAGATCTAGTATCCATGATGCATTTATTAGTCACTAATACCTCTAGCATCTTTGTAAAATATCTAATAATAAAGGATGTATCAAACCTCTATGTCCTTAATAATTAGAATACATTCTCAAAATTTCATAAAAATCAACTGGTTTGATTTATTTTTTCCATTTTTTATAGAATCAACCTATTGAATACTAAATCAAATCTATACTTTATTTGGGATACTAAATCATCCCTTTCAAATTCTTACAAGATCGGCCATATCAATACTAGATCAGCCACCTTCATTACAATTTTTTACTACATTGGCCCTATTATACATAGTTAGCCTTTTCTCTCTTAACAACTAAGTTAACCCACTGACCCGCTACTATGTAGTTAACCTTATCATTATCCCTCACCTTATGGACTAAGTCTATTAGGTCAACTTTGTTTTTCCTCAGTGGCAACATTTTGACCATTTACCTTAAATGCCTTAGCCATTTATTGGTCTAACTTCTTCCCATCTAATACCTTATTTTACCCCTAGTTTATATAAAAAAATTCTAGAGTTCATTTTGGTGTCGAGATTTTGCCTAGCAGTCAATTTTTCATATTTAACTCAATTTCAAATCAAAATATTCAATTTTTTTGAAATTTTTAGCTGCTTCCTTGTGCTCCACTCACTATAGATGCTATGCATCCTCCTCATCTCAACTATCAAATCCTCACCATGATGGATATCTAGTCTTCGAATAGGTCTCTCATAGCTCTATTTTCTTAAAATAGTAAAAATAATAAATAAATTATTTTTCACCCTATTTATATTTACTATTCAAAATTATTCACCTTTCAAATTCTTACCATCATATTTCATATTTTGATCATATTTCTATATCTACTAGCTCTTTTTCTAAATC
The DNA here is from genome assembly GCA_037957365.1 of Torreya grandis. Classification (NCBI taxonomy): domain Eukaryota; kingdom Viridiplantae; phylum Streptophyta; class Pinopsida; order Cupressales; family Taxaceae; genus Torreya; species Torreya grandis. The sequence goes on from JARHVA010005860.1 coordinate 774,050, forward strand.
ATAAAATGTTAAAGAATCCTAACATCATAGAGAATAATTTCACCTATTGTATGTCTATATTGAAAAACAAATGTTTTTTCACTCTTTTTAACTAATCTCTATATGTTTGCCCAATGATCCCTACATTAGACACCTTCACATTTCTTATATATCCTTATTTATATACAACATGATGGAAACAGAAACTGACCTTAGACTGAAAACAGGGCAGCCTTCCAGCTGTTTAGACTTTAAACATGGCTGCAAATAGTTTACTGTATACAAGACAGAATATATATGTTTTAACAAATTATTCTCAATTGCAAAATGTCACCTGGTCTCTTTTGCCCTTGCTAATGTTTACCTTAGCTCTTCCACCTTTCCCAAGATTTCCAAGCCTCCTTTTGCTGCCTCTTCCTAGGCTAAATTGCAATCTTATAAACGGTGCTTCTTTATATACCAACATTACAGGTTCAACAGCATCGCTGTCTTGCTTCGCCAGAATAGTTTAAGCTTTGAAGGCTCTCATCATGACATTATCAATAACAAACAATCACTTGTAGGAACTATGTAAAAAAAAATCAATCCTCATCTACCGGTGCTATTTTATCCATCTTAGTACCACCTGTCTGCAGACTTACATAGTCTATAGATCTATAGAATAAAATGGCGCTGTATTCCATGACGTCCATATGACTGTGCCTACCACTTGTTGCTATAGCAAACACCTTATCCTTCGCTTCTTTACTTCTCCCCTACTTCCAGCCAGAAGATGGAAACGATGAGAATCGAACCCGTTACCACCTGCGAAAATCAATGGGCAGAATTTCGAATTGGAGCACAACATATGGAAAGCGCGTACATTTTTAGTTTTTTTCAAAAGTGGGCATTTGGGATTTGTTTGTTGTGTATACAGATTTCTTATACATCCTTTATAATCACATGCTATTCATCGTGCCAACCAAGTTCGGATCTGACTTATCACGGGATTACAAACAATTATACATTGATTTACTCAGTCTGTGTGTATTCTTGACATGTCAAGCCACACCAGCACATTGGTTACTCATCTGGCATAAAATGAATGGAACAAAGTCGATGATTTGGCATTGTCTGAGTGCTGCTAGTGGACTGGAAGCAATAACAACTATTAAGGCTATCACTACTGGCTGGCTTCACCCTACCATTAATCAGTTTAATCCAGAACCTGCTGTTAAAATTAACACTGTTTCAAATGTAAAGAAGTAGCACGGAGTGCATGTTGGTATCTCGAACTCATTTGAATTCGTGAATACAATTCAGTGGTAGCTTTTTGCTCCATTTAATTCCTAGAACGGGCTACTGGATCTATGTCTCAAATCATTTGTTTTTCGTAGCAGTTACCATTAATCGATGTGGGGCAGAAATTTTGGATATTTTAACTTTGATGCAGAGACTCGCCTGGGCAGACCCAAGAATTCACAATATCTTAAACAAATCAAAATATACTGGGTCAATCATCATAAATGTATTAACTTAATTTTATACATTGGAATACTTTCCTTCATGCATATCTATGGGAAACTCAGACTTATCTCCCACAGACTGATCATAAACTCAACTTCTTATTACAATTACATGCATGACTCAGTCAAGAATTGTTAAATACCTTTTTTTTTGACGTTCACTTACAGGCATATACTCCTTTTATGCAAACCTTCTTCTCCTCTCCCTAAAGGAGTTCCTCCTTCACTTTTCTTCTGCATCTCTCTGTCCGTACAGTTTTTTTTTTTTTTAAAGAAAGGTCTTTCCTCTCTCTTCTACTTCCTGGAGATCCTCCTCCTTCTACGTACCTCCCTTGCCAACTTACATATCTTCTCTTTTTATTTGTTTTTCAAGAATCTTTTCTAAACCTCCACGCCAAACTTGGCCTCAGGTAAAACAACAAAACAGTTTTTCAATTATAACAACATGCCCAGGTTGAAAGAATTTCAACCACTCCTTGATTTCCTCAACAGCCCACAATTATTTTACCTTTTTACTTTTACTAATTTATTTATTTTTACAATTACCCCTCAATTTCAACATTTAAGAGGGAAAATACAATAAATCGAATTTGAATGCAGATGCTCCTGCATCATACTCTCCCTCTAAAAAAGATTTGAACCTTAGTTCAAATGAACTGTTGCCTCCATGCTTAAGTCTTTACTGTATGCCTGGATCCCATGGTCTTCTTGTCAATGCTAATGCTTGTCTTTGGTAGTCTCTGTCTCTCATCTTGCTATTATTCCTCTTCTGGTATGTTCTTCTCCTCATCTCCTTCTCAGCTGCAATCTCCCACTTCCATGTTTCATTTTCATATGTGTCTCCAAAGTTTTCATCTTCCATACCTGCATTCAAAACATCAAAATCAAACTTAGTAGAAAAACATTGAGGCCATGAAGCCTCTTCGCTACCTTCACATTTCTGCTCTTGTTTCTTGACCAAAACTATCTTGGTCTCATTGCTTTGCTCTTGTCTTGTTCTACTCTTCCCAATGGTGTCTTCACCATGGCTTGTACCTTCCTTTATCTCTCTTGAATAATCAAACAACTGCTCCAACATCTTCAACTCTTCCTTTACTAAGATCTCATCTATCTCACTATTCTCTTCATCAAACTTGGGCTGATCACTCACAAGGCTTACTTGCCCCTTACCTCTTATCTCTTCTTTTCTTAGCTTGTCTTCACATAAATCAACTTTTTCATCAATATACTCATCAAATACAATTGAAACACCCTTACCTTGTCTCTCCTTGCTTTCTTCAATCTTTTCTTGAAGCCATCTTGTTTGCTTTGCTGCATACTCTCCCCTTTCCTCATCATCCATCCATTTGGAACTCTCTCCTTGCTGCATATTAGTCTTCATAGCTACTTTCCATTCCTCATTTTCCATAAACATATCATTAAATGCTTCAAACAACTCATTATCACTTTCATTGCAAGCAATTGACTTACTTTTCCCTGTATTTGTGTCATCCTTCACCTTTCTCCATTGATTTCTTGGTGTTGCTATCTCAACACTCACATCTTCTTCACTTTTTTCCTTCTTAGGCACCCATACTTGTTTCTCTTTCTTACCATTTCTCTTCTCAAACCATGTTGGCATCCTGTAACCATGCTTTTGTACTAGCACCTCCTCTTGCTTGGGAGTTTGTTTCTTCCACCATTTAGGCATTACATATCCATGATTGATTGCTTTGTGTGAGGATTTCATCTTCCTCTTGCCTCTTCTAACCTGTGCATTAATATCTTCATGCTCATAACAACAATCAAAATCAGCACTTAACACTTCATTTACCTCTTTGTTAGCTTGTTCCACGGAGCAATCTTTCTCTTCCTTTGTGCTTGGCTGTCCTCTTTCTTCTTCATGGCATTCAATGGCATCATAGAATTCAGCTTCATCTTCTACTCCTCCTCTCTCATGCATTAACCAATGCACCTTATCAACAGCAGCAAACTCTCTTCTCTTTCTTACACATTCACTTGTGCATTTGGTGTCTTCTTCTATACCAATCTCTTCACTCTCCAAGGCCCTTCTCTTGACCTTCAATAGGCTACTCATACCTGCATTTACCCACTCAAAAACAGCATTAAATACAAAAACAAGAGACCATAATGTCTCCATGAGTATCCTCTTAATGGACATTCCAAGTGCTCTTCCTGGCACTTCCTCTTTTCTTTCTTCTCCTCTCTTGTTCTCCTCAATGAGAACCTTCTTCTCAACTTCTTCTTCTTGCTGCTCACTTGGCAACCTCCTTATCTTCTTGCCTCTTTGGGCTTCGCTCTTCATGGCAATCTCATTTTGCCTTCTTCTCCTCTTCCTTAGGAGATCTATAGGCCACTTTATCCTCTTCTTCATTGGCCATACCCATGTTTTCCTATTCAGCTGCATCCAAGATTCATACTCATCCTTAATCTTAGCTAATTCTTTCTTCAAACTAGCAATTTCTCTATCAAAATCAACACTAGTCATACCTTTGATGCTTGCTTTCCTCTTGTTGCCCTCATATGCCTTGCTGCTCTGCAGTGCCTTCAACAATGCTTCCATCTCTGAGATCTTCACCCAAGTCTTTTCCACCTTGGTCTCTTGATCCCTTGTCTCACCCAAGCCTTTTCTCCTTGACTGGTCTTTTGACAATCCACGTGATCTCACCTAAGCCTTTTTTCATCCTAATCTTTTGATCCTCTTCTCTCAATCCTGCAGCAACTCTTTAGACAATTCTTCAACAAACACAAATTACAAATCCAAGCTTACCTTGCTTTGGATCTTCTTCTTCTAGGCAGTCCCTCTATCACTCTTCTCAAAACTTCATCCTTTACCTCACCTAAGTCTGTTTCACCTTAGTCTTTTGGCAAATAATCTAAGCTTCCTCTTGGATCTTCTTCTCTAAGCCTCAATGGCTTGGCTGCCTTTCTCTTCACCTATTTGCTTCTTAACAAAATAAGCTCATATCAAAAGCAAAGTTCCTCATACCTTTTCTCCAGCAGAGTCTTCTAGTGCTGTCTCCTGTTGATCCCTTCCAATTTTTGACACAACTGTAACATCATTCACAAATGTAAGCATTCCAGATTCTACAGTAACTTATGATCCATTTATCAGTCCCAAGAGCTTCAAGCTCTAATACCAATTGATGGAAACAGAAACTGACCTTAGACTGAAAATAGGGCAGCCTTCCAGCTGTTTAGACTTTAAACATGGCTGCAAACAGTTTACTGTATACAGGACTGAATATATATGTTTTAACAAATTATTCTCAATTGCAAAATGTCACCTGGTCTCTTTCGCCCTTGCTAATGTTTACCTTAGCTCTTCCACCTTGCCCAAGATTTCCAAGCCTCCTTTTACTGCCTCTTCCTAGGCTAAATTGCAATCTTATAAACGGTGCTTCTTTATATACCAACATTGCAGGTTCAACAGCATCGCTGTCTTGCTTTACCAGAATAGTTTAAGCTTTGAAGGCTCTCATCATGACATTATCAATAACAGACAATCACTTGTGGGAACTATGTAAAAAAAAATCAATCCTCATCTGTCGGTGCTATTTTATCCATCTTAGTACCACCTGCCTGCAGACTTACACAGTCTATAGATCTATAGAATAAAATGGCGTTGTATTCCATGACGTCCATATGACTGTGCCTACCACTTGTTGCTATAGCAAACACCTTATCCTTCGCTTCTTTACTTCTCCCCTGCTTCCAGCCAGAAGATGGAAATGATGAGAATCGAACCCGTTACCACCTGTGAAAATCAATGGGCAGAATTTCGAATTGGAGCACAACATATGGAAAGCACGTACATTTTTAGTTTTTTTCAAAAGTGGGCATTTGGGATTTGTTTGCTGTGTATACAGATTTCTTATACATCCTTTATAATCACATGCTATTCATCGTGCCAACCAAGTTTGGATCTGACATATCACGGGATTACAAACAATTATACATTGATTTACTCAGTCTGTGTGTATTCTTGACATGTCAAGCCACGCCAGCACATTGGTTACTCATCTGGCATAAAATGAATGGAACAAAGTTGATGATTGGGCATTGTCTGAGTGCTGCTAGTGGACTGGAAGCAATAACAACTATTAAGGCTATCACTACTAGCTGGCTTCACCCTACCATTAATCAGTTTAATCCAGAACCTGCTGTTAAAATTAACATTGTTTCAAATGTAAAGAAGTAGCACGGAGTGCATGTTGGTATCTCGAACTCATTTGAATTTGTGAATACAATTCAGTGGTAGCTTTTTGCTCCATTTAATTCCTAGAACGGGCTACTGGATCTATGTCTCAAATCATTTGTTTTTTGTAGCAGTTACCATTAATCGATGTGGGGCAGAAATTTTGGATATTTTAACTTTGATGCAGAGACTCGCCTGGGCAGACCCAAGAATTCACAATATCTTAAACAAATCAAAATATACTGGGTCAATCATCATAAATGTATTAACTTAATTCTATACATTGGAATACTTTCCTTCATGCATATCTATGGCAAACTCAGACTTATCTCCCACAGACTGATCATAAACTCAACTTCTTATTACAATTACATGCATGACTCAGTCAAGAATTGTTAAATACCTTTTTTTTTTAGACGTTCACTTATAGGCATATACTCCTTTTATGCAGACCTTCTTCTCCTCTCCCTAAAGGAGTTCCTCCTTCACTTTTCTTCTGCATCTCTCTGTCCGTACAATTTTTTTTTTTTTTTTTTTTTTAAAGAAAGGTCTTTCCTCTCTCTTCTACTTCCTGGAGATCCTCCTCCTTCTTCTACGTACCTCCCTTTCCAACTTACATATCTTCTCTTTTTATTTGTTTTTCAAGAATCTTTTCTAAACCTCCACACCAAACTTGGCCTCAGGTAAAACAACAAAACAGTTTTTCAATTATAACAACATGCCCAGGTTGAAAGAATTTCAACCACTCCTTGATTTCCTCAACAGCCCACAATTATTTTACCTTTTTACTTTTACTAATTTATTTATTTTTACAATTACCCCTCAATTTCAACATTTAAGAGGGAAAATACAATAAATCGAATTTGAATGCAGATGCTCTTGCATCACAACACTAAGGTAATTAAAGGTGTGTGTTTTTTAATTTTTCCTTTCATTTATCTTAGTTACTCCTTACGATAATTAATTTAGCTTTAACATTATTTGTTGCTATGTTCTTTCTCGACATACCATCCCATGTTGCACCTACATGACATGTGATGAGATTTAAATGGGGAATATGTATACACATAATATTTTCAAAATTTATCAATTAATGATGATTTTTGTATACATAATATTTTTAACTTTTATCAATTACTGACACTTTACATCTTTCAATAACCCATCAAGAATCAATCTCTCTAAGTGCATGCCCTAAGGGGTGCACCAGTAAAGGGGTGGGTAGGCATTTGGTACTTCATAGGATTGTTGTCCTTTATTACAACATTATTACCAATCCAACTAGACCCAAAAACCATTCCCTAAGGTACTTCTCCTCCCTTGAGTATTCCTCTAGTCTTTTCTTGTTTCGTTCCTCTTTTTTTGTCTTAAACTCCTTTTTAGACTATCAATTATACTGGGTTGACCCAGTATAGTTTAGGGGTATTATTTACTTTCATAGTTTGTTCACCCTTTAGCTAAATTAGCTCATACTTGGTAAATTATCCCAAAAAACACATTGGGTCAACTGGGTTGACCCTGTACAATTGGTGTTTTAAAAAGGATTTAGAGAAAGATCCACCTATATATACAAGTTCATTCTCGTCATTATTGATGTGTGCAACCAAGAATTATTATTCACTTTCACTTCTTCACAATCTAATATTCCACCATTCTAATTGAGGAGACTTACTTTAGGTTTCTTATTTATAGAATCTTGTCTTATGGATAAGTCTTGGATGCTTTGGCCTTTCTTAGTGATCCTTTCAAACCACAACAACCTCTTTCAAAGCCCCTTTGGCCAAGGGAAAGATTGAGTCTCGATGGGTTCATATTCATGTAAGTATATTCTATGTTTGTTCTCCTCTTTTTTAGTATATAGAAGTAGCATACGTTTTACCCTAAACAATACTATCTTTCATATTTTATGTATTAGGGTGTTACTCATACTTATTTTAATTGAAGTTCCCTATACATGTTTGTTCTATTACTTCTAAACCCCACTTTGTGCCACAAAATTTAGTGTGCAATAGATTAGATTTTTACTTTCTTATTATTAAAATAAGAGTGAACATTTTAAACCTTAGGACTCTATTAGGTTGGTGTGAAATTTTATTAGACTGTAGGATTTACAACCCTTCCTAGCATGATTTGTTGTGACAAGTGATCCCCTAATTAGGTCTAGTGGATCTCCATATTGGTCATTCTCCCACTTAACAAGTGTAATCCTAATCAGACATGTAGATTTGATCTATCTTATCTAATCTAGTATTAATCCATAGACATGATTCATTTTTGATTGCATACATTTTAGTGAACCTGACATGAACTAACCCTTGCAGAATTTGTTCACTTTTAATTTCATTCATTTTTATTATGATTTTTATCATACATTTTTAACATTTTGGATCAATTATATCAACCTAGCTATTTTTATCTATGTACAAGTTTCTATAACAGGCAATTGGATCAACCCAGTCAACCTAGTACATGTTTCTAGCCTTTCAAACACCTAGTTTAGCCTACTAGGTCAACCCAGTTGACCCTTTATGGTTTCAACAGGTTCTTGCATAGCTTGATTGATATTATCAACCTAGTTTATAGGTTTCTCAAGCATACTTCTAGGTTTTAGACCAATAATATTCTTCATTACATCTCTGATCCACTAAGGTTCCTTTCTACTTCTCTATTTTTTCCTTTATATCTTTCATTTCATAGTTTTTAGTCTTCAAAACTTCCCTTAAATAGTCAACTAGATAGACATTACCAACCTAGTTCTATATTCTATGTGCTATCTAAAATAATTAGATTGACATTGCCAACCTAGTTTATTTTTAGACCTTGCTTTTGTAGTATAGGTTTGACCCTATCAAATATTTTGTGCATATAGTGTTCACACTATAACTTATTTCAAATTAATTAACCTCATAATTTTTAGTAATTAGCTAACACCTTTATTTTCCTATTGCTTTCATTCTTAGAATAGTCCACAGTCTAATTAGGGGATTGTTAATTAATCACTTAGTTTCACTATTTATATTTTATGCACACACAACCAAATAATATAACATAAACAATAACTTTAACATTTTGTTTACCCTAAGCCAACCTACTTGGATTTCATCACTAAGGGGGGAGCTGACTTGATGCTCTGATCAAGTATAAAGTGTGATTAATGCTATATTTTGGATAAGCACCTAACACCCTTATCATTGTGATGTGTGAAGTGAGGGGATAAGCCCCAATACCAAGTCTACATCATTTCAACTACAGTGCCTTTCAGCCCTAACTACCTGAAACCATCCTTAGATTGTTATTTAGTACCTTGATTATAACCAACTTCCCATCACATTAAAAATAGTATATTAATAATCTAATAAACAAATAGGTTGACCAATTAGTTAGATCTTTACTTATTAAGTTGATTAATTGCTCTTTGTTCAATTTTGTGTGCAAAAACTTGCATTAGTTAGAATTAGTGAAAGGTTTTATTTTGTGTGCCTCAATTTAATTGGCCAACATTGATCTAATTGATTGTTTGTTTTCTTTTAGCTCTTACTTTCCTAGATTATCTACAAAAATTATCTTGTTTCAATTCATAACTTGTTATCATCTTACTCTTTCTCCTTGTCTGATGTATTGGATCGACCTAGTCAAACCTATATCTTTATTATAACTTATTCACTATACTGGATTGACCCAATCAAACCTGTATAAGTTATATCTCTTTTTCCATATTTTTATTACCTATGTTTATTATACTGGATTGATCTAGTCAACCTTGTATAATTTATAAGCCCTCTTTTCTATACTGGATCAACCCAATTAACCTTATATAGTTTCTTGCTTTCCCTGTTTGTCAATCTAATTCCTTATCCTTCTTATTTTACATGCTATCCATCTGTCTTCAGTGAGAATGAAATATCCTATCAAAATCTTCTTGGATAGATTGAATCCATTTAGGTACTATATGGGATGTTCATTTCTTCCTCTCTTTTCCTCCCAATATCAACATCACTCTTGGGGCAAGTCTCCTCCTCCTTCATCTATGAAATGTAATATGGTGGAAATAACACCTCAAGATGAAGTTGATGGATCTTATCCTTTCTATACTTATAAATAAACTTCTAAAAATCTTCAAACTAATGTGGGAGTGATTGATAAAAGTTTACTTAACAATCCCACTAATCCTCCTTCTAGAAATCCTCCTGCTAACACCAATATGGGGAGTGCTCTTACAAACACCAACCCACCTCTCGATATAACCCAAATTTTAGCCCAAGTCATTCAACAAATAAACATTATGAAAAATTATAATACAACCAAATGATAAAACTTAAACAAAACTTAATCAATGTGGCTAATCAACCTCTAACTATTCATCCTCATGCTAATCCTAATTATGTTCCTCCGCCTCTTAAGATGCCTCATGTAGTGTTATTTCTCAACCCATAATGAATAACAAGATGTTTCAAACCATTCAAAATTAGCCTTTAGCTCCCTTAATTATTTCCATTGATATTGGTAACATATCTCCAACTATCAAATATGATAGGACTAAGGACCCTGCCTCATTTATTAAAACCTTTGACAACCTTTACAAAGAGTGGATCTAAACTAATACCTTCACCAATACTAAAATCTTAGTCAAAAATTTCATTGGTTATGTATTATAAGGGTATAATCAACTACCCAAACATTCTATTTGGCAACTTGAAGATTTGGTTAATCCTTTGGTCAAAGACTTTCAACATAATGATCTCCTAGAAAATTATCTTAGACACTTTATCAATGCCAAGCAATCTCCAACTGAATCAGCTCATGAATTTATTAAAATATTGAAATATTTAACTCAGAAAGCTGATCATAACATGAATGATGATAAATTATTCAAACTCTTTATCATGGCTTTAACTCCTACTTTCTAATATAAGGTTCCAACTTTTTCTCTTTAAAAACTTAATGAAGCTCTTGATCAAGCTAAGTGTTAATATTTTCTTATGAATCAATTCAATTTTAACCTAATCCTAAACTTATTAAATGATATTTCCAAACATCTAATGTTATCACTAGTAATACTCTGCAAACCAAACAAAGAGTTATGAAGACTGATATTCCTTCACCTTTTCATACACCTCTTTCAGTTCAACAAATGAAATAATTTTTACCACCCTTGAAACCTTTCATCTATCCCAATACTCCTCCTAAGTGGTATGACCCTAATATGTTTTACTAGTTCCATGTCAACATTGAGCAGTTTCATGAATCTTGTAAAGGGATAAATAAAAATTGTACCTCTTATATGCTTGGTGATTAATTCAATCATGAAGTTATGATCAAACTTCATCATCAAGAATACCCTATTGCTTCCCAAAAATGATAAATTTTTTAATCTTCTACCTATAATAACCAAAGATATTCTTCTAATAATCAAGCAAATATCAAGGATGTTTATCCCATCAATGTTAATTATGATGAATACTATAACAACTCTTAGTATGTCAACACTACCAAGGTCAATTATTATCATAAACCAACCCATAAATATCTTCTTACCAAGCCTAAAAATCCATATTTAGAAGAACAACTTCTTAAAGATACTACCAATACTAATATTTATTTAGAAGCACCTGAGGAATAACTTCCTCATTCTGGTCTTCCAACCACATTTATATCTTCCAAAACTAATTTACCTTCTAAAACTTGTGTTAAATCTTCTAAATCTCAGTGGAATTTTTTTAAAGAACTCAACTCTATGCCTTGTAATATTCCTCTTATGGATTTGGTTTTCATTTCATCCTAGCATCATAAATTCCTTATGCAGCAACTTCAATAAATTAAAGATCCATCCTCCATAGATGAAGAACCAAATTTTATTGACTCTCAACCCACTAATTTCAATACCATTGAAACCTTGTCTCCCTCTTCCGAACCTTCCATTGAATTCCTTGAAGAGGACACAATTAACGATGAAATTCTTTTTCATACTAATGATTTATCACTCTTTGTCAAAATAGCCATTAATACCACTCTTATTTGAAAAGTATTAGTTGATGAAGGCTCTAGTGTTAATGTAACATCCTTATGGCTTATTCAACAACTTGGTTATAATAAGGATCATCTTAAGCAAACCCATATTACTTGCCATGATTTTGATAAGACTAATCAAAAACCTCTTAATTATATCTGGCTTCCATTAACCATAGGACCTAAGACCATATAAACCAAGCTTATGGTCCTGTATCTCCCTTTATCTTAGAATGTCCTTCTTGGTCTTCCATGGATGCATCAAATGTGAGATATTGCTTCTTCTAGTAGTCAATGTATTAAATTATTACATAGTGGAAAATAATAAAAGAATGACGTTAATCCTAATCTATGGAGTATCCAAATTCCTAATCCTAAACCTCAGTATTGTATTCCTATAAATATTAAGATTAAAAATGATCCTTTACTTGAGTTTATCAACATGAATCCTAATTTCTAAGTCACTCTTGCAGATTTTGATGATGATGATCCCAATGAATTACAGCACACAAGACACTTGTAGTTCTACCAAGTTTGTAATATCCCCTACCAATAGAGATATATGAAAGACACAAAACTATGATACCAAAGACCAAAGCTCTGATACCACTGTAATGTCCCTTACTTAGGGGCTCCTTTATCTGCACAAAAGCTCTGATACCACTGTGATGTCCCTTACTTAGGGGCTCCTTTATCTGCACAAAAGCTCTGATACCACTGTAATATCCCCTTCAAACAGGGAATATATAAACTCATAAAGCTCTGATCACAGATACAAACTTGCAGAATAGATTCAAAATAAGCATACACAAATCACAGTATAATCTCTCAATAGCAAATAAAGATCTCATTACTTGTTCTTCTGGACAATTACACAATTGAGTCTCTGTTATACAAAATAAAGAATACTAAAATCTGATCTTAAAACCCTGACTTAGCAAAATCTGGCAATGAAAACTGGATCTGGAAGGGTCTCGGCCTTTCTGTGTCGACACACAGTCGCCGTCATCGGTCGATATCTCGCCGATGTCGGTCTCTGTTGGTCGGCTTTCTGCCGACGTCGGTTTTCAGTCGACCGATGTCGGTCACTGGAAGCCCTATATCTGCCGAGGTTGGTGCCTGATGCAGATCTGTACGGACCTGTACGGACTTGGTACGGCCGCCAACCTGTCTCTTCTTAACCCCTGATAGCTGAATAGCCTGATCTCACGAATATATATTCTAACACAAGATCTATCTCTGTATAACTTATTAGATCAAAACTAAATAAAGAAAATACCTGGAAAGCTCTGTGATAAACTTCTGTGTGAAGTTATCTCTCAACCCTGGAACTCTGTGATAACTTCTGGGTGAAGCTATCTCTCAGATCTGTATCTCTGTGATAACTTCTGGATGAAGCTATCTCTCAATTTGGCAATAAATCAGCTGATATCTCACAGCCTCTAAATCACACACAATGAAGAGAGAATGTTCTTCACTGCAATGGAATCTTGGAACCCTTGGCTCAGTCTTCACAGAAGAATTTCTCCAATTTCAATAATCAATTCATACATAATCAATAATGGCCTCCATGTGAAACCCTTATACCCTCAAAAGATATGCTTGCCCTAATTAGGGTTTTCTTAAATTATCATTAGGGTTTCTAATTTAAAATTAGAGCAAATAATTAATAATTAATAATTAATTATTAATGAGACCAAATAATTAATATTTGATTAAATCAATCAAATATTAATATCTCCCTCAATATACGTCAGATCCTCGAACCGATCAAAGCAGGTGAATCAGGGAGTGATTCTGCACATGACCATACCAAAATAAGGCCGCTCCGCTGCATGTCAAATATCCCTAAAAAGTAGGAGCTCAGGCCAAATGTGTCTGAAATACCCTGAATGAAAATCAAATGTAGAAATCCTGTGAATCAAAGTCGAGCCAAGCTCCATTATGACCCTCTATCCATCATATTAGCCTACGAAGGTCGTATAATAGGCCAATCATCAAATCTGTCAATGTCCATGAAAAAGGGGACATGACAAAGTTGCCTCCATATATTTTGTAATGGATTCCTCCTTCTCTATTACCACGAGACCATACTATTCTTCTTATCAATGAGATTACCGACTTTACCCTTCTATTCAATGCTCTTCTTTACTAGAAGATGCCTTCACTTACAATGATTTTGGAGTGGCTAAATTATTTAAAAATCCTCTCATCATGTCTCCTCATACATTCAACAATATTGGGATTTAAACTTCTTAACCCCCCCCCCCCCCCCCCGCCCCCCCAAATTATAAATCTTATACAACTTCTCCAACATATGATGACAACTATATCATGGCCAAAGCTCAATTTAGTTATTTGGATGTCTAACATTACTAGAAAACTTTATCCCAAATTCATGATTTTAATCAATTTGTACATACCATTTCTATGGATTGTACCTTAGATCTTGAGGGTCATGTACCTCCTATCAATCCTCTTATTATTGATACTCCTTGAGTGGTAGAATAAATTATACCTTCTATACCTCCAGAAGTTCCTACACCTTTGGATCCAATCATTGCATCCAATCTTTCTCCCATCAACAAATCCATCGATATTCCAATCTCTTCTATTCTATCTACTTCTTCTACTCCTAAAATTATGCTTGATGCCAAGGTAACTGATGTTTCTCAAATTCATTCTAAGTATGATATCCTTGATAATAAAATTCTTGATCTTAAAGTAGATGTCAAATATTATGGTCCTCTTCCTACCTTGCCTAGTGATGAATCTATTCTTGAGTTACTCCATGCTTAGGAAACTCAACTTCTTTAGTAACATTATAAACTCAAAAAATTTAAAACTAAAACTCCTTGCTTCAAAAACTTTATCACTAGCATTGATGCTAAAACAAATCTAATTTCAGCCTTGCCTAATGTACCATATCACTTTCAATATGGTAATGTCATGCTTATTTAAAAGACCACTCAAATCGAATATGTTACCCCATCTTGTCCTTGACCAATTATAGTTTATTGAGAGCTCCCACCTATAAAATATGATAATTTTAGCTTATTATTTAACAAATATCATGAAAATTTCACTTGGTCTTATGAAAACATGCCTATCATTGGCCCTAACATTGTGGTGCATAACATCATTACTTATCTTGATGCCAAACCTATGCATCAAAATAAAAAAAAACATTTGCCTAAAGTTTCAACATTATGTCATAACGAAATCATCGAATTCCTTGATGCTAAATTTATCAAACCTATGGATTATTCTAAATGGGTGTCTAACATCATTCCCATTTAGAAGAAAGTCACTATGGTTATTTTCATTTGTATTGGCTTCCACAATCTTAATCTTTATTTTCCCAAGGATAACTTCCCCTTAACTTCAATAGATGCCATCATTGATTCCATGGTTGCTTAAGAAATGTTATCTCTTATGGATGATTTCTCAAGATACAATCAAATTCATATTGCTCTTGAGGACCAACATAAAACTACTTTGACCATAGTATGGGACATCTATTACTATGTCAAAATGCCTTTCAGTCTCAAGAATACTAGAGACACCAACATGCAATGACTCACATCTTTCACAATCTCATTCACAAAATTTTTGAAACCTATGTGGATGATCTTATGGCTAAATCTAAGCATTGTAAGAATCATCTTTTTGATCTTGTTATCATCTTTGATCATCTCCTTAAATATAATTCTAGACTTAATCCTTACAAATGTGTCTTTGGAATCACAATTGGAAAATTTTTAGGATTCTTAGTCTCTCTCTATGGAATTAACATTGATCCTACCAAAATTACTGCTATCATCAACATGCACATCCCTCATTCTATTCCTAACATTCATACTTATTTAGGCAAGCTTGGGGAAATTAAACAATTCATCCCTAAAATAACATATCAAATATACTCTATCAATTCCCTTCCCAAGAAAGGTAATGCTTTAGAATGGATGCATCCATGTCAAAAATATTTTGATAACATGAAAGAGTCTTTACTTCATCCACCTAATATTTTTCCTCCTTCCAATGATAAACTTCTGATTATATATATTTTTTCCATGCCTATTTTAGTTGGGGAAATATTTTCCCAACAAGATGATATAGGAAGAGAGTATGATATGTACTACATTAGTCGAGGCCTCATCGACTATTAAATAACCTCATTGACTATGAAACACTTTATACTAAAATTGAGTGTGATTACCTCGCTATCTATTCTATGACTAAAAATCTTCATCACTACATGCTTTACCAAACTACTTATGTCATTTTTCATTCTGACCCCATTTGTCATTTCTTCTGTAAAGCCTCATTCTTTGATTATAAGAAAGAAGATTCTCCTAAAGATATAATTGGCAAATTAATGGTCTTCCTTGTGGAATTTAACCTTTTCATCATCACTCAAAAATCTGTTAAAGGGTAAGTCATAGCTGATCAACTTGATATAGCTCCCATTCTAGCCACTGTTTCCCTTTAAGATGACCTTCTAGATAACAATATCCTTTATATTGAATGCCTTAATCAAGCTATCTCTCTTAAACATTACTTTTATAGATTTACCACTGACCTTAAATCCAATAATATTTAAGAATCTTCCACTCCCTTTGGCACTAATAAACCAAAGGTAATTATTAAGGAGCTCCTTGAAATCAATGTTTTCTTGCATAAGTATACTTGGACCCTTCACTTTGATGGTGCTAAATGCCTTCAAGGAGCTGAGGCAAGTTACATTCTCATAAGTCCTCTAGATAAAATCATTCCTTTAGCTTTTTTATTCACTTTTGATTTCACCAACAATATGACTGATTACAAAACTCTTATCTTAGGCATGAGAGTTGCTCTTAGTTTAGACATTCAATATCTTTGTGCTTTAGGTGATTCCCAACTAATTTGTCATCAATTTAATGGTGAATATCAATGTAAAAGTGAGAACCTTATTACCTATCATCAAATTACAACCACTCTCACTAATAATTTTATCTCTTTCACTATTTAGCCTATTCTTAGAAATCAAAATTCCATTGTTGATTCTCTTGCCTCTTCAGCTTCTCTATTTCATCCACATAAAGTTCTTTCTGATCCTTCTTTTCTTATAAAAATAATAAAATCTTTATCTTATAGTCAACCACTAGATTCACTTATCTATAATATTGTGGATATTACCATTAGACAAAGCCCTTGGTATAAATACAGCATTCAATTCTTATAAAACCAAACTTATCCTCCTAATTTAGACTCTCATGAAAAGACACACATTTATAAACAAGATTTCAAGTATGTATTTTCACATAACATCCTTTACTATCACAATGCTAAAGGTACCCTACATTGTTTTGTTTTACAAGATGAGGTCCCTCCTCTTCTTGAATAAGCAGATGGGGGCATTTGTGGTGGTCACTATGGTTGGCATACTACAACATGCAAATACCTATGTATGGGTTTCTTTTGGCCTACTCTTGAAAAGGATGTAATTGAATATGCTAAAAACATACTCCTTTTTAGCTTCATGATGATATTATCCATTCATTTCCTTTTGAGCTTCAAACTATCAAATCTTCTTGGCCATTTTACACATGGGGATTTAATCTCATTGGTAAACTTCCTCACTCCTAAGATGGGCATGTTTTTATCATCACCATTACTGAATATTTTACCAAATGGGTAGAATCCTTGTCCCTCATGAATGTCATTTTTCCTACCATTTCCAAATTTATTCTTAACCAACTTATTTTTTTCTTTCGTGTACCTCATATTTTCAATTTTTTATAATGCTGGTAATTTTAAAAACAAACATGTTAAACAAATTTACAAAAAATTCAAGATCGATCACAAGTTTTCCATGCCATATCATCCAAAATGCAATGGTAAAACTGAGGCCACCAATGAAATTATCAATAAAATTTCCAAAAAACAATTCCTAAGACTTGTATGGATTGGCATATTCATCTTTACCCTATACTTTGAGCCTATCAGAATAGCATACACACTGCCACTAATGCAACTCCATTTTCTCTAGTCTATGGTTTTGAGTTAGTTCTTCCTTTAAAAGTTGAGCTTCCCTCTCTTTGTATATCTCTTTATGGAATTATTATCAATGAAAAATTATGTGAAGCTCACTTTTATGCCCTTGATATTCTTGATGAATGTTGTATTTTTGCCTTGCAACATAACTACTAATATAAGGTTCATATCACCTGAAAACATAATAAACATGTTAAAATCCACACTTTAATGTTGGAGATATTATCCTTAAATTAGATTAAACCCATGATAAATAAGGTAAATACACCTAAAAATGGTGGGTTCCATATTTCCTTAAAGACATTCTTGGTCCAAGCACTTACCATCTTCAAACTAATGAAGGCCATGTCTTCAAAGATCCCACCAATGCTCAATTCTTTAAAAAGTACTTTCCCTAAACATTTACTTCTTCTCATGTTTTCTATCTATATCTGTCTAATAGTTTTTATAGGTTAATTAAGCATGGATCTTTCCCTTTTCAACATTTTCCTTCCTTTTGGAAATCTTTAGTCCTCTTTTTTGGTCTTTTGGTTTCTTGATGTACCATAGTCTTCCTTATCTTCTTGCATTTTCTCTTGTTTTTGCACCACTTAGGGTTTTTTTTGTGATTTTCTATGTAAGATCATGGATATGACCTAGTATTCCTCATAGAACCACCATCTTTTAAATCATTTCTTTTTCATGTTGTTGCTTGCCAATGTTGTTTTGGCATCTTTTGGGTTTTTATTTTATCGAGTTTCTTTATAATAAGGCTCCCTCACTTGGATTTTCTCTTACTTATCAACACCTTTGTGGGTCTTTTTTTTATGAGTTACTTTGTAAGACCACGGATAAGGCCTAACCATCCTCATAAAATTTCCACATTTTCATGTTCTTGATCCTTATTCTCAACTTTATATTTTTCTCCTTTTGTTAGATGAAATATACACAACAATCTATGTTAGCATGTTTTTCTCTATTTCCATATTTTTTATGATAAAGAATCACACTTTACTGTCATTATATCCCTCTTTTCCCTTTGTCACATTATTTGTGTTTTGAAGCAATTAAAATTGTTCCATGTGGCATTACTCTTTATTTTCCCCTTCCTTTCATCTCCTCATTGGATTAAACAAGGTTGAAGTCAAGATAACACTTTTATTTCACTTTGATTTATAAGACTCTTAGACCCCATGTTCTTTGAATTTTCTCTCTCTTAGTAGCTTTGTCCCAAGTTTTCAAATGAAATTCATCTTTAGCACCTATGTTTGGTTTTCCAAATCTGTATGGAAGAGGAATAAAAAAAGATATCAATAAAGTTAAAAGCTAAATCATTTGAAATAAAAGGCAATGATATCTAAAAGGCAACATATAAATCTTAAATGTCAAATTCACACCAAAAGATGTGATTCCAAGCAAATTTCCCATCTCCAATCAAATCTCAAAGTCCATAGTCATATTCACATAGATTCAAAGTCCTTTGGGGTGTAGTATGTTAGTAGATTGGAATATGATATTTCAACAAACTATATAGTGCTACCTACTTTCTCATGCAAGTACCCAATCTCCGTAGTAGACTGATAGCTTTGTAAGGGCTCCTAAAGAATGGGGAGCACATCATGGGGAGGTAGGTCCATTTTACTTTTCATGCATATAGCCTTCATGGGATGATATATATACTCAATTTATTGACCTAATACTTGTGTCCGTAAGAAAAGTTCTTCATAGTCCTTAAGGTTGAAAGTCCTCTTGTTTTAACAAACCAAATTTGAGTGTCATG
This sequence comes from Torreya grandis, assembly GCA_037957365.1. NCBI lineage: Eukaryota > Viridiplantae > Streptophyta > Pinopsida > Cupressales > Taxaceae > Torreya > Torreya grandis. The sequence goes on from JARHVA010005860.1 coordinate 793,533, forward strand.
ACTTTGATAAAGAGTTCCTCTACCTTGGTTTTTCCTTCATTCTCCCCTCTACCCATTTCATTTTCCCCCCTTGATAGGTAAATTGTGATTCTAAATCTATTTTCCCTTCTTCTTTAATTCCTTCTTCTTCATCTCTTAAAAACATGCTAGCACTACTTTGTTTCAGTTTTATCTATCCTTAGATAAAAACAACATGTTTTAAAAACAATGGATTCTTCTTACTTTACACAATAATTTTTCATTTACTAAACTTAATTTACCTTCTTTTTACCATTTATCATGGTTCTATTGTCCTAATTTTATGAAAATTTGAGTTCGTACCCTTTTTCCATTATTGAGTGTGGATGGCTTATTACTTCTCACTCAACAATGGTGTTTTCCCTTTTATGCCTTTTTCCATTGATGGATGAGATGTGGATTATTACTTCTCACTCATCAATGTTGTTTTGCCATTTTGTTTCATCTTTTACCATCCATTTATTTTTTGTTTTACCATCCTGTTTAACATGTATCCTTGGTTTGATTTGGTGAGTTTTCCTTTCTTACTTAAGAATAGCTTGTTTGAGTTTTTTGGTCTTTAGTAGCCTTGAATTTTTAGTTACCTAATTTACTCTTGTTTTTTGACTTGGTCATTTGGTTTAAAATAGAACCTGTCACCCTAGCTTGCCAAATTTACCAAGTACATCACATTCTCATAGCACTAGTTATATTGGTTTTTCTTGCATTTGTTTTTTTTCTCTTTAGTTTTGTATTCTTGGCCTTGTCAAAATCAGTCTCTAAGCCTTACACAATAAAAAATAACAACACCATAGACACCATCCTATGATAAAAGGTAATTCAAGGTAGGCATTAAATTTACATTTTAGTTATTTAATTTCTATATTAGTTTTCCTTTCAATCATTTCCTTTCAATTATTTTTTCTTTAAAATACTGTAACTTTTTTAGCATCAAGGTTGTGACTATCCTTATATTCTTTCTCAAATCACCATCCCTTATTACACCTTGATGACACGTGATGAGCTTCGAGTGGTGCATATGTATACACATAATATTTTTAAATTTTATCAATTAATGACACTTTACATCTTATAGGAACCTATCAAGACTCAACCTATCTAAGTATATGCCCTAAGGGGTGCACCAAGAAGGGGGTGGGTAGACCTTTGGTGATTTTTAGGATTTTTGTCCCTTATTTCCACATTATTACCAATCTAACTAGACCCCAAACCCATGCCCTAAGCTAATTCTCCTCTCTTGAGTATTCCTCTAGTTTTTTCCTCTGTCATTCCTCCTTTCTTATTTTAAACTCCTTTTTAGAATGTCAATTGTACTCGATCAACTAGGCCAACCCATTATAGTTTAGGGGTATTATTTACTATACATTATCCCTCAAACTTGGTAAATTATCCCTAAAAATACATTGGGTTGAATGGGTCAACCCTGTACATCTAGAATTCTCAAAATGATTTAGGGAAAGATCCACCTATATATATAAGATCATTTCGATCATTATTGATATGTGCAATCAAGACTTATTATTCACTCATGCTTCTTCACAATCTAATCTTCCACCATTCTACTTGATGAGACTTAGTTTAGGTTTCTTATTTGTAGAGTTTAGTCTTGTGGATAAGTCTTAGATGCTTTGGCCTTTCTTACTAATCCTTATAAACCATAACAACCTCTTGTGAAGCCCTTTTGGCCAAGGGAGATATTGAATCTCAATGGGTTCACATTCAGGTAAATATATTCTAACTTTGGTCTCCTCATTTTTAGTAGATATAAGTAGCATAAGTGTTGGCTCAAATAATATTATCTTTCATATTTTATGTATTAGGGTGCTACTCATACTTATTTTAATTGAAGTTCCCTATACATGTTTGTTTTATTGATTTTAACCCCCACTTTGTGCCACAAGCTTTGGTGTGCACTAGATTAGACTTTTAATTTCTTGATATTAAAATAAGAGTGAACATTTTAAAACTTTGGACTCCATTAGGGTTGTGTGATTGTGTTAGACTATAAGATTTAAAACCCTTCCTAACATGATGTGTTGTGATAAGTGATACAAGTGATCCCTTAATCGGGTATAGTGGATCCCCATATTGGTCATGATCCCACTTAAAAAATTTATTCCCAATCAAAAGTGTATGTGTGATCTATCTTATATAATCTAGGATTAATCCATAGACATGATACATTTCTAATTACATACACTTTCTCTATTATAGAAACTCAGCAAGTCTCAATCTCTCTAAGTACACACCTAAAGGGGCACACCAAGAAAGGGATGGGCAAAGCATTGGTGCCTTGTAGGATTGTTTTCCCTTACTACCACTTGATATCTACACAACCATCTCCTAAAAAGCCATTCTCCTAAGCTTTGCCTTCTCTTTTTTACCCTCCTCTAGTCATTTTCTACCTTCATTAACCCTTCCATAGCCTAAAATCCTTATTTAAAATTTATGTTACATTATCAACACCATTTAACTTGTAATATAATTAATAAAATTTATTTAGGGTTTAGGTCAGCCCCTAGCTGACCTAGACCAAGACCTAATGTATTTTTGTCAATAATGATATAAGGTCATTTAGGTCAACCTTATTAGCCTAAAGTTTTAAAAAGGAGTAGAGTTAGATTCAACTATATAAACACATCCATTTCATAATTTATTTAGGAAGAGAAGAAGAGATAATAATTGTACATGTCTCTGTCCACCATTCTAGTTGAGGAGCATAGCTTAGGGTTTCATACTTTCTTTAGTGATACAGATCTTGCCTTATAGAGAATTCATTTGGATGGATTGATAGGTTGTGTATCCTAGAGCTGATTTATCCTTGTCATCCTTACATACAAAAACAACCTCTTATAAAGCACATTGGAGAAGGGAGAGATTGAGGTTTAGTGGGTTCATCTTCAAAGGTAAGTATTCCTAACTTTGTTCCTCCTTTGTAAGAGTATATAGATATGCATGTGTACTTATCTCTCATACATTATGATCTATATAAATTGACGTGAGTATATTTCTTCTATGCATGTTTAATTTTAATGTTTATTGCCCCCATTTTGTGCCATAATATTTTGTGATCACTAGATTAGACTTTGCTTTACTTGTTATTAGTTTAGTGAATATGAAAACATAGGACCTAATTAGGGTTATTGCATAGTTCTTCTTTACTAGAGAATTTGAAACCCTCCCTAGTGAATTATTTATGGTATGATATCCCTTGTCTAGGTCTATTAGATCCATCTTAGTCATGACCATGAATATATAATGTGTCCATAATTGGAAGTGTAAGTAGGATTTATCTTCTCTGAGTTAGGATTGATTTATAGATCAATCACATTTCCCTTTACATAAATTCCATCTCATAACTAGGCATGATCATAGGGCAAGAATGTAGTTCTATACATTAATCTCCACCCTGATGTAATGGTGATAATAATTTTTAGCCACAATGTCCTAGAGGTAGAGATATCCAACTTGGCTCACATGTTGACAATATTTGTTGTTAGTGTTACTTTAGGCTAGAATGGGTTCTTCATCTCGTAATCGGGATTGATTCAAGGGCAAGAATATGTACCTATATGTTAATAACCACCCCTAATGCGGTTTCAATGATATTTTTTGGCCATGAGGCCCTAGAGGTAGATATATATAACTTGTTTCATAATTTGACAACATTTGTTGTCAATGTTGCCTGAGGTTAAAATGGGCACTTTATGTATACACATAATATTTTCAAAATTTATCAACTACTAATGCTTTATATCTTTCAATAACCCATCGATTCTAAATATATATAAGTTCATGCCCTAAGGGGTGCACTCAGAAATGGGTGGCCATAACATTGGTGCTTTATAGGATTGTTGTCCCTTTTTACCACTTGATATCTACACACTTGTCTCTTGAAAACATCCTCCTAAGATTTGCATCCTATTTTTCACCTTCCTCTATTCATTTTACACTTTCATTATCCCTTTCCCTAACCTAGACCTCTTTTGGTAGTTTACATGACTATGTCAGCCACATCGACCTTATATTGTTATTTACAAAGCTTAATAAGAACTAGGTCAACCATGGCTGACATAGTTTATAACCTAGTATGTTTTTTTCAATTAGGTCAACCTTGTTGAGATAAAATTTCAAAATGGTTTAGGGTTATATCCTCATACATAAACATATCCATTTATCCATTCTTATAAAGACATCAAGAGTTAAATATTCATTTGTACTTCTTTATAATCTGCTCTTCCACCATTCTACTTGAGGAGTCTTAGCTTAGGGTTTCTACTTGGAGAATAATATTGTCTTGTTGAAAAGTATTGGATGCTTTCATTTTTATTAGTGATTCTTAAAAACTAAAAAAACCTCTTTAGAAGAAACTTTGGATAAGGGATAGATTGAGTCTCGACGGGTTTATATTCAAGGTAAGTATCTCTAACTTTGCTCCTCTCTTTAGTAGATAGAAGTAGCATAAGTAATGGCTTTTGAATATTTATCTCTCTCCATGAATTAGGGTTTTACCTATACATATATTAAATAGTATTATATTGTGCATGTTTAATTTTATGTTTAATAACTCTCATGTTGTGCCACAAGCTTTGGTGAGCACTAGATTAGACTTTTATTTTACTTGCTATTAGTATAGTGAATATGAAAACATAAAACCTAGTTAGGGTTATTTATAGTTTTGTTTTACTAAAGGATTTAGAACCTTCCCTATTGATATTATTTGTGGTAATATATCCCTTAATTATATCTAGTGTATCCCTATTTGTCATGACCTTGATTATCTCGTGTGTCCCCAATCAGAATTATAAGTAGGAACTATCTTCTCTGAGTTATGATTGATTTATAGACCTTCTACATTTCCTATTCCATACACTTTATCTCCTAACCAAGTGTGATTAGAAGATAGTAATGTATTTATAGATATTAATCACCACCCTAATGTGGTCGTGATGATATTTTTCATCTATGAGGCCTTGGAGGTGGAGATATCAAACTTGGATTGCATATTGACAACATTTATTATTAGTGTTGCTTAAGGCCATAACGGGTGATCCATCTCCTAAAAAATCATGATTAAAGGCCAACAATGTAGTCTTAAATGTTAATCAACACCCTTGATATTGTGTCAATGATATTTTTTATCCATGAGGCCCTAGAGGTAGAGATCTCCAACTTAGCTTGCATGTTAAAAATATTTGTTATCAATATTACTTGAGGCTAGAATGGGTGATATGTCTCCTAACCAAGCATGATATAAGGCTAATAATGTGGTCTTAGATGTTAATATACACCATTTATGTATTGGTAATTATAGTTTTTACCCATGAGTCTCTAAAGGTAGAGATATATAACTTGGCTCACATGTTGACAACATTTATTGTCAATGTTACTCGAGGTCAGAATGGGTACTTTGTCTCCTAGCTAGGCATGATCAGAGGTAAAAAATGTGGTCTTAGACATTAATCACCACCCCTAATGTGGTGGTGATAATATTTTTTAGCCATAATGCTTATAGAGTCAAGATATCCAACTTGGCTTCCATGTTAATAGCATTTGTTATCAATGTTGCTTGAGGCTAGAATGGGTACTCTATCTCCTAACCAAGCATGATCAGAGGCCAATAATGTGGTCCTAAAAATTAATAACTACCCATGATTGTTTGGAGATGATAGTTTTTAGAGATGATGCCCTAGATGTAGAGATCTCCAATTTGGCTCACAAGACATGTTACTTGAGGCTAGAATGGGTGGTCCATATCCTAATCAGGAATGATTAGAGGTTAATAATGTGGTATTAGACATTAATTTCCACCTTTGACATGGTGGTGATGCTATTTTTTAGTCATGAGTCCTTAGAGGTAGATATCTCCAACTTAGATTGCATTTTGACAACATTGGTTACCAATGTTGGTTGAGGCTACAATGTTGTTTGAGTGAGTGTTTATCAAACTATCAAACCATAATTCCTTTTCTATCAGACTTATATCATTATCATATCATCTTAATATTGTATCATGCTTACATCATCATTCATGGGATCTTCAAATAAAGTTATTTCTTGAATTGATGGCCATTGAGAATTTTTTGCATATTCATAATCATGTGTTATAATATTTAGTGGGTTATCATATAATGTGTGTTGTGTTTATTATGATGTTATAGCCATATAATACCTTATTAAATTTGGTACATCCAAAAATACAATATTTAATAGTAGAACTCACCATCACATCAATTCATAGGAGCTAAATAAATATATGGTCCGTACAAATGGCATGAAATTGTGTACAAATGTGGGAATAGGTGTTTTTCAAGTGTTGAAGTTGGTTTAAAGGTTGGGGAAATCTATGAGATGATATATGGCCAAAACTCAGTCCCTAAGAAGTGTAAAACCCTAGTGGGACAAGTCTATAGTAGAGTGTAGTTTTTAGGTGAGATCAAGAAAGGTCTTGAGATATTGAGAAGAGTTACAATAGGTTGGGAGTGAGGTGTTTGAGGTGTTTCAAGGGTCATTAGATAATGAAGAGAAGGTATATCAATCATGGACAATAATAAACCTAATTATGCCTTGTAAGGTTAAGATCCTAAGAGGAAGAAAGGTGAGAAACTTGAAGGGATAGAGGTGTAATGTTTTGAGCATAGTTGAGTCAAATTGTAATGAGGTCTATATAAGGAGATAAATATCAAGTAAAAGTTTGTAGGCCTAGTTAGGCCTAATCCTTGAAGCTAGAAAGGGGAAGTAAGTGGATAAAGTGGAACAGTGGAGGTCTAATCTTATAAAAATAGAATTTTAAGATTAAAATGAGTATGATAAGTATGATAGTGGGGTAAAGAGTGAGAAAGAATGATGTAGAAACGTCAAAGAATGTAACTACCCTCAAAACTTGGACTGGATAAAAATAGTAAGTGGCTGCAAATTTATCATTCTTTAAGGTTATAAATGCATGTGAGAGAGTTTCAAAAGGGTGAGGCATGGAGAAGAGTAATCTCGAGGAGACTAGAGAGAGTGAGTGATATGTATGAATAAAATGAATGCCTTAGGAGAGTATTGATATGTAGTGAATCTTATATGTTTATCTCTTTTGATTATAGATTAATTTCCGGTTACTAATTCTCAAGTAAAGAATATTCTATATTGGTTAAACTAGATCTGTATAACTTAGTCATAACACAGTCAATAAGTAAGAAAGTTAAAAAGTCTTAGAATACATTCAAGTGTTTTATAAAATGTCAAATTCTTGTTAAAATATTACTTTTATATCATCACTGTTAGTGCTATAGGTTTTAACCTAGCTTAGGGGAGTAGTGTTCATGTCCTAAACTCAAACCTAGGCTAACATGGGAATGGCCTTAGGCTATGGGTTACCTAAAGTGTATGTTAGACCTCTATATTTTAAGGGGCTAGCTCCCCTAAATTTTTCATTTAAATATATTTCTGAGTCTTAATCCTATCTCTAATTCTTAATGTGTTGGGATGAAAAAGTTAAAGGATAATGCATGAATGAAAACCTATCCTAAAGTGTGGTGATGCACTAGATAATAATTCTATCCATTCATTCAATTTTGCACTCTTAACACCTAGTAGACAATGCATAGATGTGAGAGACTATCTCTAATGACTTATAAGCATCAATATTTCATTTATAGGTTAGTTTAATGACTAAAGTGAGAGGGTAAAGATAATAAGGCCTAGTTTAAGGCACTTCCAATCTAATTTCCACTTCAAACTTGAGCTTTCAACCTCACAACACACTAGATAACCTGCCAAGAAGTTTTTTATACTTAGGTGTAACTTGGACCTACAAAAAGGGACTCCATACCAATATTACATATGAATACAATCATAAACACACAAATTATAGATCATGAAAAAGTTGAAAGATACTATATTCATCATTCAAAAGGTGCATGAGTACAAGTATTAGTAAATTCTCCTCATACCAGCCTGAGGGATATAATCCAAGGAAAAACCCTTGAATATATAGAATATATTAGGAGATAATAAGGATAATATAGCATGGAAAGGTGGAGGGGAGGTCATCAATTACCATATTCAACTCAAACTTTAGTTACAATAGTCACACAATTCCCATTTTAAACCCTCCATCCAATGGACCTCCTTGATGGATACCTGAATGAGCTATTGGAGTTGAAATGAGGTGGTATAGGGTGAAACTAACATATTAAATTCATTTTATATCATGATCATGCCTCATAAATGTAAATCATTCCATTTTATGGTAGTTAAAATCATGAATTAGGCCCTCAACCATGTAACAACCCAGTTTCTTCTACATCAAAGTGACAAAATTAAGAAATTGTCTCAACTTCCATCATAGATATGAAATTAACATTGAATGTTATTCAAGGTTTAGTTATTAGGTGTAGCATATTTATACTAACTTACTCCACTAGAATTTCAAATCTAATTGATCTCTCCTTATTGACCAAATAAGCCAATTAAGCCACTAGGTCTAATTGCCTAATTGCTTGCATATTGACCTCCATGAAGCCTAAAATAAAGCTTGATAATCTATGTATGATTGTGATTCATTAATAAAACAACACCTCAAACCATGATATATTCTTAAATAAGCTTTATACACATGGAAATTCACTTCTCTTATCCAGTTGGTCTATTTTGCTTAAGTATCTGCATACTGGTAATTTTGAATGTACTTAAAAAGTAATTTATAGCTGAATTTTTTAACATGTTATTCCTTGATTATCTGGATTGAATCTTAAACCATCCATTCCAAGGATTGGAATCACTATGGACTATCAAACACCCTTCTTTTTTCTTAAAAACCTAAAAAATTACATATTTCTAAGGATTTTATACCATGTCCATACCATCAAGTACCATTAGGTGAATCATTTATGAGTGTAATTTGCCTTCCATGAGCTTTTTAGATCATTATTAGGTGTTATGATGCCAAAACATCAAGTTTTTTGAGATTGGGTCTACATATGTTTTTAGGGAGGTTTAGGGGTGCTTAAGAGTCTTAAGGATAGTTTATACTATACAGACATCCAAGTTAAAAATAAATTCCATGAATCTCTAGGAAATAACCTAATAAAATTACATGAATGGGATCATCAATTCCCATGCAAAGGGTGGATGAATATATAAATGTCAAAAGGTGACCCTAGGGTAGTCTATAGGTGATTTATGAGTGCCTAACTTCTTAAGGTTTGTTTATGAAGACTATAAACCTAATGTTAATAAACATATCATGTATTATTGGTTCACATTTATACTTAAATTTCCCTAAGAAATTTTCTCCTGATAACCTACACAGTGGAGTGGGTGAGTGCTTGATGTTGGCACTTGGGTGGACTGTGTGCAGGGTTGGGTACTTCGAGTGAGGTTTTAAATATTTTTAAACTTTTACTCACTAATTTCCACCTAAAATCTCCTATATTATGTATCAAACATCTTCATACTCCCAATTTTGATCATACAACTTGTTGTAGGAGCTTGAAGGAGCTTTGATGTAGCACTAGGGTCTATAGTTAGGCCTATATAATTATGTTTGAGGCCTACCACTAAGTTAATTAACTATAGTGTTGAGTTTTAGACCCATTTATAGTAATATTTAGGACCTTATAATCATTTTTAACTGATTCAAAACCATATGATGGCTCTAATTTGACTTGTAAATATTCCAAGACTTGGTTTTGTCTATCTAGCACCTTAAACTATCTGTCCTGAACAAAGCTTGGTCTGAGACAAAACAATGGGTATATCCACTATTTTTCTAACTAAGAAAATATCATGGGTAATTTTTATTACTCATAATTACAATATCCTCTAAATTTTAATACTTAACTCTATCTAAAAGGGTCTCAAATGACCAATTTGACTCAAACAGGCCTCATACTACCTACAAACTATGTTTAAGCATGAAACCCTTGAGTTTGAGGCCATTTTGGGTGCCCTGATGGACCAAACACCATCACCACATCTTCTCTTCCTAATTCCTATCTTCTTCCATCCTTATTCATCACTCTCTATGGTTTTGGACTTGCTTGTGGGAGGCTTGAATTTTCCCAAAGGTGATGTCAGCCTATAAGGACTAGAACATGACTTTAGGCATGTTTGGTCTCAATTAAGTGTTACAAGCCTAAGGGACCTATGAAATTATTATATACTACCAAATATATCATAAATTTTCTTTATATTATGTTTTTATCCCTCTTCAAATTTTCATTTGATTCCCATCTTTAGCCAGGTCCTTCTTCTTTCCATGCTACCTGTAGGTACTCTTGCTAGCCTGTATATTTGGGTAAAGGTGGATCTATGAAATCCTTTCATCCCATTCATGTAATTATTAAGGAGTTTCATAACTCCATTCATACCTCCAAGATTTATTACATTAACATTCCAAGTCTCTAATCAACCTAAACCCTGCATACTACAAACAGTCCCCTATAGTTTAGACACAGTCGTGAATGTGAAACTCTGAGGAGATATGTTTTAGTTTTTATACCTCATTTTCGGTTCCTAAAACTATTTATGCCTTTATATTTCATCCACATCCATATTAAATTCTCATATAGTACACTTACATCTATAGAACCACCCAACATATATGGTACTATCAACCTCTTTAATGCATAAGCATGTCTTTCTATAAGTATTCTTTAAGATCTCTTAGTTTTAAAACTTGATCATTAAATAATTAAAAGTATGTGTGATCACACTAAAACTCACATCTAATCATATTAGAGTCCATTAATAAATTCACTTCTCTATTTCAGTTTCAAACCTCCAAGGATGAATTTAGCCTCATTATGGTTGCTAAGAGACTAGGGTCTATCTGAAATAGAACAATGGATATATCCACTAAATTTATAACCCTTAGGGCATAATTGGTACCTTGAAACAATCATCATGGTCAACTACACCAAAATTGAGATCTTTATTTCATCTCTACATACTTCAAAGGCACACATCTCACCAAAACTATTTATACATAACTGACTAAGCTCTCTTAAAACCCTATTTCTTATCTTCATCTATGACTAAAATGATAAATGTAAATTTGTTATGAATACCTAATTATTTTTTTATCTAAAATCCTACTCATTTATTAATACCCTCTAATTTTCCTTGGCCTTTATTCCATTACAATAATTATTTATTTCCATTAACAAAACTACTTTGGTGACTAGCCTGTAGGTATATATTCTTGCATTTTTGACTAAGTAAGGGGGTAGCCATTCCTTTATATAGGTGTCATGGATATTAAATATAAAATTTAAACTAATAATTTTCCTTTTTAATCTAACCTTTCCATAAATTTCCTCAATAGTGACCCCTAACCTCTGATCAATCACAAATTTTATTCAACCTTCTTAATATGTCAAGGCATAGGCCAATTAAGGTGTCTATAGGTGCTCATCAGGATTGTGATGGAAGAAGGTGACCTAAATTAACTTTAAGTTCTTATATAATGATATTTTATTAAATATTTGGATGCACATTCTTTGAGACTCTTACCAATCCTTAAACCTTAAATAGCCTATGCAGTGTCTCTTAGGGACCTTGTTATAGTTAACCTAAAATGGCTGACTGTAGGTGTCCTTATGCATCCTCAAATAACCACATGTCCATATAGGTCTAATATCTATGATCTTATAATATTTTACATTCTCATGGTGGTCCTTTTACTTACACATGGTGCTTTTCAACTCTATCTCCTACAACTTATCTTGTCTTGTCCCTATCATGGTGACTATAGGTTCTTAAGGTGTTGTTGTAAGTGTTCATTATGCTTGTGATGGAGATAATGATTTGATGAATATGGGGTAATGATATATTCCAAAACTCTCATAATTCACTTAATACCTTACTATTCATCTCTTATTTAGGGTAAACTTTTATTCCTTTTCAACACTCCAACTGTCAAGAATCTCTTGGCTTCAATCACTATATGGACTGAGACAGTCCACATGTGTTACCTAGGGTGAATGATTTAAGGTTACTTATGGGATTTACATTGTATAAGGTACTTGTTTAACACTCATAATTATTTTTCTTATCTCTCACCTAATTATCTTTGAAATGGTCTCCTTACTTATGCTTCTTGAATACTCTACTAGAGTAGACAAATAACTAGTTGTAGATGTGTTTTTGTTATCTTAATAGAGCATAAGACTAGTATGAAACTACATTTACATGATATCATGACTTATAAAGGTTAAAAAAGGTGTATAGCCTTGTTTATCTTATTTTGGACTCAAGAGGGAGGGTGGATGGGTGGATAAATATGATAGTGGAGTGATAAGGAGATGGGATCATGAAGTAAGGTGTCTAACATAGTAGGGTGGTAGTGAAAGAGTGTAAAATGACAAGGTATAGATTATGGCATGGATGAAAACATGAGAGACTTCCCAAGATAACCTATATGAATCTTGACATTCTTAAGACACATAACTAAGCAAATATAATCTTTTGAAGGCATAAAACCTACCTACATAGTCAAAACATATAACTTAGAAAACTTTGAAGATTATTAACTTTTACAAATGACCTAAAACTTTGAAAATAGGGACTATGTGGGTCTGTAGATAAATGGCATGGTTTATAGGTCTACTAAGGTTTCTATGATGTTTAAGAGCTAGCTTTCAAGGGCATAAGAATGACTAATCACCAATTGAACTCTTCTTTCCATCTTTTTGAGATTATTATAAACCCTATAGCTGTCATTGATCCTTTTAATAGTGTTTTCATATAGTGATCTTCACTTATGCATAAACATTCTTTCTTTGAGATCATATGAGGTAAAAGAAAGGCCATTGGACCCTCAATTTGAGTAAGAAGTCATTGGAACCATAAAAAATCCTTTGTCAACTCTCACATTCAGATCATAGCTCCTGATGAACACACCAAACCTATGTTCATTACACATACATGTCTAAAAGTTACACATAGGAACCAAATATGAAGATTTTCCACTTCTAAAATCTCACACATGTGATAAAAATGTTCAAATTTCCATGGAAGGTTCTTGCAAGACTTTGGAAAATAGGATCAATCATTATATTGAGTAAATTAGATAAAATTCCATGAAAACTACCCAATTTAAAATGGCCTATGTAGATGTGAGGGTCATACAAATTCCTTAACTTCTTAATTAATGTTCATAAATATGAGGAGACCAATATCCAAACAAATTCCCATGATTGGAACTTTCCTAAGTGTACTTGTGACCAAGATCTAAGACCTCTATTCTCTCTCCTCTATATGGTACAAGCAAAAACCTGAGGAGATATATGAGCTTGAAAAGAAGGGTATGTGAAGTGAAATAATAGTTTTGGGATTTTTTGACATCCATTTAAACTAAATGTTTTTTATACATCACACATTATCTTACTTTCAACCTCTGATATTCTTTTGTATGGTACAGACTATACAGTTTTGTAAAACTACATAAATAGCCAAAAAAGTGTGTTTTCCACCATTTTCTCTATGTTCAAACATTGAAATTCCATTTGGGGATTAAATTATGGTAATATATGATAAATAATCCTATCCAAGCAAGATAAAATTTAGGTAGGAAGTGGAGAATCCACAAGGTGGCATGTGGGACCCACTTGGCTCATGGAAAGGCATAAATGGATCTCAAAAAGGCTTTTAAGACTTAGAAATGTATGGGGTAGTAATGTGGCATGGATAAAATATATTCAAGGCCCATTTTAAATAAAACTAATCAATTTTATTTCCCTTTTCTAATTTATAGACAAATAAGTTTATATGCAAGGGGTTTGAAGGGTGATTAATGGTTTAGGAGGGGTAATGAAGGAATTATATGGTTTAGATAAGCATATCATGTCAAAATTACTTGAATAAATCATGATATTAATATCATATCCTCCAATCATGTTAAAACTCCTTCATACTACCAAAATACTAATACACTCCTCAAATAGGGCTAAAACATTAGTTTGACTTCCAAGACCTTTTGACAATGATCTCTCTCATCTCACGACACTATGACACCTAAAACATCACCAAAATGAATAATAGGCACTCATGACACCATGGATCAAGCATTAAACTATGAAACATCATGATGGTCTTAATAAGATTCATATGCTCTCAACAGGACAAGTGTCACATGACTACATTGGGGATCATTATGAGTAGGCTAAAATGTTAGTCACTAAAAGTTATCGATATCAGGGGTTGACATTTGGCTTGTGAGCACAGAATTTGAAAAATCACTAAGTAAGGTTTCTTATGAACATAACATGGTTTAATTTCATTATACATCATTTATAAATACCATGTTACATGATCATAGTCAATTTATAAAAACTTCATTTAATCAGTCAAGTAAGGGAGGAAATCAAGAGTTCTTAAGATTTTTAATCAAGATTTGAGGTCTTGAGAGGATGTTATAATCATTAAATATATGATATTAACTCTTAAAAAATCTAAGAACTTATTTTGGAAACTCAAGATTATTTGAATATGGATATGGAATGGGGTTAGAATGTGAAGGTAAATAATCATATGAGGCTCAATTGGGGATAAAGAACTTTGACAAATAGTTTTAAGCTTTCAAACCTATGTACCTAAATCAAAGAGAGTTAATTTTAAGTGAGGAAGGAGAGTTTATATTTCATATTTTTTCATGGGGAATATGGTATGGATCCTAGAAGGAAAGAGGTATAGAAAATGGTGAAGAGTGAGAAGGAAATTGAGCCTAATGATGAAAAGAGAGAGGAATGGTGTCAATGAAGCTAAGAACCTATATAACAAGATGATTATCATAGATTAGACTCAACTACCATAGTGATATGAAATAGAAATATGTTTTAGGCCTAGGCTATACATCAAATAAGGCCTCAGGGGAAAGAAGAAGCTTTGAAAACATGAATTAGGCCTACTGGTCCTTGTATCCCTACTTAGGAAAAAGTAAAAGATAGGTAAAAGGAAGATTTGGGGCATTCAAGAAGGTTTGTTGGAAGCTATTGTAGGTGACTCTAAGTACATAGAGATGGTAGATGACAATAGGCCTAGATAAGCTTAGAAGGTGCATTGAGAGAGTGAGCCAAGATTGATTGCAAGAGGAGAGTAGAGAATATAGAGTGAGTTGAACCTTGAGAGGTGACTAAAGTGAAGATCATAATACTAAAGAAAAATAATAGAGTGTTGGTGTTGAGAAGAAGAGATTATAGTGAGGAAGTACATGACTGAGGTGAATAGAGTATGAAATATTATAAAAAAATATTTATGAAAGAGTTTAAAATATATTCAAAATCACAACAAATTATTGCACAATACATTAACATAATTATATGTAAATTTTCCATGAATTTTAACGACATTAAATAAATTATAATGTTTAAAAAGTGAAATTTTTAACAATATATATGTATATAAATTATATCCATGAAAGCCATAAAGGCATATAAAATATGAACACGATAAAATATCTGAGGTCAATGCCATATAGACATATATAAAATATTCCAAACAACTATTCATCAGTCCATATAGGCATAAAATAAAATGTCATAAAACATGATCTCCTAATCATCAAAATTCATCACTCTCTTTGGCTTGCTTGTCGAATCCTCTTCCCTAGATGCCTTGTAACTAAAGGTCTCTAAGCGGATTGAATATGAGTCCTCTTCAACTACAAACTCACTTGTAGATCCAACTATTCATATACAAATGTTGTTATATATTTTACATGCTACAACAAGATACTTATAAAATTAACATGTTAAAATTTTAAAATCATGCAAAAATTAATCATAAGTACACTTATCATAATCTAGTAGTCATGGTTAATTTGAGACTAGCATTCAAGAAGGTCGATGATAGGTTCACATTGGAAAATAGGATGTGAAATGGATCACTACTATGAGTTAGTGACCTAATCCTAATGATGGAAGGCATAGGTCCCTAAAAACATATATATACATACAAATTAAAAATTCAAAATTGTCTCATGCCAAAATGTTTAACTAGTTTTTTGTTTTCTTTTAAAAATGAATATTAATTACTAAAAACTCAAATAAAAATAGGGTTTATGGGTAATACATGTGGATCATAAGATGTGGTTCATCACTTTGAATCTAGTGATTGTGAGAACTCCTTTTTGGCTGGGAAGGCCAACTTTCACACATGTAAATACTTGACAAAAATGGATTAATAGATATTTGGGTGGATTTCCTAATCATGGATTAGTTCCAAGAAGTGGTACACTTATTCAGAAGGATATCAGCCCACTATTCATGTATTTAAATTAATAAAAAACATAATAAATTATAAATAGATAAATGATATGATAACAATGCTAATTAAGATTTTCATCCTTGATTAATTCAACAATGTAAATGAAATATTCTTCCCAATAAATGAAAGCAAAATTTACATCATCTTGAATAATAGCTAATTATTATTTAGTGGCTTCATAAGAGGGTGAATAAATGATGGCATAGAGGGATATATTAAAGTATATGTCACTCTGATATGCAAATATAGGTTTGGAAACTATGGGGAGATCAATTATACTAGTTACATCATAAACTAAACTAGGTAGAGTCATCTATAAGAAAAAAGCCATGTTCAAACAATAGTAATCAGAAAAAGGATTGAAAATAGAGGTTGAGGATTAAGTTCTTGAAGTCTATCAATTAAACACAATAGATCAATGTCGATCCTATAAGGATCAGTGTTGATTGGTAGAATTAATGCCAATTTAGAATGAATTGACATTGATTATCTCTAAATCTAAATTTAATAAAGTAGAGACTGAAATAAGATAGATTTGCTAATAGGGATGGATAAATGGATAAAAATGGTGATAAAAATATTTTAATGATTAAATAAATAGCTAAATAAATAATGATTGAAATATAATGATAAAATAAAACACAATACTTACCTTTAAATAAATTATGAATAAAGTGAAATTCCTTCACAGGCACAGGTAATTACTCAAGTTCCATAGAGGATGTGATTGAACACAACAAACATCTAGCAGAGTGTCATTAAGAATGTCAAAAAAATTATAATAATTCTAACAGTAATTTGAGTCTCTAATTTTTTTGGTTTGGAATGTAAAGGTAAATTGCATATTTATGGTTTAACACTAATCCAGAGAATCAATGCCAATTATGGGATAATCATCACTGATTTACCCAAAATAGGGCCTTTTCTTCAACCATGGGTAAGAATATCTTAGAAATGGGTGGATTTTTTTGCTAGGGACTCCACATGGGGATAAAATGGTTACAAGGGTAGATTCTTAGGCTATAAATGGATTAAGAGGTTGGGAGGGGTAAAAAGGTGAAAGTAACAACTATTTATTGGGCTAATAAATGGTAAATAATCTAAACATTAGGATAGGATTTATTTAGGAAATTTAAGTAAATAGGACCTATGATACCTAATTAATCATCCCCAAGGGTACAAAATCATAGTGTCTACAATATGTTTCTATAGTCATCCCACCTATCAATTTGACCCATTAATGACTCAAATTGATAAACAAATCTCTGTAGTGTGTTTTTCAGGGAAATTTGGTGGGGGTTGTTTGAATGTGGATCCCATAATGACCTAATTATATTCTCAAGTTAAAACTTATTTTCTATTGTATGGCTTGATAAATCTTTTTGAGTACCTTTAGCGGCTTAAGGAACTACAAGAGGTTTAGGAGGGTTTTGTAGGTGAGGAGGGATTGGAAGATTAGGAGGGATAGGAGGTTTTTGGGGGTTAGGTATTGGCACATTAGACATTACATGTGAAGATGTAAAAAACATAATAAATAATTGCAATAAAAATAAAACAAAATTAAAAAAACTAGGATCTAATTGCATAAAACATGTTGGATTACCTCTCCTTCAGTGTGGCATTGTCAAATTGAAGGGTACCTATATCCAAAATGTAGATTCTTGCTTGCTCAATCTTCCCACTCCAAAGCACTAGTTTTATCGTCTTCATCTTCCTCATGATTTTAGCTGTGTGAAATGATAATTGATTTGGCTTTCACTTTTTTTTGTTTTATTATATGAATACTATGTCTATAGTTATTCTACATATGTAGTTTAGCCTCAATAAAATTTGAGGCTAACTTTAAAAACCATATACACGGTTCTAATAATGACATACATGGAACATTTTTTGGAGAGGGAGTGGAATTATTTCCACTTTTTGGCCCCCCAATTTTATTCATAAACCCATATACTTACATGCATCTAGATTATATTTTTCTTATAATTAAATGTTGTTAACTATGTTATTTCCATGAAGGTTAAGGGTATTTGTAATTAGTTAGTTTTACACTTTAATGTGTGCATATATACACTCTTTTACAACATAAATAGATAATTTCCTATATATTTTCCATCAATAATGGCATGAATTTACCATTCCACAAATAAATCAACTTAAACATGAAGGAAATGTGATCATTTGTTACTATGTTATTAGGTTCATTAAAATGTTTATAAAAATGGATCTTGACTTTTAGGACAATAAATTCTAAATCCTCTTTCCATAAATGGTTCATGTAATTATTATGGATAAACTAGATTTTAACACTTTCCAATCTTTTGATGAGTTTTATCATGTAATTAGGAATATTGATGTAACCATTTAGAGGGAAATATTCCAAAGTATGGGTCTAATGCCCCAACATATATTGGGTCAATGTTTCAAACTAAGAATTACTTCAATGAATGGAGTAATGACACTATGTTTCAGCCAATAGTGGTTAAGCTAGCCTTGTAGTCAAAGTTGTGGAAAAATTAATGAACAAGCTCATATTATCTCTTAAATGTGAGTGTATACAATTTAAAATATTAAATTTAAGTACAAAACATGTTTTGAAATGATCTATCGAGTGTATAAATGAACACATTTACTTCCACTAAAGAGTTGGATACTTCATGGCCATTTCCCAAGTATTAGGATCCAATAAAAAATATGATTACCATATAATTACAAGATACTCTTAAAACATATGCATTACATTAAAATGTAATATCCAAGATCTCTTCTATTATTCAATTGAAGGGGAAAATTATTAGTTTTAATGGATAAGTGGCTCGACCTAATAAAAAACAAATTGACAATAACGCACTTCCAAAAAACATTATAAATCCAATAGATCAAATCAATGTTAGTATGATAGATATAAATGATCAAATAAAACCACCATAAAATCCTAGTTCTCATATTATTGGTCTAGTTAATATTGTTACATGGATAAGCTTGAATATTATGTAATTGGTTTTCCTAAATGATAGATTCCAAATGATATCTCTTTAATAATACATTATTTGTATGATATTTCATAGGGTAATTTTAATGAGTGAATAATGTAATTTGATTTGATAGTGATCATCAAATATAAATTTATGTACTGAGATTTATTTTGGTGATCTTAGAATTTATAAAAGAGACTTAGAAAGTACTTATGAAATTATTATGGGATGTAATGGAAATGGAAAAAATTCTTAATTGGTTTCTTCTACCTATCACCATAGGTCTATATACTTGTGAATAACACATGCTAAATTGTGCACTCGACTCCCCAAGGTTTGACTAAGGTAGTCGATTTAATAGATGGGGTTATGGATTTGGTTTGTTATTAAATAGAATGGAATTTGGAATTGGTAGTGGAAATGGATTATCTTGATAGAACCAAAAGACATCAGTAATATCTTGATGCTTATTATGAACATCAAGTTCAGATGAAACATAACTCCATGGTCTTTTGGTCTCTAAAATCATAAGAAGGCAAAGTTCCTAGTCAATGCTAAGACTAGGGAAATGGGGAATATCAATCTAAATTATTTATGAGAAAAGGTATACTCTTTTGGATTGACTATGCCTAGTCAATATCATCCAGAAAATGTGAATGATATAGGATGAGACTAGACCCAAGGAAAAGAAGGAGATATGAATAGAAAATAATGTTTGAATGATGTTATATTTATTTTCTCTATTCTTGGGAAGGGTGATGATGGGTAGATTAGGAATTATTTCTTGTTTATCCAAGGTAGCTAATAATTCAATAATAAGGTGAGAAATCATAGTAGAATAGTACACCTCACATCTTAATTCGGTGTTAATATTAGATTGTGTGGTAACCATGGGACCAAGTTCTATAACCTTAAGGAATAAACTATGTCAAACAAGACTATATGTCTCGGGAATGGTCAATAAAAGGATATTAGGATAAATCCAAGGAAAATCATATGAACTTGTTTAGGCAATGGCTTGTTATGTGTGTTTACTATGATATTCGAAGCAAAGTTTTGTATGGAGTTATTACATGAATGGTTAAGGCTTGGATTGGAATACATATGCTTGCACAGTATTGGAAAGGCTTATATATAATGAGGATGGTTTCATGTGTTAATAAGGCTTGAATGGAATTTAAGTTCTTGTGTTTATTAGCAAGCCTTATTGACACTATTTTTGTTGATTTTTTAATGTTTTTTGGTGTGTTTTTGGGTTTTATGAAGTAAACTATTACTTTCTAAAAATGAAATGATGAAATCAAAAGAAATAACACAATTAAAAGTTAATGAAATAAAAGGTGAAATTAGATGAAAATGAAAAATTCTTTTTTTAATTTGTTTTCAATATTTCACAATGAATGTAAAGGAGAGAGAGGAAGAAACCTATACTATTATGCAAAGTGATGAATTTTCATCGTTGAGTCTAGATGCAAACTAGGTGGTGTTGTTTTTGTAGTTATTTTTTCTCTTATATGAGGGAATAAATATGCAATTTTTGTCCTCTAAGTGTGAAATAAATTCAAAAGAAATATAATATAAAATAAAAACATCACAACACTTTCTATTTACTTTCTTTATCTATAAACAAGCTTTTCAATTTATTTATTGAATGGAGATAAAGAATGAAAATTCTAATTTTATGTTTCTAAAATATAATAACAAAACTTTGAATCTATCCAAAAAAAAAAACAATCTTAGATATACTAACTATATTTGTATGCCTAAGGTTGTCTAAGCTCATATAGTTGGCTAATTGATTGCTTGTAATGCAATAAATTTATTTTGATCTTGGAAATGAAATATTGTGTTGGCTATAAAATGTCTTGATAATTCACTAAAATACTCCTATGAATGGTTTATGAAATGTTTTACTAATTTAAAGAGAATAAATCTATTCTAATTCAAACACAATCAAAACTACCTACTATTTTTGGTAGCAAAGACAAATGAAAAGAAATAAATCTCTTTCCCTATCAAATTTACTCTCTTTTTAGTAAATAAAATAAAATAATATAATAATAGATACACTACTCTAATATAAATAATAAAAAATATTGTAAATCAAAGAGAAATCCAACCTGACAAAGGCATAGATCATTTGGAATGCAGGTAATATGTTGATGAGAAAATTCTTGGTACGCTAGCTCATTTTATCCATGTGTTGATTTTTAAAAATATATAATTGGAGGATGCAAAATATATAGAAACAAAGGGAGGAGGGAAAGGAGGCAACCATAAAAGTATATTAGTTGAACCAAGGCTAGATAATGCTTTAGTTTGCAAAGATTAAGTTGTTGAATCAATAACATTTATTCATTTGTAGAAATGTAGTTGACATGAAAAATATAGAGGTTGGATCTTCAGTTAATTGTATCAAGACTATAGTTACAAGACATTCAAAATAATAATATCTAATGATAATTTTTAGATCTAAAATTAGACTAAAATGGCCTTTTTGTATAAGATTTGGGGGTTTGCATGAGGGAGTTCAACTAGGTCCAACTAAGAGTACAACTTGAGAGAACATAAGAATGAATAAAAATAGAAGAGGGAGTGAGTTTGGCCTGATTGGAGGAAAACAAAAGGTGATAAAATAAATAAAAAAAACACTAAACATGTAAAACATATCAAAACTAGAGTTGTAAGAGCTAATTTTAGAAGACATTTGAACTGTGATAGAATTACCGCTATTTGCATGGGATAGTTATGAAACTTCCACCCTATAGGATATAACCTCCCTCAAACATTATGAAACCACTATATATTTAAAATAAAACCATCCTAATATGATAGGTTCACTAGGGTGGTTTACATAACCACACTAATGAACCTGTCATGGGTAGGGCAATTTTGTAACTATAAGGGGCATTTTTGTCACCATAAGGGTTAGTTTCATCACCAATGGAGGATCTTGAAGATGATAATGTTTAAAGTATTTCTTTTATTTTTACATATAAAGTAATCTACTTAAAATTTTGAAATAAGATACATGGTTTTACAAGAATACCTATGATTAGAATGGATTGTGCACCGTATCTGGTCATTTGAGAACTCCTTTTTGTCTTGGAAGGATTACCTATACAAAATAGACAACTCAATTAAAAGATATATTAATATGATAATTGAGTGGGATTACTAGTACAAGACTAGTCTTAAGAAGTGGTACACTTCCTTGTAAGGATGTCAGCCCACTATCTTATCAATTAAGTGGATAAAAGTAATTGAAATTACAATAAAGCATTTAAAAAGATAGATAAGATAATGAAATGATTTAAGATTTGATCTACATTCATTAGATAGATATTGGTAAAGCAGATGTTCTAATAGTCTCCATCTGTTTCCTCTTCAATTTGAATCACTTGAACCTAGTCTATAATTGATTTTAGGGTGGGGCCAAACACAATAACACAAATGCCTAGTTGAAATGAAATATCACTTTGGTCTGAGAAAAGGGGTTATAGAATTGTAGGTAAATATCAGATAGTAACCACTTCATGAAAAATTCCAAGAAGAGTCATCTATAATAAATCCATAGTTTTAAGAAAGTAATCTAAGATGTAAATTAGACTGTAAACTAAAAGGCATTCAGATGCAGATAGAATGAATTTTTGATAGAGATTGATGTTGATCTGCAAAATCGATGTTGATTCATGAAATCAACATAGATTATATATATACAAATAAAGGTCTTAAGAAAGGGTTTTAAAATATGATTTTAAAGGGATTTAGGATGGGTTTAAGATGTCTAGGGCTAACTATATATATTCTTACACAGATTACAAGGATAGACTAAATATAAAACTAAATGTAAAATAACATATAGATAGAATACACTATAGAATGAATTGCCAAAATAAATAGTAGACTAATCTTTTAAATTATTCCAATCTATTGTAGAATAAAAATTTGATAGGATGATTCTTAATCTATTAATGGTGTGGATGAGTTGATGTAGGTGTAAAATCTTCATACGGATGAACAATTCATTAACTGATACTCTAGACAAATTTTGTTAGCATTTTAGTAAAATCACAAGTGTAAGAAATCAGTCCTTTAGCCCAGGGAAGACTATTTTTATATCTACATTAATCATGGGGATCACCAATAATTCATAGCTAAACTTACCCAAGTTTTTGGAGAGGTTGTAACTAAGAGGTTAATTTAAGCTCTTAGTTGTTTAAGTGATTCTGGGATTATGAAGAGGTTAAGGATGGTTAAAACAACCTATCATGTTTTTTTTTAGTAGATTTGTTTAGATTTTTCCATAGGTAGCTAATTGAATTAATTTACTTAAGTCAAAAGTAATTAATGAAACTTAACTGTGCAAGGTAAATGGTAAAAGGATAATTATATATTTACATGGGGTAAAATAGGGATAAATAAGAAGGGGACCTAAGACTTAAGCTGGCACAAATATTATTGTGTGAAATCTTAGTGCGAACATGAACCCCTTTTTATTGAGTGGTTTGCAATAACCTATCATGAGGTAAAATCTAAGATATTTCTAATTCCCCTAGTTTATATGAGGTATCACCTTAAAACCAAGAGCTAGAGAAGGATGATGAGGTGGAGATGAATTTGAAAATGAGATGGTAATGGATAAGGTAGATATAAAATGAGTGTCCAATATGCAAGGATAATCATGAAGTATAATGCTACACTAACAACATATAAGATATATAAACAAAAATACCCCAAAGTAAACAAGTAATGGATTATCATAACTATGAACATGCAAACTAAATCAAAGGCAATCAAGAGGATATAGGTTAGGATGGGATGACCAAAACATCTGGTGTGATTGATACATGTGTGCTATCAATGTATAATTACTCTTAAGATAAGGTACACTTTTAGAATCATGTAGGGGATAGACTCTGAAATGAGTGTACACCTCTTAAAGGCTATAGGACTAACATGGGGTCTATGTCGACTAGCTAGTAATGCTAGGTAACATGGAATAGGATAGTTGTAATAAAAAATAACTTGAGTGGTTTTCGGTCAAGGATATGTAACCTTTTACTAGTGAAAAGAAAAATAAAAAATGGATACACTTGACATCAATCCACAAGATTGATGTGGATTCTACAAAATTGATGTCAATCACAAAATAATTAATGTCAATTTGAGAGGGCTATAAATAATATTCCTAACATGTTAGGTGCTCATTTCAAATTGATATCATGCAAGCAAGAGTCAAAAAACTTGACACCCATCCACATGTTAATGTACCATATGAATGATAGAGTTGAATGAGAGTGCATGGAGGAGATGATGATGATCTCATGATGAGGTAAGCTTGTATTTTTACTAAGTTTCTAAATATTTTGAATTTTCTACATGTTTTTAGTTTTTTATATTTATAAGTTTTTGAAATAGTTAAATTTTTTATAAAGTTTGGATATTTTTCAAGATATTTAGAATGTTAGGATATTTTTTATATTTAGTTAGATGTTTAGATGCGAGGGTGTATGATATGTGATCATACAGGGATTGACATCAATATTTAAAGATCAACATTGATCATTTTATGATTAATTATCATTTATCTCACTCAATTGGCACTAATCTTAAAGGATCGATATCAATTGTTTAGGATTCAGAATGATTGAATCAAGGATAGAAAAATATTTAAGAAAACTTAGGATCATAGGTAAGAAAAATCATTGAGGCTAACATATAATTTAAGGCATGGACACAATTTATGATGAAGAATCAGGTTCCACCACTCTTAGAGTGGATAAATAATTAGATGGATGATGATGATTAGAGGCATTTGGAGAATATTGGCTTGGGAGTTATATGCCATTATCATTGAGTGCACAAAGATGTGGAACTGCTAGTAACATTGTTGGAGTGATGGGATGTATCCATAGGGAGCTTTTGGCTACTGATCTAGGAGATCACCATGATAGTGGATGACATATACCAAATATTATGGTTTCTATTAGAGGGTGTAGTGATAATACCAATTTAATGAGAGAGGACATGTAGCAATGTTGGCATGACTATAGAGAGATGATGCACTAGACATCACTTTCCCTATTAGGGGATTTTTTTTTAGATTTTATATGAGGATTACATGGAGGTAAGATTAGTTATGACTATGATTATGATATCCATCTATTGATATGCACTACTAAATCTAGGGCAGGTTAATATCCTTAGAGCTTGATAGGTGTAGTAGCATACATGTGGGAGCATCACATTATATTTATGTGGCCTTCTACTCTTCTAACATAGGTTTATAGGGAGTTGTGGGATTGGAGGATAAAGAAATGGTTTGGGCTTGTTTTTAATTTTATTCTACATTATTAGTCATATGATCACATTAGGGTAGTGTGCCTACTTGGTACCCCTTGGGCATTATGACACCATATAACATGCAATGTGGACTTCATTCTATGGAAAGATGACCTTGTTTGACCTCATATAGATGGAGTTATATGAAAATGACCATACTATTATGGGGTGATGGAGGCTTTACAAGAGGGATATTTTATTTAGAGTCCATATCTAGGGTTTCTAATATGGCTAGGGGTAGAGAAGGAGTTATCAAAGAGATAGTTAGATAGGTGGTTGTAAGGGTGGAGAGTGGAGCACCTAGAGTAATTCTAGTTTGATAGGGTGTAGTTTCAATTCAGGTTGATCCAGAGTGTCCCAAATTCACCTCAATTATATAAGAGGGGTGATTCAAAGACTAGGATACCAAAGGCCCATTATGCTAAGCCACGAGTAGGGATAGAAGAGGATCCAGTGGATAAAGATGTGGATGATGGAAGAGTTGCATTGGCATATTCATTATGGTTGTTAGGTCAGCTGAGAGTGAAGCAAGAGAAGGTATTAAAACCCTAGTAGGATGGGGAGGAGGGGATAACAGAGGAGGAGCCTGATATAGACATTTAGGGGCTTATTATAGATCACAATACACTAAGGGTAGATAAGAATGATTTATAGTGCCAAGTTATTACA
Organism: Torreya grandis; assembly: GCA_037957365.1. Classification (NCBI taxonomy): domain Eukaryota; kingdom Viridiplantae; phylum Streptophyta; class Pinopsida; order Cupressales; family Taxaceae; genus Torreya; species Torreya grandis. The sequence goes on from JARHVA010005860.1 coordinate 819,797, forward strand.
CTATAAGCAACTTTGGTAGAGGCACAAAGGAGTAAGGATGGATTACAAGTTTATCTATAGGTTTTATAGGCGATTCATGATTAGTAAGTGTAATATCATGATAGGTACAGGGTAGAGAGGGATAGTTTGTGGGGAGGGGCTATGGTGGTGGTAGGTCAAAGGGGTACAGGAGGAGCTAGGCCTAACATAGGGAAAGGAGGTACTAGGATCTCCTTGTAGAGATTTGATATTATGAGAGGATTGTGTAAGCATATTTACTAGAGGTACCTTGGTATGCAACTTATGTTTTAACATAAGAAAGAGCATACTGATGGTTATAAGGTGGCACACCTAGTTTGGGGAATGTGGTACAAGGGAGAGGTGGTAGGGATGGAGACAGGGGAGGAGATAGAGGAGTGAGTAAATGAGGGCCCAAAATTCACGTAAGTCAGATCTAGTTTATAGATAAGTCATATTTTATTTATTGTACTAGCCATAGATCCATTGGTTATATTTTTACTGGCTAGAGAGCCACCTTGTATATTATTATTTTGAGACATTTAAGATATATATATAGACTCCATATTTTGATCATGAGTTAGTTTTATATTTTTTAATATTATGCTTAATATGATTTATTTATATATTTTAGATTCTATGATGCATTTAGTTTTCTCATCATGCTTATGGATTAATTATTTGATTATGATATATGTTGTGTTTATGTTATTATGGATGGAAATAATGGGATATTATAGTGATTAATGTTTTTATAGCTTTTGACATTTTTTATTATATTTAGATTTTTTTTAATTATAAAAAATAATAAATGTGGTATATATGACTCCTTATTCTCTTGGATTTTAAATAGAGATAAACAACTTGTTGCATCTTCATGTGCATCCTTTGTTTACTATTAATAATGACCTAAAACAACCCTATGTCAATTAAGTTCATGAACTTTTTAAAATAGATTTAATATGGATATGATATAAGTAAAATATTATATTTTTAGGAATATAAGTCTCATCTCATGTTTTTAGAGCTATGAAGTTAATCTTAGAACCTTTTGTGTAGACTGATCAATGTCGGAAGTGTAAAATTTTGTAAAAAGTTGATCAATATAGGGAGCTTTCTTGGGATATATATATATATATATATATATATATATATATATATATATATCAAGGATTTTGGTTTTTTAGAGGTGTGTTTTATAAAACTAATAAACATGGGAAGTTTTCCATTATATTTGTTATTTTTAGATAGGCGTCCTTCAAGGATGTGGTCTATAATTTAGGATATATAATCACACAACTATCCTTCGAGGGAGTAGTCTATGACTTTTATGCCTCTTTATAGATATGTATCCTTTGAGGGAGTAGTCTATAATTTTTTCCTTTATTTTGATATATATTTGTATCCTAGATTTTTTATTTTGAATTAAGGTAAATAAGGATAGCTTCTAGCTACTTGCATGAGATGATATTTATATCCCTAAAAATAAAACTTTTTAGGAGAGATATTTTTTGGAAATAATGATTTAGAGTTCCTTCTTATTATAGGTGGAGCTTATCCATTTAGAACATGATATTAAAAAATGATGAGGCCAAAAATTACTTACTATTATAGCCTCATGCATACTTAGTCTATGTCCTTTTCCATGTAAATCTCATAACTATCTGTCACTAATGTAAATGAATGAATGAAGTTATGATTTTATATGTTAATTAATATATATGTGTTATGTTATGAATTATTGATGCTTTTTCTTGATTGAATTATATTGGTGTGAGTTTATCTAACAAGGATTTGAAAGGTCATGTAAAGCTATAGATTATTGCTAAAGCCATAGTTTCTATAGGCTACCATAGCAACTATGGGCTTCACTTACAAGTTGCCTGTAGCCACTGAACAATGCCCATATCAACTATAAGATTCACCTATAGGTTGCCTATAATCACTGTAGAATACCCACAACAATTGTAGGCTTCACCTACAAATTACTTGCAGCCACTACAGAGTGTCTACAGTAAATGTAGGCTCCACCTAAAAGTTACCTACAACCATTATAGAATACCCATAACAACTGAAGGTTTCACCTATAGGTTACCTGTAGCTACTAAAGAGTGCTTGCAACCACTATGTAAAGTAGAGTCATTATTGAGGAGACCTTGTAGACACATCCAACTATCTTGGGAAACCAAATGAATGATTGGAAAGAGTCATACTTATTGTACATATTCCCTATATGCAAGGAGATATTCAATGTGATACTAAATATAGTAAAGACAAGGACAATGAGAAAAGACAAAAGGAAATAAAAATAGTAAAATAGTATGCCTTGTCTCTAACCTAGTCAAACCTAAAATAAGTAACTTTGATTACTAACTACTTGAAGGTTGACTGGGGTAGTTTATAAGTATTTGGATTCTTTCCTAGTTTGGTGTTTTTGGTTAAGAGTTAATAAAATAACTTTTGTATTTAAAGGTATAACCTAGATTAGATTAAGAGTTAGATAACTTTGAGGAAATAATAGTAGAAGTTTTTACTATATCCTTTGTATCTAGAATTGAGTAATGATAAAGTTGAATTTATAAGAAGTTTATGAATTTTCTCAAAAAAGGATTGGAGCTTAGTTATGAATGAGGAAGGGTCCCCTTGGAATGAGCTGATATAAAGATCCTGACCTTCTTTAATTATTAGTGTGTTGTATAAGTTGATTTTACTATTCGTTTTAATTATATAAGTCTGATGCATGTGTGATATATAAGTGTGGAATAGTTCTATAATTATATCATAGAAATTTCATAATATATTTATCTGGTAAATTCAACATAAATTTATTATACTACAACTATAAAAGAAAGTTGATTTTTGAATTAGTAATGCATATATAGTTTTGACACTCTTGAAAATCTTACGTACCTAGGGTTGACAATTAATATTTAATCAAACTAGTGAATCTGGTAATCATGAGGTAATTAGTCTACAAAATATTTTGGCACCATTATTGGGGAGGGTATCAATTATTGTTTTTAAAATCAATCATTAAAAATTGCTTTTTGGTTAATACACTATTCTACCCAGTCGAGCAAGTCAAGTGAGGGCACTGTAGTGTCTTATGCCAAATGTCTAAGTTCCTAAACATATAGTTCCAGTCAAGCAAGTTGAGTGACGGAACTATGGTGTCATACACTAGATGTCTAATTTTATGAAAGTAAAAAGTGTATGAGTTACCTCTTTTTTCTAGAACTTATTTCCTGTAAAAGTGATTTATTTTTGGTAAAGTGTGCTTTAAATTTTCTTTCTTTTTAGAATAAATTTTCCTACTTTCTAGAATAAATTTTCTTGATTTTAGTAGTTAATTTTTCTTGCTTTCTAGAAGTAAAATTTCAATTCTTGTTGTTTTTATTTCAGAATTCCCTTATTTTTGCATTGTTGTTTTTTAAATTGGTCTAAAACAACCCATTTTAAAAAACATGAAAACAAAAAAACAACTAACTCTATGCAAAAAGGGACAAGATAGTTGAAGGAGTGGCATATCATTTATGTAAAGAGAAAAAGATTCTCAAGGGATATTCCTACCAAACAAGCTACAAGTTGATGATGGGAAAAAACTATAAATACCTGTAGTAACTAAGAACCTTGTTAAAGAATATATCATAAGTTGGAAGGCTCTTAAAGAAGAAAACACTATAAAATGAAGGAGGTAGCTTGTAGAAGTACTATTAGCTCTAAGAAAGAAAATAGAAGTAGAAGAAGCATTAGATGAGATAATAATAAGGAATGAATGAGAAGAACTACATGAACAAGACACTCCATAAAGTAACATATTTACAAAATTTTAGTAAGGCTAAATTGATCAAATCAAAAAAAGCTCAGGAGAATCTTCATATTATTCATCTAGTAAGAAGACTGAGGATCATTAGATAATTTTTATTATCATGCTAACCAAGGAATTGACATAGAGTTTGAAGGTGAGATCTTGAGTACCTTTGGTATCTATATCACAAGAAAATCCATCATGAGTAGAGAAGGAGATTTTGTGGAAGACAATAGGACTCCAGACATAGTTACTTTTGAATTTCCTATTTCAGATGCAATAGCTGTAACACAAATGAAAAACATCTTGCCCTCATCCTTGCCTAATTTCAAAGGTACATTATTAGAAGACCCAGACACATTACTGTTTGAATTTGATATCCTCCGTAGAAGCTATGACTACAGGCAAGATGCACAAAAATTGAAACCTTTTCTAGCTACTCTCAAAGACTCAACACTTTACTAGTTTATGGTACTAGGTAGTAATTTAGTCCACACTTGGGAGGACATGAAAAAGAAAATTTTGACCAAGTATCAGGAATATAGAAGAGGAAGAAGTTATAAAATAAATGACATCTTCGTAATGACTTAGGATGGGGATGAATCCTTCGAGGATTTTGTTGAACAGTTCATGTTCAGTGTACAAAATTCAAGCAAAGTGCACTTGGAAAAGAACCTTTGAAACCCATCTTCTTGAAATGACTCAGAAAATATTGTCTATAAGCCTTGGACCTAATCAGTGGAAGGGATATTTCTCACCTACCATTATTAGAGATCAAAGAGCTAAGCAATAATTATTCTAAATTTGCCATAAACAAAGTCAAGGGTAGTAAGCTCACATTGGTAGCTATAAATGGCCTATAAAAAATTGAGGTTAGTAACCTATTACAAGATATGAAATAGGATATCATTAGCAATTTGGCCACCCAACTAGACAACCTACAATCAAGATAAAAGAAAGTAGCTTTGGATCAAACCTTGACCATTTGCTATCCAGATTGTAAGAAGAAAAATGTTGATTATAGATGTCATGACATTTGGGCTAAAGTAGATCACATAATAAATGAAGAACTAGAAATAATAGATCTACATGTTGTAGGAGGAGATGGTCATCAAGTTTTATATATTGCACAATGAAGGCCATGGGTTTAATGACCACCTTATCAAGGTATGGGATATAATCCAACTTTTTCAAATTACACCTTTAATTCACAATTTGTAAATGCTACTCCTAATTAGAATAGACCTTGGATTAACATTCCACCTCCTAATTCTATCTAGAATCCACCTCAAGAAAGCTACCCCACCACTTCTTAATAGCCTCTATAAAATGTATCCCCATCTTGGACACAAGCTTGGCAACCACCCCAAGGCCCACCTTTCACAAACCAGTGGAAACAACCTTGGTGACCTAACTATCCATGGGGTATCTCTCTAAGAGGATGTCATCCATAATAGAAAAAATAACCTCTTGCTCTTATGCCTAATACACAAGCTACACCCAAGCCTAACCAGCTACCTACCCAACCCATTTATAATCCTACAAATATTATAATCCATATTTAGTATTGATCTTGTTTAACACCTAACATATGCAATGAAAATAAATGAAGTTCACATCCATTTAGGGAAGGTTCTACCACCCCTAGCACCACCAAAAAATAAGGGAGTTAGATGATGAAACCCTAGAAGAACATGCTAACCCATCACCATCACCTCAAGAAGTCTCTGAACTAGCACATAAATTTGTTGATGAAATAAACCCACCATTTCCATAACGTCTTAGCCTTCAATGCCATACAATTGAACCTAAGTTTGATTTCATGGGACAACTTAAGAACCTTTGCATAAAAATCCCTCTATTCTAAGCTATCAAATATGTACCCATATATTCCAAAGCTATTAGAGACCTTTGTCTGTAAAAACTCAAAAGGAAGAAAAAAGATCCCAATATTATACATGTGATTGGCCAGCTAGCAAACATCATGCTAGGGAATACCCTACCAAAGAAGTATTAAAATTTTAGATGCCTAGTAGTAACAGTCCAGCTCCATGACCAATAGTTGTTCAACACATTGATCAACTTGAGGGCTGCAATAAATGTAATGACAATCGAAACTATGCACAAAATACAACTAACTAATATTCATTCGATATCTATAATGTTTAAATGGTTGATAGATCTACAGTCAAACTAGATGGAATCATTGAAAATCTTATCATTTCTATAGATTCTTGGGAGTATCCTATAAATGTTTTTGTGGTACAACCTAAGTCTAATTTAGGTGAATACCCCCTTATCTTGGGATGACATTGGCTTTCCATAGAAGATACCTTCATCAGCTATAGAATACGTAACATGATTATATCCAATGACTACCACACTAAGAAGATGGTTATTTATCTCCCAAAACAGTTATATTTTTCACCACAACCTAAATTATGGGTTAAAGAAGAGGAAGTAGATCAACCTTCCCTAATTCTTGTATTTACCATAGAATATGCATGCACATTGGCTAATTAAGAATAATATACCATTCTCTCCAATATTCTTTATCATAATTACCAAATTCCTACAGATATCAACACTTGTAAAGTATTGAGTGCCCCTTTTCTAGCTGCTGAGAATTGGATAATTCTGATGTATATGTACAACAAACATTCCACCAGCTATTACCTCATAAATTTAGCCAAATAAAATATATTATAAATATGGGAATAATGAAATCACTCTCACAACAAATTTAAATCTCTCTAGGGAAAACATTGTTTATTAATAGCAAGTTGGAATTAAATGAAGAAAAGCACCTAGTCAGCATATTGCATGCTAACCAACATATTTTTGCATGGGATTATGAGGATATGCAATGAATCTACCCCAAAACATGTACACATCATATTTACATCAAGGAAGAGTGTCAACCAATTAGATAACCATAATGTAGGATGAATCCATCTCTTTAAGAGACCATCAAAAGGGAATTACAAAAACTTTTGACTATTAGATTTATATATCCTATCTCTGATAGTGAATGGGTTTCACCTTTGGTAATTGTACCAAATAAAAATAGAGAATGGGGTGTAAACATAAATTACAAGGAACTCAACATAGCAACCAAGAAGGATAAATTTCCTCTATCCTTCATTGACTAGGTGTTAGACACACTAGCAGGGAAGAAATATTTTGCCTTTCTAGATGGTTTTAGTGGTTACAACTAGATTAGAATTACTCTTGATGACCAAGAAAAGACTAAATTTACTTGTCCCTAAGGTAATTATGCTTATGTTGTATTACCTTTTGGGCTATGTAATGCTTTGTCTACATTCCAAAGGGTTGTTCTAAGTATATTTGTAGATATGACCAATGAATGTGTTGAAATGTATATGGATGACTTCACTGTCTATGGAGAGACATTTGATGAATGCTTCAACAACTTGAAAAAAGATCTACAATGATATTAGGAGTACCATCTATCTCTTATCCACAAGAAATGCTACATGATTATGATATAATGTATTGTCTTAGGCCACTACATATCTGCTATAGGATTTACTGTTGACGCTATAAAAATTAGTATCATCAAAAACTTGCTTGTTATTCAAAAATAGAAAGATGTTAGGATTTTTTTAGGCCATGTTAGTTACTACAAGAGATTCATCAAGAATTTTAATAAAGTAACAACACCATTGTTCACCCTTTTGGCTAAAGATTCTGAATTTCTCTAGACTCATGCTTGTGATATAAATTTCAAACAATTGAAGGAATAATAGACCACCACCCCTATTTTTCATGGTATTGATTGAAATCTTCCATTCCACATTCACATAGATATTTTAGATACTACCCTCAGAACTGTGCTTAGCCAAAACTAGGAAGCACTCAATTATACCATCTATTTTATAAGTAAAAACCTGTAGGTAGCAAAATTAAATTACAAAATTACTAAAAAAGAGTTATCGATGGTAGTTTATGCTATCAATAATTTTTTTCACTACATCATAGGTTATCAGGTCTTTATTTATATGGACCATGCAGCCATTTATTTATGAATAAATTAGTTTTTCTAGCCAGAGTGATAAGATGGTTGCTCTTATTACAAAAATTTGATATCACTATTATTGATAAGCCTAGCAAGGACAATGTAGTGGCTGACTTTTTATCACACTTGCAAACCCCTAAAGAGGATACCATAATGGATGACTCATTTCTAGATGATCACCTATTATCTCTCACCCTTACCACACCCTGGTATGCTAATATTGCTAACTACCTTGTCACAAGGATACTTCCATAACACTTCCTCCCCAAAGAAAGGAGAGCATTGATTGACAAAAGTGCCAAATATTCATGGTTGTCTAGATTCATTTTCTATAATGGGCTTGACTCTATCATTAGTGTTGACCAATTTTTCCCATAAGCAAAAATTTTGGTCACCTTCTTCCCCTGCTATTTTAATGACAGTCTTTTTTGGTTTCAGCAAGTTTAATGAATCCAGTTCATGGAGTGGTTCAATTGGTTTAATGGCCTTTTGGTTCAATGGCCTTTGGTTCAAAAGCCTGGTTTGATCTCTTAGTTCAAAGTGACTTGGTTCAATTGGTTCAAGAGTTCATCAGCGTTCAATGGTTGAACCTTTGAACCGTTGAACCATTTTGGTTTAATGGTCTTGGTTCAAAGGCAAAGGTTCATCAGCTTCAGTTCAATAGTTCATCAGTGCAGTTAGTTGAACCTTTGAATTGTTGAACCATTTTGGTTCAATGGGTTCAGTTTAATGGTTCAATTCAACACAAAAGTTCAATGAATAAGTTCATCAGTTTGGTTTACTAGGAGATCAATGCGCTTGGTTGAACCAATTAAACCATTGAACCATTTTTGGTTTAATGGCTTGGTTCAAGGGTTTGTCCTTGGCTAAAGGGCCAACTTCAAGGTTCAATACCCTTCCAAAGGGCTGGCGCTTTAGAGGAAAGGGACCTGGGCAAGGGTAAGTTCAAAGTTCAAGTTCAAAGTTCAAGTTTTCATTGAAGTTGGCTAAGTCCCAATTCCTTCAGACTTTTTGTCCAAAGGAATTCCTTCAGACAAAAAGTCTGAAGGAATTTGAGCTACATACATCTAATCTTCAATCAAAGGTAGATAGAATTTCCACAGACTTTTTGTCCATGGGAAAATGTCTGAGGACAAAAGTCTATGGAAAACAAAGCAAGGCAAAGGGACCTGCCGAAGGACCCCGAAGGGTAGATGCCCTTGCGGGGGACTTTCAGCCCAAATACAAAGGGTATTTTCAAAAGCAAAGAAGAGCCCAAAGTTCATAAAAGGCCATAGGAAAATCCTAAAGGAAATTGCCAAGGACGGTGACGTCTTGACATCCGTCAAATTTAAGCAAATGAAATATTTGTTTGTTTTTGAACTGTTTGAGCATTAAACATAGAAAAGGAAGCCCAGAATGTAGCACCCACCAGAATGTTCACCCTCATGGACCGAATGAGCCAGATGAGAAAAATTTGAGAAAAGATAAGGAGACAAGATAGGAAAGGGATGAAGCAGTCTAAGTGGCAAAGTGAAGGCAATTTAATGCCTAATAATCCCCAAATGGTGCAAATAGTGAATGGCATAGATCATGTATTTAAAAGGGGACAAATCTCAATCTATTTGTAGAAAAAGAGAGGCAGCCTATGTTTCACATTAGTGCTCAAATGCCAAAGGCAAATTTGGTGATTATACAGCATGGTTCTAGTAGGCCTCTTCTAGAAAGATGACATCAACAATAGTGTTTTCCTCTTCCCAATGAGGGGATGTGAATTGTCCACTTGTAAAAAAGGAGCACCAATTGAGCCTCCTTGCTTCTCATATATATTGTGAACTTGTCATTTGTAAATAGATCTTCCACATTTTTACAAGGCACAGCCCTGTTGAAATTTCCATCTGAATCAATAAACACAGTTTTTACCTCCATTTTGGATAGATATATCTGAGTATGTCTTGAGTGTTTGTTTTGTGTTCAGTCATTATTTTTTGATGCTCTCATAGGTTCAACACCAGCATACCTATTATCTACAAGGCACCATCTCTGTAGCTGATAGGAGAAGAGCAGTATTTGAGAAGTGTGAAACAGAGGAAATTACTACATAAGTGTGCATCCCATAGCACCTTTAGCAATATCTATTTTCTGTATTTTCCATTAAGGCCTCCCTACTAAGAAGGTAAAGGGACCCACCAAAGGACCCTGAACGGCAAATGACTTTGTAGGGGACTTTCGGCCTAAATACAAAGGGTATTTTCAAAAGCACAAAAGAGCTCGAAGCTCAAAAAAGGCCATAAGAAAAGCTCGAAGGAAATTACCAAGGATGGTGATGTCCTAAAAGCCATCAAATTTAAGCAAATGAAATATTCATTTGTTTTTGAACTGTTTTAGTGTCAAACATGGAAAAGGAAGCCCAATGTGCAGTGACCCGCCAGAATGTTTGCCATCATGGGCTGAATGAGCTAGATGAGATAAAATTGAGAAAAGACAAAGAGACAAGATAGGAAAGGGACGAAGCAGTCCAAGTGGCAAAGTGAAGGTAATTTATTGCCTGATAATCCCCAAATGGTGCAAACAGTGAATGGCATGGCTCATGTATTTAAAAGGGGACAAATCTCAATCTATTTGCAAAAAAAGAGAGGTAGCTTGTGTTTCACATTAATGCTCAAACACCAAAGTCAAATTTGGTGATTATACAACATGGTTCTAGTAGGCCTCTTCGAGAAAGATGACATTGACAATAGTGTTTTCCTCTTCCCAATGAGGGGATGTGAATTGTCCACTTGTAAAAAAAGAGCACCAAATGAGCCTCCTTGCTTCTCATATATATTACAAACTTGTCATTTGTAAAGAGATCTTCCATATTTTTACAAGGTACAGCCCTGTTGAAATTTCCACCTAAATCAATAAACACAGTTTTTACCTCCATTTTGGATAGATATATCTGAGTATGTCTTGAGTGTTTTTTTTGTGTTTAGTCATTATTTTTTGATGCTCTCATAAGTTCAACACCAACATACCTATTATCTACAAGGTGCCATCTCTACAGCTGACAGGAGAAGAGTAGTATTTGAGAAGTGGAAACAGAGACAATTACTACATAAGTGTGTGTCCCAAAACACATTTGGTGATATCTATTTTCCATTAAGGCATCCCTACCAATTTCTAGTAGCCTAGCCCTTCTGCCAAGTGTGAAGTGTACGTATGCATTTGTCTGATTTCAAGAGTGGATGTGTGAAGGTCAACTTTATTTTGGTGCATCACCTCTTTAGAGTAGTTTATTTTCCTGTATCTTTCTCCCTTTTCATCCCCTCCTTTTATATATCTATATATATATATATATATATATATGTATGTATTAGCACTTACTAGAACAAACATGATGCATCAAAAGGAGCTAGCCCTTATCTAGAGACTCTCCCCTCCAGCTTCACTGATCCCACAGGTGAGAGGGGAGTTTCCATGTTGCGAGGAGAAGGCAGGAGCTCGGCTTCCTACCAAAGGGTGCAATATTCTGCCTCAACAGTTTTGGCATGCCCAATGGGAGACATAGTTCGATAATGCAGTAAGGTATCAAGATTGATGCTAGTCTTATTACATCAAATCAAGTATTTTTAGCATCTAGTGACTCAAAGTTAAATCTCCTGGTTAAGCACAGCCTAGTGCCATTCAAATTTTTTTTGTATGTATAATCCTTTTGCATAGAAGCATGGGTTTTGTTTTCCTTCAGGTGAATATAATTAGGCTCCAAATATTTATGCAATCCCCTCAAGCAGCTCTCCTAGTTGTCCTGCAATGTTAAGGGAGGTGGCGCTAGAATTTGAGAAGTAGACAATGGAAATTGACAGACTGGAAGAGTAGTATGGGTATTAGTAGGATCTGATGTATAAAGAAGAGTGTTTGTTTAGGCAAGCACAGGCCTTGTAGTCTATGGAGGAGGAGGTAACAAAATGGAGAAATCCATCTATTCAAGGTAGTCAGCCTTGCGTACCCCCTCTTATTCTAAAAAAGGCTCCCTCTTTTGCACTAAATACTTTCTATCAGATTGCACTTGCTCTTTACAGCTTATCAAATACATCTGCCCCCAATCCCGTACACATGGCTTTCCAACACCAAATGGAATCAGAACAACCTCCCATGGAGATGAACCTTCTAAATTCCTTATATTGTGAATCTCCCATTGAGAATAGTACCACCAGCCAGGACGTCCCTCTTCTATAGTCTCTTCCTTACATTCTTCAGCCTCCCCAAGTCCTTCAACATAATGCATAGTATCTGAGTTGGAAGAAGGAATGCTAGAGACCAGCTCAAAGCTTTGAAGAGGATAATGCTGATGACTTCCAAGAAATACTCTTTCAAGACAACCTAGCCAAGCAAATTGAATATTTAGAGGCTAAGATGAAGTTGCTTCTTGAAAGAGAGTTAAAACTTCTAGACCTTATAGAGGAGCCCTAGGAACTTAGAGAAAACAAAGTTGTTGCATGTTCACAGGAGCAAAATTCTAATTTCGAGATCCTGAATTGGGGGAAAATAGTAGAATCATAGGGCAGAATGGAGGAGGAAAAGTAAGGTTTTTCTCAAAACCTTGAAGAAGCTAAGACTGCTCCTACTGATAATTATGCTGATGACCTCCAGGAAAAGCTCTTCTAAGAGGATCTAGCCAGGAGAATTGCGAAGTTGGAATCCAGAGAGAAATTCCTCAACCAATGTGTGATGGATGGCTTAGACCAAACAACACATTCCATGTCTGAGCACACCCCATCTACACACTTCCAAGAGAAATATCAGGCCATACCTAATATTGATGAAGTGTTGACCAAGTGGAAGGAGGAGAATCATCTGATTCTAGCTCAAGGGTTGCCCCCTCTTCCACATGTTTTTTCCAATTCACTCCTCAAGGAGGAACCTATTTTTTAAGAGGCAGGTGAAGAGCAAAAAAACCAATCTACAGTTCTTTAGGGGGCTATCATGAGTGACAATGAAGAAGAAATCATCATTGATGCTTCCTATGAAGACACCATCGGCAATGGAGAAGATGCAGGTCTTGCATATATGCAGATGTTCCAGCAATACGAGGAGGAACAAATGCATGGTGAGCTCTCTTCCCCTCTAATTGATGAACTTCCTTACTATTTTGATGATGAGGATGATTATGTTGAGGAGCCTGAGTTGGAGGAAAGAAAGGAGAGGTCTGTCTTCCTAGAGGAATGCCTTGAAGAAGAGAGTTTTGAAGAAAGAGGCAATGTTCTGTGGGATGAACAATCAGTTTGTGATTCCATTTCAAACATCACAACATTCACCCTTATTCAAGAAGGCCAAAAGGAAGTAGAGGACAAGTCTGATAGGATTTTCAATGAAGCAAAAGGAAACAAATCACACCATGATACATTGTAGAAGGAATGTGCAGATCAAAGGGCTTATGGTGATGAGCTAGCAGCCGTTGATTTCTTAGTGAAGAGCACCAATATGAAGGACCATCATTCAATAGGATTCTAAGGACAAATAGAGTACATATATGTTGGAGGCATGTTTGAATCTGATCCACTCGGATTCCAGCCAAACTAGGTGACAGGCTAGAGGAGCAAGTCACCAAATCTCCTTTTCATTTAGCTACTTGCCTGGCACCATAAGTCTTCTCACTAGGAAGGGAGCTTAAGAAATTTTCCCTTTGATCCAGGAGGGAGGAAATTATTCTTGGTTAGTTGTACATAGTATTTTGCTTCTAGTTTTCTTTCCCTATTTTCCCTAAGTGCAGTTTGCATGAGTAGTGTTTTTAGCCTTGTGTGTTTCCCTTTGCGTGTAGGGTAAAAGGCTTCATGTTTGCTTCTTGGATATTTTGGGGTTGTTGCTAACTCTTTCATAGTTATAATCTGACTCCATGCCTAATGGATTTTTAAGGCAACTAGCTTCTAAGCATAGCAGGCATGCTTCCCTTGTGAGTTGCCAATCTATTGACCAACTTTGCCCATAGGCAAAAAATTTGGTCACCTTCTTCCCCTGCTATTTTAATGACAATCTTTTTTAGTTTAAGAAGTTCAATGAATCTAGTTCATGGCCTAGTTCAATTGGTTCAATAGCCTTTTGGTTCAATGGCCTTTGGTTCAATGGCCTGGTTCGATCTCTTGGTTTAAAGCGGCTTGGTTCAATTGGTTCAAGAGTTCATCGGCGTTCAATGGTTGAACCTTTAAACTGTTGAACCATTTTGGTTCAACGGTCTTGGTTCAAAGGCAAAGGTTCATCAGATTTAGTTCAATAGTTCATAAGTGCACTTGGTTAAACCTTTGAACCGTTGAACCATTTTGGTTTAATGGGTTCAGTTCAACGGTTCAGTTCAATGCAAAATTTTAATGAAGAAGTTCATTGGCTTGGTTCACTAGGAAATCGGTGTGCTTGGTTGAACCAATTGAACTGTTGAACCATTTTTGGTTTAACAACTTGGTTCAAGGGTATGTCCTTGGCCAAAGGGCTGTCTTCAACATTTAGTACCCTTCCAAAGGGTCAGTGCTTCAGAGGAAAGGGACCCGGGCAAGGGTAAGTTCAAAGTTCAAGTTTTGATTGAAATTGGCTAAGTCGCAATTCCTTTGTAATTTTTGTCTGAAGGAATTCCTTCAGACAAAAAGTTTGAAGGAATTCGGGCCGCATACATCTAATCTTCATGCAAAGGCAAACAAAATTTCCATGGACTTTTTGTCTGCGGGAAAATGTCCATGGACAAAAGTCTATGGAAAACAAAGCAAGGCAAAGGGACCCACCGAAGGACCCTGAAGGGTAGATTCCCTTGTACAAGACTTTTGGCCCAAATACAAAGGGTATTTTCAAAATCAAAGATGAGCCCGAAGCTCAAAAAAGGCTGCAAGAAAAGCCTGAAGGAAATTGCCAAGGACGGTGATGTCCTAAAAGCCGTCAAATTTAAGCAAATGAAATATCCATTTGTTTTTGAACTATTTGAGTGTTAAACATGGAAAAGGAAGCCTAGAATGCAGTAACCCACCAGAATGTTTGCCCTCATGGGTTGAATGAGCTAGAGGAGACAAAATTGAGAAAAGACAAGGAAACAAGATAGGAAAGGGACGAAGCAGTCCAAGTGGCAAAGTGAAGGTGATTTATTGCCTGATAATCCCCAAATGGTGCAAATAGCAAATGACATGGCTCATGTATTTAAAAGGGGACAAATATTAATTTATTTGTAGAAAAAGAGAGGCAACCTATGTTTCACATTAATGCTCAAACACCAAAGCCAAATTTGGTGATTATACAGCATGGTTCTAGCAGGCCTCTTTTAGAAAGATGACATCGGCAATAGTGTTTTCCTCTTCCCAATGAGGGGATGCGAATTGTCCACTTGTAAAAAAGGAGCACCAAATGAGCCTCCTTGCTTCTCATATATATTACAAACTTGTCATTTGTAAGGAGATCTTCCACATTTTTATAAGGCACAACCCTGTTGAAATTTCCACTTGAATCAATAAATGCAGTTTTTACATCCATTTTGGATAGATATATCTGAGTATGTCTTGAGTATTTGTTTTGTGTTTAGTCATTATTTTTTGATGCTCTCATAGGTTCAACACTAGCATACCTATTATCTACAAGGTGCCATATTTGCAGTTGATAGGAGAAGAGTAGTATTTGAGAAGTGGAAACAGAGGAAATTACTACATAAGTGTGTGTCCCACAACACCTTTGGTGATGTCTATTTTTTGTATTTTCCATTAAGGCCTCCCTGCCAGTTTCTAGCAGCCTGGACCTTCTGCCAAGTGTAAAGTGTATGTATGCATTTGTCTAATTTCAAGAGTGGATGTGTGAAGGTCGACTTTATTTTGGTGCATCACCTATTTAGAGTAGTTTGTTTTCTTATATCTTTCTACCTTTTCATCCCCCCCTTTTATATATCTATATATATGTATGTATTATCACTTACTGGAACAAACATGATGCATCAAAGGGAGCTATCCCTTATCTAGAGACTCTCCCCTCCAGCTTCACCAGTCCCACAGGCGAGAGGGGAGTTTCTATGTTGTGAGGAGAAGGCAGGAGCTCGACTTCTTGCCAAAGGGTGCAATTTCCTGCATCAACAATTAGAATATGTCTCAAAGAAGATGAAGTTGTATATATCCTTAAAGCCTACCATGATGACCCCTAGAGAGGACACTTTGTATCCAAGCATACAACGGTCAAAATTTTGAATATAGTATACTATTGGCCCTCATTCCATAAATATGCAATAAGATATATGGCACATTGTGATAAATGTCAATGTATAGGGAGACCCACATGTTTAGATGAAATGCCTTTCTAGCCTCAGATGGTGCTTGAACCATTTGAAAAATGGGGCCTAAAATTTATAAGACCTTTTGATCCTAAATATAACAACAAAGAGTACATCCTTATTTGTACTAATTATGTCACTCAATGGGTGGAAGTCAAGGCTCTTACACACACCAAGGATGAGAAGGTGGTAGCTTTCCTCTATGAAGAAATATTTACTGGATATGGTGTGCCACATGAAATAGTCACTAATCATGGACCCTAATTCACTACAAATTTAATTACTATCTTAGTAAACTAATATGAAATTATGCATAAGAAATTAACTCCATATCATCCACAATCTAATGAACAGGTAGAAGTCACCAACAGGGAGTTAAAAAATATTATAACAAAGACTATTAATCTATCTTATAAGGACTAGGAGGATAGGCTTCTTAAAGCTATGTGGGTTTAAAGAATCAAATGGAAAACCACTATAGGCTTCAATCCATATGAGTTGGTCTATGGAAATAAACCTATCTTACCCATCGAATTTGAGCACAAGACCTTATAGACAACACTATAACTTGGGATGGATATATATAAAGCCCAAAAATAAAGGATTATATAATTGAATGCCTTAGATGAATATAGACAAAAGGCATTATAAAACATAGAAATTATATAGTAGCAATGGATTAGATGGCATGATAGGTACATTAAGACTAGGCATTTCTATACTGGAGATTAGGCCCTTCTTTTTTACTCTAAATATAAGGACCACATGGGTAAACTCCAAACCAAATGGCTTGGTATTTTTAAGATTGAGCATGTTTTTAACAATGGAGTAGTTAAAATCCAAACCATTGATCTAATAAGATTCCATCTATTGGTCAATAGCTACAGACTCAAGTTTTACAAAAAACCACTTACTCAAGAAGAATTTACTAGTCACATATGGCAATAGTTATAAGATGGATATAATGATGTCTTGGTTAGGTAGGTTGCCCCACCAGATAATGAGAGAACTTGTATAAACTTAGTTGAGGAAGGAGAGGAGGACATCCTTGTCCTCCTCTGGCATGATGAATGAGACCTTCCACTGGTCCTTGACAAGTCACATTTCCAAGTGACTTGGCCAGGACCACTAAATAAACATTCTACTACAAATAGCAATTAGAGTAAAAAATAATAATAATCCAATAATGAAAACCTATTTTTGGATGTTGTTGGTAGTTTTTGGGTAGAAAACCAACATGTTGGCTACCCAAATCTATAAAAAGGGCCTAAATAGAAAACCAACTTGTTGGTTATTTATGGGTTTAAAAACTAAAAATGGGAATGTGAAGATGCAAGTAGAGATAAGGTAATACCTCAAACCCCAAATATTCACATAAGTTTCTTGAAGATGTTATGGGCATTCCTAAAGTTTCTATAGGCACCTTCTACATAGTTATCCATCACTTTGTGTCTTGCTACAGGCACCTCTATAGCTGCTACAGGTACCCTCTCATGCCTATTTTCACCGTTTTATAGAGAATACAAGATAAATCCTCCTATAATTCTCATTGATGGCTTGGTTATTAGATTTTGGGCATTACATGAAAGCCATCAAATAACCTCATGGATGAATGTAGGAAGATTGGGCAACACATGTCATAGCTATTACCTAAATTTACCCTTGAATATCAAGCTACATAGCCAAAACAAAGCATACAACTTCCCTTTTCATGAGGAAATATTATAGACTAAATTTTTGCCTACAGGGACACTCATGATTCATTTATTGTTCTGGTTCCATGTTGAAGACCATGTTGATTACTACAACCAAGCGTAGACATAAAACCTCTAGGGTATACACAACATCCAAACTCCTATCAACTGGTTCATCTAAATGAAGGCCACTAGCCAGTATTTCCCTCAACTACTTGCTTAATATTTTTGATCCATAACTTAGACCACTCAGATTTTCAATTTCCACCTTATGGTATGATAGTAATCATTTATACTCCAAGTCTGAGACCCTTGTTCCATGCAACTTATCCTACATCACATTTATAGGTGCTATAGGCATCATCAATGCCTAACCACTGGTGATCTCCCAATCATTTCAGAAAGGATCCACTTCACTCCAGTTCCAACTACTAAACTAATCATTATATTCTTAATCATTCCCATGCAAATATTTATATGCCAACACACGTGTGACTTTTTAGGCATCACATCTAAAACATTGTTATTAAAAAGTACATAGTATCTTTCATCATTGAAATTTTCATTTATTATTTTAATCTAGTCATATAATATTAATAAATCATATTTAATTATGACTTTAATCATTCATTAAAAAGTTTGTCACCTCACCACTACATTCGCACTATTCCTCATAATGACCTATCTCATCCTATACTTCCTACTCCATCCACATCACCTAAATACACATGATATCTCAAGTGAGGGGAGATGATATAGGTTAAACCTCATGCACCATGGGAACCTTAAAACCTCACACTCATCATTTGTGAACCAAACCCTATAACTTGTAAACCCCATATTTCACCATTTTAGACCCAAAACTTATTATAGGTAGATTTACAAAAGTTTAAAGAGTGTGTAATTGACTATTAATTAAAGGGATTGACATAGAATTTAAAATGGGAGGGTTAGTTGTATAGAGAGATCCCTCAAACATAGGCACTAATGGGGATACCAATCTAGTTAGGATGTCTTCGATAGAGCTGGTTAGACTACTTATTTTGAATGGTTGCAACATTTTTTAGAACCTCTTGCCAAGGCATTTATAAGTTCTTTTGATGGAAAAACAAGCCACTATATGTGGCATCACATTTTAATTTACTACGACTTTGATGAGCTAAGCAACTGAGCTACCAAACATGGGGGAAAATTGGCAAGATAGACCCAATGGCCAAGAGTCTAGTTAGTAGTTCTACCAGGAAGATGAAATATTGGTATTAAAAAAGGGAGTTATACAAAAACTTAGTCGACCTATAGAATAGAGAGAAATAACAATAAATATTATTAGGTACATGACTTGTGATGGAAGGTATTCCCTCATTTACACTCTCTAGTTCAAATTTTTAAATCATTTAAGACACAATAGAATCATTAATGTTTCTAATTTCTTATGAAATATCTTGAAAAGAATGTCCAAAGAATATCAAAAAGGCACTGAAATAACCCTATCTCACCACTACCTCATATGGCTCATAATTAAATAAAAAATAACTTATGTCAGACCTAACCTCACTTGGGAGCAATTTTTGGCCCTAGAAAATATTACACCTTAGGAAAAAGAGGGCACTAACGAGAGGGAATCTCTTGAAGAGTTAGCCCCAACAAATTATTCAGGAAGATGTTGTGGGCACTAGTGTTGTTGGTCAACCCATAACCACTAAAGGTCCATCTAGGATTTCTATGGGAAAAAATAAGAGGAGAAGACTGGTCTTACCCCCTTCTAACATAGAGGAGGAAATCCCATGGCAGCATATCCATTCTCCCTTTATGTCCTCACCTTAGGTTGATTCCTCTACACTCTCTTGCTAGACAAAAATAAGTTGCCCAGTTAATTGATGCACAAGAAGAACAAATTCCATCAGCCACACCTCTAACAAGGAAAATGAAATCTAAAGAGAAGAAACCCATGGTGTCAAAAAGAAGGAGACCTCTTTTTAAGAGGTCTCAAAGGATAATGAAACAAAATATCTCTTCAACCTCCTTAACCATAGATATTAGTGAAGATAAAGAACCAAGGAAAGAGCTTAGGATTAAGAAAACCCTTGATGGATTTGAAATAGAAGAATGGTCTATTGATGAAGGATCTGCCAAAGTAGTAGAAGAAGAAGAATGGTCACCTCTTCCATCTAGATTCACTGAAGAAGACATTGATCTCCTCTAAAAAATTGGATACACAGAGGAGGAATTGAGAAAGGTTTTGGAAAAAGGAGAAGAAGAAATGATTGAAGAAGAGGTTATAGAAAAAAGAAGAGAACAAGTAAAATTTTCTCATGATCAAGAGTTCCAAACATTGGAACAAGCTATGGAGGAAATATACAGACTAAAAAATGAGATAATAGAACTAAAAGGAAAATGAGGCATTGAAATGCTTCTAAGATTAGTAGAGTTTATAGACCCCTCCAGGGACAAAGAGAAGATTGTGGAGAAACCTACAGTTGAATTCATGGAGGAACCTATAACATCCTCATTGACCTTGGTCATAAAAGCCCTTGTAGTAGAGGATGCTCTAGCTTTGGTAGCCTTCTATCAAACATTTCTTCCTCCCTTTCCCACTACACATACACCTACTATAGAAGAAGTCATTAATGTGGATTTGTCAGCCACTAATCTAGTAGAGATTGATGATCTTTTGATTTTTTTTAAGGAAAAATTTAGTAATAATGAAGCTTATCACAAAGAATTGGTGTAGAGATTCAAGGGTTATATTGAATAAAAATAAAAACATGATGAATTACAAGAAAAATTGGAATTTATTCAAATTAGGATCAATTATCTAAAGGAAAAGATTGGCAAATTACATTGAACTACTAAAATGCTAATGGACTGCAGACCACCTTCTAGGGTATATGTTGTGTGCATGGAAGAAAAATGGTTGAAATTTAGGTATGATAAAACTTATAATGATCAATCTTATATGGTATGTGACCCAAAATATTTCTTTGAAGAGTATAGACATGTTGATATTAGTCTTCAAGCCTAGCTAAGTGAATTCTACATTCACCAATATGTTGTTACTAGTGATATAGAATAGAATCCCAACATCTATTTGGGGGATGTTCTATTAAATGCTTTCACTTCATATGTTTTGAATAAAATTGGAAGAGGAAAACAAATGTAAGGATATCAATCAAAATAAAAATAAGCTACCCTAATGATTAGGAGTGAAGCAAGGGATTCAGATACTTTGATAGATGAATGGATCTCCTTTATGAATACAAACACTCCTTAAGAATGGGTTACCAAAAAGAAGGTAGAAGTCCAAAACCATTATTTGGGTCTTATGGAAGGAGATGGAAAGCAAATTTTTGTTGATTGTTATAATATATGGGTAGCACTCTCAGATACCTTAAAAAGAAAGGAACCATACTCCCCTCAAAACCTTAGGGAGGTCATCTACATGATATATTTGTATATTGAACTTATTAGGAAGTGGAGAGTAAAATGGTTGGATTTGATGTTTTAGCCCCCTATATTTTGATTCCCAAAACCTAATTGGGAGGGAAATGTTCCAAATAATAGAGAGAAAGAGAAGAAAAGATGGAGTGACATTGAGAATGCTAAAGGTTTTTACATCTTTGAAGGGGCAGGCTACCTTGAGTCCCTAGACTTTAGAAAATTTTGTGGTTTTCGAATGCAACCAAGGCTTACTCAAGGTTAATAAAGATATTAAGTAGGGGGTGTGATGAGGCCACCAATTACTTACTATTATAGCCTCATATATGCTTAGTCTATGTCGTTTTCCATGTAAATCTCATAACTATCCATCACTAATGCAAATGAATGAATGAAGTTATGATTTTGTATGTTCATCAATGTGTGTGTGTGTGTGTGCGTGTGTGTGTGTGCATGTGCATGTGCATGCGTGTGTGTGTGTGTGTGTGTGTGTGTACGCACGTGCGTGTGTGTGTGTGTGTGTGTGTGTGTGTGTGTGTGTGTGTGTGTGTGTGTGTGTGTGTGTGTGTGTGTGTTATGCTATGAATTATTGATATTTTTCCTTGATTGAATTATATTGGTGTGACTTTATCTAATAATCATTTGAAAGGTCATGTAAAGTTTTAGATTCTTGTTAAAGCCATAGCTTCTATAGGTTGTTGTAGCAACTATGGGATTCACCTATAGGTTACCTACAACCATTGTAGAGTGCCTACAGTAACTGTAAGATTCACCTACAAGTTCCCTATAGTCATTGTAGAATACCCATAACAACTATAGGCTTCACTTACATATTACCTATAACCACTATAGAGTGCCCACAACAACTATAAGCTCCACCCATAGGTTTCCTACAGCCATTTTAGAATGCCTGTAACAATTGAAGGTTTCACTTATAGGTTACCTATAGCTACTAAAGAGTGCCTTAGCCACTATATAAAGTAGAGTCATTATTGAGGAGACCTTGTAGACACATCCAACTATCTTGGGAAACCAAATAAATGACTGTGAAGATTCAAAATTATTGTATGGATTCCCTATATGTAAGGAGAGATTGGATGTGCTACCAAAGATGGTAAAGACAAGGATAATGAGAAAAGACAAAAGGAAATAAAATTACAAAATAGTATGCCTTATCTCTAACCCAATCAAACCTAAAATAACTTTGATTACTAACTACTTGAAGGTTGACTGGGTTAGTTTCTAAGTATTATTATTCCTTCCTAGTTTTGTGTTTTTGGTAAGAGTTTATAAACTACCTTTTGTATTTAAAGGCAAAACCTAGATCAGAGTAATATTTAGATAATTTTGAGGAAATAATAGCAAAATTTTTTACTATATCCTTTGTATCTAGAATTTAGTAATGAGAAAGTTGAATCTATAAAAAGTTTGTGAATTATTTTAGAATATAATTGGAGCTCTATTATAAATGAGGAAGGGCCCCCTCAAAATGAGTTGTTGTGAAGATCCTGACCCTATTTAATTATTAGTGTGTTATGTAAGTTGATTTTACTATTCATTTTGATTATATAAGTGTGATGCATGTGTGATACATAAGTGTGGAATAGTTCTATAATTTTATCACAATAATTTCATAATATATCTATCTAGTAAATTCATCATAAATTTATTGTAATACAACTAGAAAAGCAAGTTGATTTCTGAATTAGTAATGCATATATAGTGTTGACACTCTTGAAAAGCTTACGCACCCAGGGATGACAATTAATGTTTAATGAGAGTGGCAAATCTAGTAATTATTGGGTAATTGGTTTGCACAACAATAAATATGGGGTGTCTATATTTGAGATAAGGATAGGAATGATACAAGATTTCCGCATGATTATTTATCATTATTGGGTATTTTATAATTGATGGGAGATGTAACTTTTAGATTGTTCTAAGACTAGAAGAGGAGAAATATTATTGAATATAATTTGTTTTAAGTTTATTAAAAATAAAAAGTATGCATATGCAATGTTTTAATAGGTTCATGTTATAGTTTTCCCTCAAGATAAGCCAAATGATATGCCCCATATCTGTATTTATGAGTGATAATATATGGTCCAAGCCAATTCAGAGAAATTTTTCCTCTTTTACTTTTTTCCATATTTGTTACATTTTGATTTTATATAAGGAAAATATCACCAATAATAAATTATCATTATTTTAGATGTTCATTATATGCACATTTTATTCTTTCTTGATATATGTGGACAGGCTCAAGGGCCATGAATCAATGCTCATCTAAAATTTCATTTTTTTCTAAATGTTCTTGACGACAGTCCTGTTGAGAAATGATGTCTCTAAGAGAAATTCATAGAGGAGGAATATTTACTTCTAGAGGGAGGATAACTTCCATTTAATAGACCAATGAAAAAGGTATAGCACCAATAGAGGTTTCAAAGTATTTATGATAGTCCCATAAGGTAAAGGGAATATGAAAATGAAAGTTTTTCCTAGCCTTATTGACTAATTTAGTTAGCATTTTAATTAGGGTTTTATTAGATGATTTGGCATGTCCATTAACTTATGGATGATAAGGCAAAGAAAATCTTAGATTAATTTTAAAAGAGTCATAAAGTATATGGACTTGATTATTTTTAAAATATTTTCCATTATCTATAATTATCTTATGAGGGACACTGAAGCAACATATAATATGATGATTAATAAAATAAAAAATCTTGTCTACTTTAGTCGAAATAAAGGGAATGGTCTCCACCAATTTAGTGAAGTATTCAATGGTGATAATGATTAAATCTTATCGTTGGGAATATTTGGGATTAATTTATCCTATAAGATCTAACCCCCACTTAGAAAATGGTGAAAAGTTACAGGCCACTTGCAATGTTTTACTAGGGATGTGTGAAATATTAGCATGTTGTTAACATTTCAAGCATTTCTTAACATATTCACAATAATATTGATTTAGAGTAGACCAATAATACCCTATTTAGATAAATTTCTTAGTAACAAAAAGGCCACTAAAGTGTCCCCCACATAACATGTCATGTGTTTCTTGGATTTCAAAAGTAGATTTAGAGTTTTGAAGACATCAAAGGAGTATACCATCGAATCCTCTCTTATATAGAACATTTCCTAATATAACATAAGGTGTAGTTCACTAAAAAAAATCACACTTAGCATTCTTAGATAAATCAAGAAAGATAATACCTTTAGATAGGTAATTGAATATTTGTGTGTACCACAAATCTAAATTATTCTCTTCCACATTATGGATAGAAGGTAAATCAATTCTGGTATAATATGGTTGATTGATTTTTTAGATCACCACAAAAATCCTAGATCATCTATGGGAGGATGGAATAAAGGAAGCTAAATATGAAATGGTATCTACAAACTTATTAGTTAACCAAGGAGTGGCTTGGATAACATAACGATCGAAAGCGGTTAATATCTAGTCTGCTAACATTTTGTATTTTTAAAGGATGTAATTCCTACACTAATATGTGTTTTTGATCTGATTAACAACCAACTAAGAATATCCATAAATACAAAGCAACCTAACACCTAGGTTTAAATTAGTTTAGAGACTTATAATCAAGGCTTCATACTTTGACATATTATTAGTGCAGTTAAAATCTATCATAGGAGAACCTTCAGGAGGTATCATAATAATTCTAGCACCCCCCCCCTCCCACTCTCACATTTTTATCCATAAAAAAATAAAGTCATTTGATAATTAGGATGTACCTAGGGTGTGGAAGCAATATATTAATCTAGGAATTCAAAACTAGATGGCTAACCACCTACAAAATGTGCTTCAACTAACTGATTAGTGATGATTTGGCCTTTAACTAAAGTTTGTTGAAGAAAATATAGATCAAATTTTAATAAAATCATGATCCACCTATATATATTCTAATTTTGGTAAGGCTTTGATTTCATAAGTTTGAGGGGGTTAATGTTCATAATTATGTAGGTATTGTGATTAAGTAGATAGTGATGAAGCTTAAAATCTATGAAAACTAGGTAGAGTTTTTCTAGAGGTGTATAATGTGTCTCATATTTAACAAGACTATAACTTATGTAATACACTACATGTTCTCTATTTTTTTCATCATGATGGGCTAGCATATCCCCTAGAGCATGATTTGTGGTTGAAATATACAAGAATAAAAGTCACCCTTCCTCAGGAGGAATAATAACTGGCAGGGAGAGGAGATAGCTCTTGAGAGATTAAAATGCTTCTTGAAAATTAGATTCCTAGATGAAATGGGTATCCTTCCTCAAAATGTGATGGAATAATTTAAAATGATCAGATAATTAGGAGATAAAATGTTGAATAGAATATAATTTTCCTTGAAGGCTATAAATTTACTTAAGGTTAGATGGGGGTCCATATCTATGATATCCCTAATTTTATCAATATTGACTTCTATACCTTGGATGGAAATCATAAAACCTAAATTTTTACCATTCAAGACTCCAAAAACACACTTTTTAGAGTTGAGTCAAACATGAAATTGTATCAAATGATCAAATATTAATTTGAGAATGGAGAGATGGTCCTTTCAAATCTTTGATTTAGAGATAAGTTTGTCCACATAATCCTGAACAATCTTATGGATTGTATCATGAAAGATATAGGTCATATCACTTTGGTAGGTGGATCTTGCATTATTTAGGCTAAAAATCATAACCTTGTAACAAAAAGTCCCCTAGGGATTAATAAAATAAGTCTTATACTAATGCTCAAGGGTTATAAGTATTTGATTATATTTAGAGAATCCATCCATGAGAGATAACATTTTATGGCCTATCATCAAGTCCATTTGTTGATCAATGTTAAGAAGGGGAAATACATATTTAGAATAAGCAAGGTTTATTTCATGAAAATCAATTCAAAGAGGGAGACCCCCCATGGGTTTTATGATAGGCACAATATTAGACACCCATTAAGGGTAATTGATCGACTGAATGAAATTGATAGACAAGAGGCACTATAGCTCATCCTTAACTAAGAGTGCGATGAAAGGGTGCATATTTTGTAGATGTTGCTTCACTGGCTTAGCTTCATGGATAGTGATAATATTATGAACAACAATAGTAGGGTCAATACCTAGCATTTCACTGTATGACCAAGCAAAATCTTAGCTATGGTCTTCCAAGAAGGTGGTGAAGTCTTGGTTTTCTTGATGGTCTAGAGATTTAATAACATTAACAATGTGTGGGGCATCTTGATACCCTATTTTAAGGTGTATGGTAGCTTCATTTAAAAAACTAAAAATTTCAACTAGCATAGAATTATGTAAATGCAATTTCTTAGTTCCTAAGTAAGTTAAGATAGACTCATCATTTTGACACTAAAGAATTGGGATGGTAGGAGAGTCTTCTACTACCATATTAAGATAAGTAAGGGGATGGATTTAGATTTTCAATTGGTATGGTAGGTGAGAGGTTCTAGGGTTATCATATTGACTAAAAAACATTTTGGGGGGATGGACATGACATCATCCATTTCAAGGATAATGTTAGAGGATAATACTATGACATTCTCTTCAAGATCAGATGCGGGGGATGACTTTAGGAATAACTTTAGGAGGTTTATTAAATCACATACCATGTTTTTCATGTTTTTTTATAAAATATCCTAACATAATTTCATGTGATCATTACTTTTATCATCCCATACTGAATCCCTTCTAGGTGAATCTTTGTAAATACATGTAAGGCATGGTTTGTTTAGGAATGAGAAGATTGATAAAAATGGTTTGATTTGGGAATGGGATATAAATATGTGAGGATTATCAATTGATCCCTCCATATACCAAATGATTATATAGGAAAGGGGGAAAAAAGAACATCTTCAAGATCAGGATAGTAGTCACATTGTTTATTAAGACACCCGTATTCTTGAGTGGGAAGGGTGTTAAGTGCCAATAACTGGTATTATCTAATTATGGAATCCAAAGGAGCCTTATTAGAGACTTATGATGAAGGGATTATCACACTATTTGATGCTTCATTTGATGATGGTGATGGGTTCATGCCTTTTAGGGGGTATAAAATGTCATTAGTTTGAAAGGTGAGATTATAGGAGGTAAATGGATGTTTCTCAGTAGGGACAATGTGGACTTGGCCCTCATGTTCATATTTTATACACCAATGTAAATTAGATGAAACACACCGTATAACATGGATCCAAGGGTGCCCTAAGAGGGCATTATATTATAATTCTCCTTATATGACATAAAATAACTCGTGAAGAACATGAGATCCTAATTTTATTGGGACGACAATAGGTCATAATTTAGGATCCACTATTTCATTAAAATCTTGTAATACTACTAGGTATTGAGCTACAACCATTTTTAAAAATTGTAGTTGTTTAAATGTATGTGAGGAGATAATATTAGTACTATCCCCATTGTCAATCAACACTCTTTTGATTCAAGTTTGATTGAATTGTGATGTGACAAATAGGGGTGAATCCTAGACTTCAGATGGTGAGGGAACTATCTCAAAATCATTAAAACTAATAAATGAAACCATATATAATGATCTAATGAATGCCAACATTAGTTTATGTTCATAAGGTTGCACTTATATGGCCTAAAACAAATCTATCATTACATGCCAATGTTAAGGGTAATTCTAAATTAGTTCATAGAGGGATATTTTGATATGAGTTTTGTGAAGTTGCTTTAGAATCTATATCTATACAAGTTTTGAAGAATTTCTCTTTTGATCTTTTCTTAAAATGGAGAGTTTAGGTTTGGTAGTGGAGTATTTAGAGCTTTTTGTAGCTATGGTAGGGGCTTTAGCTATGGACACTTTGGATTTGTTTTATTTTTGGATTTTGATAGCCTACACTTGAGACCAGGTTTCTATGTTTATTGTGTTAATCTAAAATAATGAGAGATTTGTTGAAGTCCTTGATTTATTCATTTTTGAGTGTCCTAAGGATTGATTGGGAATCAATTTGAGATCATCAATCATACTTTTTTATTCTTGTTTTGATTTACCTTGTAAAGGGTTTATTATATTAGTATCAGGGATATTTGTATCTTTAAGATCAAAGAGGGGCTCATATTTTCTAATTAATAGATCATCCTTATCCAAAAGTGTCTGATTCATGACTTTTAGAGAATTATAGCTCTTAGTATCATGTTTATGTATCTTGTGATAAGTACATACTTTATTTTCCCTATACCATTTGATTTTTTGGATATAGGGATTTACTTGGTTTGATGGGAAGAAATGTAACTAGAGAGGTTTGCAAAAGTTGGTTCAGGATGGTAGCATAATATCCTTAAAAAATATCTTGGTCATTTTAATTACCTTTCAGGGTATTATTTTTTGGGCCATGCTTACCTTGGTACTTTCCCTTTTTGTATGGAGGTTATGCATAATTTTAATAGGTGAAAATGGTGTTTCAAGTAATTTTTTTAGAAAAGCAAAAAAATAATATTATGTTAAAGTGAGGTTTTGATGTGGGTAGTATCGGTGGAGGATTTTAAACTAACTTATATCCCTTAACAGAAGATTCTATGATTGAGATATTTAGCTCTGAGGAAGTTTGTGTCCCTAATATGGATGGTTTAGTTTGTTCTTAGGGTATGACCATCTTTCATTTTTGAATTTGGTTAGATGTCATGGAAGTATCTTTATGACAATCCTCATCTTTGGGAAACTTGAGTCTTATGGGAGGATGTTGCAATGCCTTACATTTTGGTATACCTAAGCATTTAATCCATGTGTGGGGATAATGAAAGTCCTTTTTATCTTTTGCTTTATTGTGAGACTATTGGTATGTTTATAAGAGCCTTCGTCTAGGGTATCCCATGAAACGAGGTCTAAAAGACTTGAGCGGATGATAAAAATAGGTTTAGTTGATTCATATGAGTCAAAGGCATCCCCTATAAGGAGATCTAATATTCAAGCTAGGGTAGAAGGATATTTAGTCATACTATCAGCTTATTTTGATAAGAGTTGATCATGGAAGGTGTTTATGACTGGGTGCCTTGATATTATGTTCTTCTTATATTCAGTTATATGGATTTATATGAGGATGGATGGTTGGGGAATGACTACCTAAAAATGTTGATAGATTGATTTTGGGGTGTGTTTGGATTATATAATTGTAGCTCCCCTTGATCAATAAGGTTTTGCATTAATATTTTGAAATATTGATTCCTATTAATTTCATGACCAAGCACATTTTTGTATTAGATAGGTTAAAGGTAGGAAATGGGTCTTATACCCTTGAAAAAGAGATCAGAATATATTCAAGAACATATCAACACTACAAAAAGAAATAGAACTAAAATACCAACTAGAGCCACTGCCTTTAGCTAAAAAGATACCAAAAAATTAGTAAAAATCAAGAAAAACATAGATGCTAGATGAAACTAATATGATTCCTCAGACTCAAAATAAATAACTAGACTATTCCTTGTGTTTTTAGTTTTTATTTCCCTACTTTGAGTATGATTCCCAATACTCTAAATAGATTCTATGGTAGACCTCTTCCTCTTCTATCTAGTTGACTTGGGTTCTTCTTTTCCCTATTCTACATCCATCTTGTCTTCATCACCTCTACTTTTGTGGAAATAATTAGAACCCTATGGGGTTTTATCAATATTTGATTCATCCTCCTAGTCCTACTAGAGGTTGCCCTTAACTAGGGAAAAGTCACCAAAGACCATTAGACTTTTGAGATTCTCAAATTCATCTAAAATATACATACTCAAAAGTTTATAGATTGCCACTTTTGTTTACATATTTTTGATAGAGTGCTCAATTTCATTCTTTAGTTTAAAATTAAAAGAGGCCCACCCCATAGTGGTAATGGGAGTAATAACTTTAGGAGACCCCTTTTGACTTACATTGTAGTGGAAGTTGCCATAAATATTATCTATCCCAAAGAAGACATTCTGACCCCCTTCCTCCTTAGTTTCTAGCTCTAAGAATAATTCCTCCTCCTTTTCAGACTCTTCCTACTCACTAGTAATGTGGATGGCCTCCGTGACCACCTTGGTTGAAAGGGGTTCCCCCTTTTTGACCAGGAGCAATATGAGACCCTAGTGGATGATATCAGTTGAAGGATTGCATTTGAAATTAATAATGGATGCTTCTAATTATATAAGTATAAAAAATAGAATACATATCGAGTGGCCTCTAAAATGGTTAAGTAGTAGAAAATGATGGGATAATATTACCCTATGCTTCCCATCCAATGTAATGTACCTCATAATTTATAGGCACACATCTAGCCATTTCCTGGGGAGGTCCACCCTAACACTTTCTAAGAATTTTATTTGGGTTGTCTCTTTTTTGTGTTGTAAAATATATTAAGTAATTCCTTCTTCCTATTCCTCTCCTTAAACATCTTCACCCCTGAACATGCCATTCTAGTAATGTTTTTAATAACTTCTTCCATGACCAAAAGCCTCAGGCCATGCATATACACCTCTCTATCTTTTTATCCATAGGTAAAGTCTCTGGATAATACCATGTCATGTCCTACAAGATGCTCTATGTAACCAACAAGCCCACCTTTGTCCATCTTATTCCAAACATATGTATCTTCTTTCACTTTTGTGCAGGAAATTGGCTCAATTCTATCATGATCTCTTCCCATGTTCGACTGGTTACTTTTGTTATAAATTTCAAAGATTTGGACCCTAGCCATAAAATCAAGAATGATATTGAAGGATATACCAATTGAATTTTTATAATTTGATGTTAAATAAATTTGAGTGTGTAAAATATTTAAAAGAGGGTGATTCATGATTGCCTTACACATGAGATTTCATCCTCCCGTGTTAATGTTAAAAAATGATGGGCCCCATGATTTCACATGTTGGATATACTTTATCAAGATCAATAAAAGGGATGACATCCAAAGGGAATGAAACATCACCTTTCCAATGGGTGAGGGATCCACTCAGAACCCCTAGGTTATCCATTTTATTTACACTAGTGTTTCCCTCTCTATAAACATGATTGATAGTTATCATTTTGAAGAATGTAAATAATTTTTTTAAATATTTGATGATACCAATAATATTCTAGGAGGGTTAAGAGGAACCATTCAAAAATTTGATGATATTCAAAAATTCTCCCTCCACCTATAGATTATCTAGACCTAGCTTAACTATGAGATCAATTCCCCATAAGGCAACCTTTCCTTCTACCATATGATTGGTTTGGATCCCTATGGGTCTGACGTAGGCAGCCATAAATTTCTTACTAGATTCTTGAATAACTCCTCCCACTCTTGTAGGTCTAGGACTACCTTTAACAACTCCATCAAAATTTAGTTTATACCATTAAAAAGGAGGGAAAATACATTTGATCTTAGATCTATCTAGACATTACTTGTGAGGATGTGCAGAGATTTTAAGATTCAACAAGTGGAAAATATGATAAAAATGGGTGGAGGGAGGATCATCAAAGGTGGAGGTAATAGTTAGATACTTTTTGTAATAAAATTACTTATATGTTTGCATATAATTATTATATATCACAAAGAATAGACAAATATAAGAGATCACACAACAATGTTTTGAGAGTAGAGAATAATACTAGATAATATAGTAGATCCACTTCGAGGGGTCAACCTCCAAAATAATGAAATAAGAACATAATACTTAATATGATGATTATATACTAACCACTACCTCCTATATATAGTCTACTTAGCCATGGTTATTTCATAAGCCAACCTAACTAAGAACATAGAGAAATATATAAAGAATATAAAAGATTTATGTAAGCCACAAGTTGGCCACATATATCCCTAGACATGCCAAAAGTTAAGGGCATAGTATGCCTCTCCCCTTAAAAATAATTTTGTCCTCAATATTAAATAAACTCTAGATGTTGTTGCATAAAGGATTCATCCTCCCAGGTGGCATCTTCACATGGTATATTCTTCTATTTGATCAAGAACTCCTTAATCACTCTAGATTGCAACTACTTAGTGTGTATTTGAAGGATCACCTTTGGATCAAAAATAATTCTCCCTTCCTCATCCAATTTTGGTAACTCATTTTGAGTATCAAATTTATATCTATGACTTTTTTAGGCATGATACATGAAATACTAGATGTATGTGAGTGGATGAAGTAAACTCTAACTTGTAGGACACACTTTTTTTTTTTGCTTCAAGGACATATGCTTATATGTCTATAAGAGACCAAAAACACAATCACCAATGTCAAAATTCCTCTCACTCTTGTGTTGATCTACCTATTGCTTCATGCAATTTTGGGCCATGGCTAAATTTTCATGTAAACTTTCAAGGACATCTTATTGATGGTGAATATGTTCTTCAACTACATGAACCTTAGGATGGAACTTCAAGGTGGAAGTGATGTATGTATGGTGTTATCCATACAAGGTCACAAAGGAAAACATTTTGGAATAAATATGAACAAAAGTATTATACCACCATTCAATAAGTGGAAACTAATGAACCCATTTATCTTTTTTTATCAAAAACAAAATAACATAGACATCCTTATAGAATTTTTTTAACTACCTTGATTTGTCCATATGATTGAGGATGATAGAATGATCTATGAGCCAACTTGGTGCCCAAACATGCAAATAATTTAGTTCAAAAATTACTAGTGAAAATGGGATCTCTATCATTGAAAATGATCTTAGGAGTACCATGTAATTTTTGAATTGTATAAGATACTATACTAGCAACAAATGGATTTGATAAAGAAAAAAAATGAGCATACTTACTGAGACAATCCACAATAGCCATGATAACATTTTGACCATCATATCTCAGTAACCCTGTGATGAAATCCATAGACTCCTCTTCCCAATTCTAGTTAGGGATGAATAAAGGCTGAAGAAGACTTAGGGTTTTAATGGTTTCACCTTTATTTTTTTGGCAAAGCATACATTCAGCCATATATTTCTAGACATCCCCCTTGATCCCTTCTGAAAAAAATCATGCTTGATTCTATGATAGGTTTTAAAAAATCTTGAATGACCACCAAGTGGAGTTACATGAAGTTCTTGAAGGATTTTTTTTTGAGAAGATAATTCTTACATAGGTATTATTTTTATTTATACCATAATTCATTACCTTTCCATGTGAATTTTTCAAATCCACTCAAACCTTGCTAAAGATTCTAAATCAAATCATGGGTAGCACTATCATTTTACCATTTTGATCTTTCTTCCTCTAACCAATTTTTATTGCCAAATGGTCATGGCACATAGGAATGCCTTAACTAATTCTTCCCTCTTGGATAGTGCATGTCACACCATATTTTCCTTGCCTTTCTTATAGACTATTTCAAAATCATAGCCTAACATCTTAGTTACACATTTATATTATTCATCTGATGATAACCATTATTCTAAAACATATTTGAGACTATCATGATTAATATTTACTTGAAAGTGATGACCCATCAAATAAGGTCTCCATTGTTTAACTATATGCATAATGGTCATAATTTCCTTCTCATAGATGGGCTTGAGCCAAGTTTTACCCTTTAGTTAGTGGATTCAAATGCAAGTGGTCTACATTCTTTCATGAGCACAACACCATACCATATCCTAATACATCACATTCAACCATAAAAGTCTTAGAAAAATTAGGAGTGGCCAACATTGGAGTGGTGCACATATCCAGTTTCAATTGTTCAAATGCCTTGGTAGTTATATTAGTCCATTGGAAGGAATCTTTCTTAATCAAAGAGATGAGTGGGGCTGTAATGCTACCATATTTTTTTATAAACCTATAATAGTAACTAGTTGGCCCCAAAAATTCCCTTAGTTTTTTTAGTGTCTTAGGAACTGGCCTATCCATCAATGGTTGGATTTTATTAGGATCCACTTTCACTCCTTCATGTGAAACTATATGATCCAAATATTCAACCTCATGAGCTCCAAAGTACATTCAGAAGGTTTGACATAAAACTAATGTTCTATAATTGAGAGTACATGTTTCACATGTTACAAATGATCTCCCCAATTTTTACTATAAATGAGAATATCATAAATAAATAAACACCAGAACAAATTTCCTCAAAAATGGCCTAAAAACATTATTCATCAAACTTTGAAAGGTGGATTGCGGATTTGTTACACCAAAAGGCATAACCATAAACTCATAATGGCCCTCATGAGTTTTCAAAGCTATTTTGGGTATGTCTTCATCATGGATCTAGATCTAATGATACCTATAATGCATATCTAACTTGGTAAAATAAAAACCACCATGTAATTCATCTAGAAAATCATTAATGATAGGATTAGGAAACATTTTTTTGATAGTGTACTTATTGATCTATTTATATTCAGTGCACACCCTCAAAGTGTCATTTTTTTTCTCACCATGAAAACTGGTGAAGAATATTCACTTTGGTTGTGGTGAATGATTCCTACATCCAACATCTCCTATACCATCTTTTAAATTTCACTTTTCTAGGCATAGGGATACTTGTACATCCTAATGTTGGGTGGTTTACTACCAAGAATAAGTGTAATGGCATGATCATGCATGTGGCTAGGTGGAATTCCTTTTGACATGTCACAAAAAATAATAGAATGGGCATTAATCACTTGTAAATTAGGGGGTGTAGATGGTTGAGTTGGTTGGACTTCAATGGAGAACAAGTGAGCTACAAATCCATCAACACCCTTTTGAATAATCTTGGTTATTTGATGGGAGCTAATATATTATGGAGATTTAGGCCTTAATCCCCTTAGCTCAAATGTCCTTCCCTCATAATGAAAATGCATGAATAACTCTTGGAAATTAATCTTAATAGTGCCCAAAGTGGTGAGCCACTATACTCATAGAATAATGTTAGATCCACACATGGGAATAAAAAACATAGGATAATCTAACAAGTAGTACTATGGAATTTTCTTAAATAACTAACAATATCACCATCTAAAATCATGATCTAAAATTATAGAGCAAGATAAATGAAATAGTTCAAACGATCAACCAACTTACTATTAATGAAGTTGTGTGTGCTCCCATAATCAATCAATACAATGAACTTTTGTTTCTTAAGTAAACCCACCACCTTAAGATTTTGGGGAGTACTAATACCTAAAAGGGCATGACAAGAAATATTATGTTGAGAGCCTTTAGACTCCTCCTCAAGTCTTACATCCTCACCAATTGCCTCATCATCTTCATCCTCAATGGCACCTTCCATGTAAAATAACTTATTTTTAGCACAATGATGTCCTTTACTCCATTTTATATTTCAAGCATAACTCAACCTTTATCTCACTTCTCCTCAATTTTATAAGGTGTCAATATGGTGGGTTGAGGAAATGATGGTACTAGAAAGGTGTGCTCATGACTAGTAGTGAAAGTTTTCCATTTTAACATCTCTTTTTCTTCTGCCATGTGTGCCCTTAGGATAGCTTCTAATATAGATTATGGATTAAACATCTGAGCCTAAAATTGGATTCTATCTTTGAGTCCACTCAAAAAAATATCAATCAAATTTTCCTTAGTGATATCTTCCACCTGTAAGGATAGATTCTAAAATTGATGAATATAATCCTTCATAGTTCTTATTTGACATAGTTTGGCTAACTAGATGAAGTATTTCTTAGAGACATTATTTTGATAATGAACCAATAACTCATCAATGAAAATAGACCATATAACAAGAGAACCATTCTTTTTATTTTGAGCACATAACCAATGATACCAAATGAACTGCTCAAGTTCCAGATATAAAGATGCCACTATCACCTTCTAAGAACTAGGATTTTGTTGTAGATAAAAAAAATTATAGATTTGGGTAATCCAAGTGAGAGGATTATTACCATCAAAATTACACATGTCCATTTTTGGCAACATCAGTTTCACATCAGGATTAGAGATATTAATATTGAGAGGAGGAGGACTTAAATAATGAAGTGGAGGGTTGTTTGGCTATAATTAAGATGAAATGCAAGCCAATTATATAGTGATCTAATACAATTGAGTGTGCACCACATTACTCTCTCCACACATCCTTAAAACATTAGTTTGAACTACAAAAAATTCATCATACCACACTAAGCCATTTATGTTAACTTGAAGTTGAGAAAGCAATGGATTTAAAGTTCTAGATTTCATGTCATCCCTAGAAGGAGTCTTAGGATTTCCCCCTCCCCTTTTTATTGAAGTAGTAGGACCCACCATGCACAAACCCTAGGATGGTTTTTTCCCCAAAAAAGTGTACTAAGAGATGGTACCATCATGATCACCTCATCAAGATGAATCCAATGATTGCTTTTATGTACTAGGGTGAAAATTTTCAATACCAAAAAAGTGCAGTAGTAGAATATACCATTGTCGTCATCTCACTGAGACAAATCCAATGACTGCAAATGTGTAAAGGGAAAAAAAATCAATTTTTTTAAAAAAAAATATTAAAAAAAAATTATTTTGAACAATATTGCACTGATAGAAAAAATTAATTCTTCTTGGATTACAAGTTATGTTTTGCACTCCCTTCACTCTTAGAAGTCACACCTTGCTAGATCTAAACAAATTTCATAGGAAACCTGCCCAAATTGAAAATCTGATACCACTTGTAGGGAAATTAATTAGATGTTCACACAAAATTATTATATATCACACATAACAAATGAAAATAAGAGATCACATAGAAATAATTAACAACAGAGTAGAATACTACATAATATAATAGATCCACTTCAAGGGGGAAACCTCCGCAAAAATAAAATAAGAGTAGAATACTTAATATGATTATCAAAGAATAACCACTACCTCTAATATACATTCTACTTAGCCATGGTTATTTCATAGGCTGACCTAACTAAGAACATAGATAAATGTAACAAGAATATAAAAGAGGTACATAAGCCACATGTCAGCCACACATATGCCTAGACATGCCAAAGGTTAAGGGAATAAAAATTTTCTTTGAAGAAATCCAAGATTTTCTTCAAATTTGAGAAGGGATTTATGATTTGACTATCAAAAATTATTGAGTTCCTTGAGATCCAGCTTCCCCAAAAGATATGATGGAGATCTATTCTCCATCAAAATTTGAGAGGTGGGAAATTCCAAGGTACCTCCCATTGATAGTTCAAATCCTTTAAGGACCCAGGTAAAATCCAAGTGTAATTGGATAGATTGAATAAGGAATGGAAAATAGATGAAGTAAAAGAACATGAAAGGAAGATATGTTTCATGGATTCTACCTCTTATCTACATAAAATGTACATGTTAGGTATGGGGATTCCCCTCTTCATTAAATTGTCCATTATCAGAATTTTGTTTTGAGTTACCAACCAAAAGAACTTAATGAACTTGGGGATGATATTTTTTATCAACAAATAATTCCAATTTTTAAAAATCTCTTCTTGAGCCGAAAGCAAAAGAGAGGTGGATTTGATATAAAACAACTTGCTAGGATCGACCTTCAAAATAAGCTCATCATCTCGAGTAAAAACCTAATATAGGTGTTTTGAAGAGTCATGTTTAACTCCTATAAAAATATTTTTCAGAGGGATCATATTTTTTTTATGCATATCCTCATTATAGTTCCACCTTCTTTTGCCAACGAGGATATGCATGGTAATGCAAGAGCATCCTAATAAGGATGATTCATTTTGATGTTTAAGAAATTTTAGATTGATCAGATGTTTTATGATCAATATGCATGTTTAGAGTATTTTAAAAGGTTTTATGAGTGATGTTACACACTTTGAAATGTTATCCAAGTATTTAGGATTGCTAGAGTAGGTTAGAATTCTAAATTGGCACCTTCCCACCAATTTTCATAATTCAAAATTTTGAATTTATCAACCATGTTTTAGGAGTTTTGTGATTATTACAAGAGTCATCAAGGCATCAAATAATTAGGTAAAATTAATAAAGACATCATGTATCTATACCATGGTCCATAAGTCATAAATGTATGTAAAATCAATCTTGGTGTTTGTGTCAATATGCAAATTTACTTGTAAGTTATCGTTGGAAGGTTAAAAGGTGGCTAGGGTTGTTATAGTTAATACAAAACTAGTAAGTTTTTGGTTTCTATTCAATTTAATGAATAATTTGTATAGGAGAGGGTTTAAGACACAAAAAATAATTAAGGGATTATCTCAAGTTTTGTAAAGAAGGATTGCAACTCTATTTACGTGTATATGCAAATGAAGAATGATTGTGCTTTGAATGTTCAAGGAAGGAAGATTAAATGATGATATAATTATAAGGATCAAAACATGTTGGGTAAGTTATGTATATGATTTATAATAGTGTTTCATTTATTTTCTTAAGATATTTTATAGGTTTTAGTTGATTGTATCAAAGTTGTAGACCAAAATATACCCCATTTTTTGTATTATAAGAGACTAAATTCTTTGTCAAAGAAGGAAGTCTAAAAGAAAAATTGTTTAATTACCTCTATGAATTAACAAGATTGTTTTTAAATGTTATAATGGAGTCTTATGAGTAACATTTCATTGTGTATGTGTTTATCATATTGTGAGTGTTTCAAACCTATAATAGAATGTGTTTGAACACACAATATAATAAAGAATGCAAGATATTTGTTGAACAAAGGCATTAATACATATATCTATTTCTTAAAAATAGTGTGTGAGGGAATGAAAGATCCTAGTAAACATTAAAAGATATTTTAAACCCTTTTTACTTCATAAAACCATAAAATGATTGCTCTTGGGCCCTTACAAACACAACTAACCCTAAACTAGGGTTTTGGAAGAAAAATGCATTTGTAAGGAGTTTCCACTCTTGAAATTCCTTAAATTTTTTTAATTTGATAGAGGAGCATGTTTTCCAATATATTTTTAAAGTTTTAATTTTATTACTTATGAATATGTACAATTATAGAGGGTTGTGTGTGTTTAGGGGTGAAGAAGGCCTAATTAGGCCTAAACAAAGACCTAAAAGAGACTAAAAAAGTGTCTTATAAGTATATTTGGGTGTTGAAACTTAATATATAGTTGGAAAAGGATAGAGGGTGAGAATAATTGTCCATGGTGTTTCAAAACTAGTCTGTAATATACCATATAGAAGGAAAGGGCCTTAAAAAGGCTATTAGGACTGTCTGATTAAAGGAAAGAAGTGATGAGGGGTTTTTGAATAGAATGATGGGTATAAGGAGACAATAATTAGTATGGTAAAGGTTATAATATCCATAACATATTTAAATTAAACCTTGAATCATTAAATGATAAAGTGAACATAAGAACCCTTGTGAGAGTTGGTATAAAGAACAAGACAAGTGTGTGAGTTGTTAGTTATTCCTCTCCATCATTTGGTATCAGATATTAAGAGTTATTTATAAGGTATTAAATACACATTTAATCTAGAGGATGAGGATAAATATCATCCCAAAGAAGGTTGAAAGTATTTTATGCACTAGTTATTGAAGTGAGAAACATGCTGGCAAGGTTGCAAGCCATGGAGTTGGCTCAGAGAAGAGAGATGAACAAAGGTGATGTGAGGGAGAGGATGACATTACTCATGAATAATCAATAGAGGAAGGATATTAAGGTATAATGGAACATAGGTTTATAGTATTAGTCCTTAGAGTGACATCAAAACTGAAGATGGAGGTGCCCATGTATGAGGGTAGTCTTAATGTGGAAGAGCTAGTTGATGTGATCATATATATGGATAAGCACTTAAATTATGAAGAGGTGAATGAGACAAAGAATATAAATTTATAAGTGACAAGTATTAAGATTCATGCATCCTTGTGGTGGGATGGTATACATGAAGAGAGAAGAAGAAGGGGAAAAGACAAGACAAGGTCATGGGATAGAATGGTGGCCAAGATGAAGGGTAAATTCATGCCTAAGGACTATTAGACCCACTTATTTAGGAGGATTAAAAAATTGAGACAAAAGGACATGATGGTAAAATAATACATAGATTAATTATACAAGATCACTATTTGATCAGGACACATAGAGGAAGATGTAAATAAGGTTATTAGATACATCATTGGCTTGAAGTTTGTCATTAGAGATGAGATAAGAATTTTGTCACCTAGAATAGTTGACGATGACTATCAATTTTCATTGAGGGTAGAGAATTTTTCAAGAAGGTAAAATTAACTAAACATAGGTAGAAGTGGTATAATCTATAGAGGTAGAGGTCAGCAAGAAGGAAGAGGATAGCTAGGCAATATAAGTCAATTTTAAAGTCAAAGTAAAGAAGTTGGTAGTAACTCTGAGAGTTTAATTCAATCTAGTATAGGTGGATATGGATATAGATGTGGAATATCATATAGTAGAAGAAGAGGAAATAATTGGTTTATAGGCAAGTGTTTTAAATATACAAAAATTTTAGGGCATAGATCATATGAGTGTCCTAAAGACATCCAAATGGGTAGTTCTTGAAGTGAGAGGAGAAACTAAGTGTTTAATTAAGAAGAGGAGAGTGTAGATGCATTTACAAACCATGTGGAATAACCTAAAATAAGAGAGAGCTTGTTGATGAGGAGAGTTATTTTGAATACCATCGATGAGGAGAGAGAACCACCACAAAGACAAACATTATTCAAGACCATGTGTAAGAGCAAAGGTAAGTGATATAAATTCATAGTTGATAATGGTAGTATAGATAATATAGTGTCTTCATTTATGGTGTCTAAACTATTATTAGAGAGCAACAAGCATCCAATTTCATACAAATTTTCTTGGATTTAAAAGAGTCACCAAGTCCTAATGAATGAACAATGCTATGTAGACTTGTAGATAGGTGGGTATAAGGATAGAATCTTATGTAATGTTATTCCCATTGATGTGTGCCACATCATCCTTGGTAGACATGGTAGTATGATAGAAGGTATTTTCATGATGAGAGATCCAACACTTACACCATTGAGAAGGATGTAAATAAGTACACACTAAACCCACTAAAAGATAGTCAATCATGAAAGGAAATACCAAGTAAAAGTAGTGTAATGATGTTTTAAGAGAAGGAATAATTGAAAAAATAATTTATTTTCATTAAGGAGGACAATATTATGACATTTGAAAGCAAGTTCCAAGAAGAATAAAATATAGTACAAGTTGCCAAGATAATAGAAGAAGAGGGTGTAGCAATTGAAGGGCATTCTAAAATGTTAAATGCAAACAAGAAAGAGCTTTTACAATCAGACCATTAGGGTGAGTTTTTATCCAATGAACACTTAGAAGGGTTTTTTTTAGGTTTATCCCATCACTTGTCCTTCATAAAAAACATAGAGTATCTAGACCACTTTTTTGAGAAGAGTGGCATGTTGAGAGCATTGGCTATGAGAAATGAAATGAATGGTCAAGTAAAGAATGAAAAACAACAAGAGGATAATAATTAGGTTGAATAAGTTGAGAGTATTGTAGGAGAGAAGATGGAAACACAAAAAAAAATCTAATTGGTAATAAATCCAAGCACAAAAGTTCAAGAGTGTGGTTTCAAAGAAGACAAGTAGGAGGTTGTTATGATTGACTTGTGTGTTCCATGTGTAGGTTTTATTGACCAATTTTGACCCTCAAGTAAAAATGGTCAACCATACACTTTAAACTTAACCTTTTCATGGGTTTATGAGTCATTATATACCTTGATTTTTCCTTAATGAGTCAATTTTATCACTTTTTGGCATCATTTAAGGTTCATTTGAAAAGATTAAGGTAAAAGACTTTTGGAACCTAGTGTTGTTTTAGGCCTTCATGACCATAGTCAAGTGAGTTAAAGTGGTCTAAGTGGTAAAAATGGATCATTTTAGACATGTCATGTGGTGTTAATTTTATTTTCCCCTTCATATATTCCATGCTACTCTTTAGAATGGTATAAAGGTCAAATCATAATGTACACCTAACTTCCATGTGTTTTAAGGCTTCAAAAGGTGGTTTTTGAATGATCTAAAATTTTAGAGGGAAAAGGAAATATTTGAAAAGACATGATAGGTCTGTACATTCCTACACCAACTATGTAAACACTTGGCATACATTCTCTACTAGTCTACAAAACAAATGTGGAAGTTTCAAGCCAAAAGCGGGTGGTTTTTCCTCAGTCTATATAGGTGTACTTGTAGGGGTTTAATTCCAAATGCTCTCATGGATGTATATGTACCCCCAAGTAAAAATATAGGCTTTTGAGGAGTTTTATATCCCTAATATTTCAAAAACCTATCCCATTTTCCATCACTCTCTTTCATAGCCTATACAACATCTCAAGTTTTCATTCAGTATGGATAGGAGAAATAAATTCATGACCTAATATTTTGGGGAATGAAAGGGTGTCTCTTGACTATATTATCATTGGATTATTTTTTAAAACCCATCTCCAATTCTTTATGAACAAATATTTACAATTTTCCCATTCCCATGAGCTCATATATTTGTGTAGGGTCTAAAGATTACAATGGTCTTGGTCTACTATTAAAGTTTTTATACAAATAAGTGCTTGTTTTATGTGCACAAGGATCCCATAGACCATCTCCATCACCTAAACCCTTGTTCTACACATGTGGGAGTGTCAAAATATAATAAAATCCAATATTTAATCTATTAATAGGGTATGGCCTGGGTCAAAGTTATTGGGTTTTAGTACACTAAGGTAAAAATATTAATGATGTTTGAAGTGTTTTATTAACTCATTAATCTCTTTCATTTATCCTTTGCCTCTCAAAGCCATCAAAACATTCATCATCAAGAAAAAAATATCCACAAGCCTTCCATAATGTAAAATCTATAGTTTTATTAAACCATTCATCATGATAATGGGATTTTACTATGTTGAAAGACCTGAGTGCCTCTAAAAGAGAGTTTGTTACCAATTTATGTGGAAGATCTAAAAATTATACATCAACTAGTTAAGTGAAGGAGGTCTAAAGGAGATAAGATCAATAAGACTCCTCATAAACATGAAGGACTCAGTCAAGACTCTAAAGAGTTTAGACTAGAGGCATATTTTCTATGGTAAAGGGTAGTTTGAGAGAAATTAAGAAGATATACAAAAGCATAATGGAGATTAGAGGTTATGGGAGACACTTTAATGACACCTGAACCAAATGTATACCTCCATAGAACTCCAAATATATGTAAGATGTAAATGAGTGAATATTTAAGGATGTTTTCACCTACATCTAGCCCCTAAGCCTACTATAGTAGGGGTTTGAGTAGGATCTATCATCTTATGACACCCCAAGTCACGGTTCAAAACACTTATCCTAGGTGAAACATAGCCAAGTATTCAAGTTCCATGCTCTAACCTCGATCCAAGTGCTTAAGGAGGTATTTGATAACATAATAATTAAAGAAGGTTCAAACTCAGTCCAAAAACTATTGCCTATAGCAATTATGACTACTACATCAAGAAGCAAGGTGTTTAAGGAGGCAATTGATAACATAGTGATTAAATAAGGTTCAAACTTAGTCCAAAAACTACCACCTATAGAAATTATGATTGATACATCAAGAAGCAAGGTTTTTGAGATGGTTTAAGAAGTCCACATGGGTGAGACATGATGGGAACCAAGTGAGTTCATTCACCAAACCAGTTTGCCAAGAAAACCAAGCAAGTGTAGTCATGAAAATCAAGTTTTAAGGCCTAGTAGTAGTCTCATTTTACCTTATTATCAAAAATTAAGGTAATTTTAGTAAATGTTAAGGTAAACTAGTTTCTTTTTTCCAATCAATATCAAATGGTGTATGGTGTCTCTTCAAGTTGAGTGTGGAGTGTCAAAGATATCAAAACAAACTAAGAGGCCATCCTTGCATCTTGAAAGCAACCGCATACCTCTCCTTTATCTGTACAAAGTCTTACACACAATCAATAGTCAAAATGAGAGAACTTAAAAATATGTTATTTTAGGTGATGTTGAGTAGATGGTGGAAGTTTAAGGGAGGTTCAATGCAAAATTTTAAAATCAAAATTGATGCCATAGGCCTTCTCAATCCCCCACCTCATAATCTCCACATGTGAACTGTCTCAATCTATATAGTGAGAAAACTAGAAAAATATTGATAGTTGGATGGTTGGAAATGAATCAGAACCTCTCTTAATGAGGAGATAGAGAATAAAATGTTTCAAGTGCATGATAGGACTATTGCAATAGGTCATCTTCCAACTTGATCCCACCTCCACCAAGTTAAAACCTCATACACAGTCAAGTTAGGCTAAGTGCTCACCTATAACCACCTTTGTTGGAA
This sequence comes from Torreya grandis, assembly GCA_037957365.1. Taxonomy (NCBI): domain Eukaryota; kingdom Viridiplantae; phylum Streptophyta; class Pinopsida; order Cupressales; family Taxaceae; genus Torreya; species Torreya grandis. Next base: position 864,211 of record JARHVA010005860.1, read on the forward strand.
TAAATGTTCATATAATATTCATCAAAAGAGGGACACATAAGGGTTACATAATTATATTAAAGGATCATTCATGATCTAGGTCAAATCACTTATAATCATGACTTGCTTGGCTTATTGGAGAATGTGCAATGAGAGTCATATCCCAAGATAGTTGAGGAGAAGAGTAAAAGTTGAAATGGTTTTCTTGAATTAAGAAGGATGACTTACTATATAGAACTTACATAGAGTCTATGTCTCTAAAAATTTATAAGATCACATACAACAACACTGAAACACACCTATAGCCCCTGAGATGGTCTATCCATAGCATAAGAAGGAAGTTGTATAAGAATTATGTTTCATAAGATTATCCAGATTATTATGGTAAATTATATATATGAGTGATGATTAGGCATTATCAAGGCATTTATGTGAGTACCTAAATCCCTTAGAAGGGCCTAACATAGATAAAATCCCTACCCCCTCACACAAGGCATGATCAATACCATAGGGTTTCATAACCCTGATTATGCATGAACCCTAAGATAATTGTGGGTAATCTTTAGGGGTTGGGATGATTGAGGACTTAATAATGAGAAGGTATGAATTATTCAAATTGAGTGGAGAAATTAGGTCATTTATAAGGTTTGAATAACTACTAATCACTATTCACCCATAGAAGCATGATATTCAAGCCTGCATGTAATTAATAATTATGAGTATGCACATATAGTAGATTAGTGATTATAAAGAACCATAATTTTATAATGGTATAAATGAAATGTTTATTTGAATTATTGTGAAAACTTAAGGTTGATCACCTCAAAGGAGGTAGAGTAAAATCCACACAGAATAAGAACCTATAGTCAATGTCAAGAGTAAGACAAGGAAAGTTGTAGAAGATAAAGTGGAGAGCACCATGTGTGTTAAAAGTAGGAGTAAGGGGTAGAAAGACCACCATAAGAATGTGAAGTATAAAATGATCATAGGATGTTAGATTTATATGGCCATTTAATGATTTGAGGATGCAAAAGGACATCTATAGTTAGCCCTTTTAGGCTACTATAGCAGGGTCCTCAAAAGCACTATATAAGACCATTCAAAGGTGTAAGGGTTGGTATGAATATCAAAAAATGTGTATCCTAAGGTGGTGAATGATAAAGTAGTATTATCATGTCATCAATATCAAAAACTATGTAGATCATTTTCACCCTATACAGACATAATAAGAACCCTACAAACAACCATCATGGGAACTGACCACATGTGACAACATTAGCCCACATCAGTGATTAAATATTATTTGGGATAAAGACAAGTTTAATACAAGGGGGATAAGGGAAAAATTCAAAATATGGCATAATGTCATGTAACTAACCATTCATGGGAAATTTCACTCTTTAAGGCCATAATCATGAGTCAAGAGACATTTTCAAGGTTTAATCCACATTTAGAAATCTAGTGTGCTACTTAAATTCCTCATAGAGGATAATTGAATTTAAATTCACCTTATAACTACCATATGGATTGATAATGGAATATTTTAGGCATATTCAAGCCTCTGAAAAAGAGTAATTGAAGCTGACTCAACCCCTTCCCCTCAATTTCAATGCCAAAAGGAGCCTTTAAGGTGTATCAATGTATGGAGAAGCTTGGAGAGGGACTATGTAACTAATGTAACAACCATTCAGGGTGGACATTGGTCATTTATGACCTCTTTATCTTGAATACATGCCACATTTACCTTTGTATTATCTCATTTTATTCTATATATTATATACCTTATGCCTTAATTTGTATCCCTCAGAGTAGTATGAATAGACTCTACTAGTAATTTTACTTGTACACCTCTTAGATGGATGAATAAAATACTTGTAGCTATTTCTTCATGATTTGTACTTAGTGTCTCATAATTTTTTGATATGAAAAATTGGTTTCATCTTACCTTTGTAGGTATAAATTATACCTAAGTGCTAACAAAGCTTCCTTCCAGGTCATCCAATGTGTTTTAACATTGATGTCTCAAGATTTATGTGGATTTCTAACTGTAAGTGCTTTTATCTAGGCCTTATCCTCATTTCCCTCTTACTTAACTCAATCAAACTAACCTCTAGGTGAAACACTATTGCTTGAAATCTAATGAAGGTAGTGTGATAATTTTATTCATAGTCTCTTAGTGTGATTAATAGTTCAAGTTAGGTGAGTGGGTGGAATTATCATCAGGTGCATCACCATATTTTATAGTAGAAATTCAATTATACAACTCCACCCCTTTTCATCCTAATATATTAGGTCTCAAAAGAAGAGATTCAAATTGACAAATATAGGGAGATAGATCTATTAATAATCAAGAGATTTGACTTGTAATTAGGTAACTTATAGCCTAAGGTCACTCCCATATTAGACTAGGTTTGAGGTTGGGCATGAAAACTCCTCTCTTTAGCTAGGCTGGAACTTAGAAACACCAATAGTTATGGAATCTTGGAGGGACAAGATTCAAGTGTTTTAAAGCATGATTTGATAATGTGGAAGGACCCCTTGCAGATGTATTTGAATAACTTCAAGCACTAAATCATTAGAGTTGAAGTTAGAAGGTTACATCAATCATAGAAAGTCTTCACTTTAGGGGTAATCAATATTATCATTCTTGGTTTCATTCATTCTCTTGTGCTTGATGATGAGGTATGGATGGTTATGGGACAAAATCATGTTATTCATTCTCTTATGAGTGGGCATATTAAACTCTCTAATTTCATCATGACCCTTTATGTATGCAATCAAATTCATCATGTTTATAAATCTATCCTAGCTTGGAGAAGATAGAGTATACCTACACTTCCAATTGGGAATACATTTGTTAAACAAGATCATGACCAATATAGGGATCTACTACACTTGATTATGGGATAACTTGTCATAATACACCATGCTAGGAATGGTTCTAAGTCCTAAAGTATAACATAATCACACAACCCTAAAATAGTCCTAGGTTTAATGTTCACTCTACTCTAATAAACAAGAAAGTAAATCTAATCTAGTGTGCACAAAATCTTATGGCACAACAAAGTGGTTAGTAAAGCAATCAAACATGTATAGGAGAATCTCAATTAAGCTAAGTATGAGTAAGACCCTAATACATGGAATATTAAGAGCAATATTATTTGATCCAATACTTATGATACTTTTATTTACTAAAGAGAGGAGAATAAAGTTAGAATATACTTACCTAAATGTGAACCCATCGAGATTCAATCTCTCCCTTGGCCAAAGGGGATTTATAATAGGTTTTTTTGGTTTATAAGTATAACTAAGAAAGGCCAAAGCATCCAATACTTATCCATAAGACTAGATTCTCCATGAAGAAACCCTAAGCTAAGACTCCTCAAGTAAAATAGTGGAAGAGCATATTATAAAGAATAATGAGTGAATAATACCTCTTGATTACATATTGAAATAATTAAAAATTATATTTTATTTATAGGTGGATCTCACCCTAAATCCTTTCAAACATTTTGGCTATATAGGGTTGAACCAGTCGAACCTATATGTTTTTTTGAGATAAATCACTAGGTCTCAAGCTAGGTCAGCCAAATGACTGATGAAATTCAAAGTGGAAAATACCCTAAATAGTATATGGTCAACCCATTTGATCCTATACAATAATTAGAGGCTGAAAACTATACAGGGTCAACCCAGTCAACCTAGTACCGTCAATTGGTGAAAGGGGATCGAGGTGAGGAAAAAAGGGATGGAAAGAGGAAAAATACTAGAGGAGTGTGCAAGGGAGGATTAATAGATTATGGAATCATTTTAAGAGCTATTTGGATTGGTAATAATGTCATAATAAGGGACAAAAATCCTACAAAGCAAAAAAGGTATTCCTACCCCTTTTCTAGTGCACCCTTTAGGGTGTTCACTTAGAGAGAATGAGTCTCAACAGGTTCTTACAAGATGTAAAGCATTATTATTTGATAAAATGTTTAAAATATTATGTGTATACATATACCCCACCCAAATATGATCATGTGTCACTAAGGTACAATAAGGGATGGTGCTTCGAGAAAGAACATAGTAACACGTGACGTTGATGCTAAAAATAAGTTATAGTATTTTAAATAAAAAATAACTAAAAGTAAATGAAATGTTTACCTTTAATTACCTTTATCATGGGATGGTTGTTTTTTATGTTGTTAGTTTTGATTGTGTAGGGCATATAAACTACTTTTGACAAACCCAAGAATATAAACATAAAAATCAAAAACAACCAAATGCAATAAAATCCAAGATAGCTAGTGCTATCAGAATGGAATGTAATTGGTAAATTTGACAAGCTGGGGTGACAAGTGTTATGTTAAACCAAATTACCAAGTGCAAAAAAAAGAGAGTAAATTGGGTAACTAAAAATCCAAGGATACTAAAGACTAAAAAACTCAAATAAGTTATCCTTAAGTAATAAAGGCAAACTCACCAAGTCAAACCAAGGATATATGTCAAATGTGATGGTACTAAAATGAATCAAATGTAAAATATAAAAGAAAATTGTAAAAAAACATTGATGAGTGAGTAGTAACAATCCTTATCTCACTCAACAATGGAAAATAGGTGCATAAAAATGGAAAACAACATTATCGAGTGAGAATTAATAAGCCAACTTGACTCAATAATGGAAAAAGGGTATGAACTCAGGTGTCTGTAATAATAATAAAGTAAAACAAATGATAAATGGTTAAATTAAATTATTATAAGTCTAGAAATGTAAATCATGGTGTAAAAAACATAAACCATAGATAATCAAACATGTTATTTTTCTATAAGGATAGATAAAATGGAAACAAAGTAGTACTTGCATGTTTTTAAGAGGTGAAGAAAAAAAATTAAAGAAGAGAAAATAGATTTGGAATCATAATTTTATTGTCAAGGAGGGGAAATGAAATGGGTGGAGGGGATAATGAAGGAAAAACCAAGATAGAGAACCTCTTTATTGAAGTCAAGACACTCAAATTAGGTTTATTAAAACAAGGAGACTTTTAACCTTAAGGATTCTAAAGAACTTCTCTTAGCCACACAAGTCTTATATCAACAAATTTAGTATATAGGTCATCATATAATGGCTATATGTATGAAAATTAAAATTGACCTACCTTCCCAAAACATGTTCCCCATTCTTCAGGTCCCCTTACAGAGCCATCGATCTACTATGAAGATTGGGTACTTGTGTGAGAAATTAGGTAGTACCATAAAGTTTTTTGAATTCCATTATTCCAATCTATTGGCCTACATCACCCCAATAGATTTGGCTCTATGTGAGGCCAACTATGGAGTTTTAGATTTTATTGGAGATAGGAAATGTGCTTGTAATCATGTCTTTTGGTGTGAATTTGAATTTTCAGATTTATAGGTTACCTTTTAGATATCATTGCCTTTTCATTCAATTGATTTGGATTTTAACTTATTGATGGTTATTTCTATTCCTCCTTATGAATTTGGAAAACCAAACATGGGTGCTAAATATGACTTTCAATTGAATACTTGGGACAAGGTTGCTAAGAGAGAAAAATTAAAAGAGCATGGGGTCTAAGAGTCTTGTAAATATAGGTAAAATAAATGTCTTATCTTAACCTAGACATTATTTTATCTAGTGTGGAGTTATAGGAAGGGAAGATCAAGACAAATGACACATGGAATAATTTGAATTAATTCAAACCACACAAAATGTGACAAAGGGAAAAAAGGATACAATGATAGTAAATTGTGATTCCTTATCATAAGAATGAGGGAAATGGAAGAAAACATGCTAACATAGACTGTTGTGTGAATTCTATCTAACAAAAGAAGCAAAAGATCAAGTTTGAGAACAAGGATATAAAAATATGGTAATTTTATGAGGAGGTTCGGGTCCTTTTCATGGTCTTGCACTACAACTTCATAAAAGAGAAATCCATGAGGGTGCCGACAAGAAAGTGAAATATAAAGTAGGGTAAGCAAAAAGATGGTAATTTTGTGAGGAATTATGGGTCCTATTTGTGGTCTTACTAAGAAACTCACAAAATAAAAACCCAAGGGGTGTCAAAAAGAGAAAATACAAGAAGATAAAGAATCCAAAAGACCAAAAGGGAGGACTAGAGGTTTGTGAAAAGAATGAACTTGCTGTAGAGGGAGAGACCCATGCAGGTAACCTACAAAAAGTGTTAGATATATGTAGATAGAAAGCAATAAAAGAAGGAAATGTTCAAGTAAAGTACTTTTTGAGGAATTGTGCATTGGTGGGCTCTTTGAAAACATGGCCTTCATTAGTTTAAGGTGGTAGGTGCTTGGACTAAGAATATCTTTGACCAAATATAGGCCCCACCATATTTGGGTGTATTTACCTTCTTTATCATAGGTGTAGTATAATTTAAAGACAAGATCACAAAAATTAAATGTGTATTTTAATACATTTTTTATGTTATCGGGCAATGTGAGCCTTGTATTGGTAGTTATGTTATAAGGTGAAAATATGATGTTCATAAATTAGATCAAGGGAATGAAGATGATATTCACATAACTATTCATTAAGAATAATACCATAAAGAGATATACGAATAGAGGGAAGCTCAAATTATAATGGAAGAACTGATGTAGAACCATAGACTAGAGAAAAGGTTGTTACCACAGTGTAGAGTGTATACTAGTCTGATATGCCCAAAGTGTGGGGTAAAGATGAACATGCCAATTTGTATGAGATTCATGAATTATTTTTTGAAGAATTTTGTTGAGAATTTTGTTAGTGGCCTTAGTTTGACCATTGTATTACAAATGATAAGGCATGGAAAATTTGTGATTGATCTTGAATTTGTAGCAAAGTGTTTTAACATGTTTATTTTTGAAGTTACCACCATTGTATGAAATGATGGTATGGGGAATGCCAGAGCAATAATATATTTGATTAAGAATAGATTTAAAATGGTAGGACCAATGATGTTAACAAGGGGCATGGCCTCTACCCACTTGGTAAAATATTTGATAGTGGTAATGATAAATAAATTCCCATCTTGTGATAAAATTAGTTTGCCAATGAGATCAAATCCCCATGTGTAAAATGGCCAAGTAGATTCGATAGTTTAAAGTTTGACTAGAGGTGAATGAATTAGATCATCGTAAAAATGGCAAGGATTACACTTTTTAGCATATTTAATTACATCCTTTTCAAGAGTATTCCAAAAGTAACCCAGACATTAGGATTTTTGGGATGCAGCATGTTCTCTATAATGACCATCATAAATTCTCCCATGTGTTTGTTTAATAAGAGGAGGTACCTCATATTTCATAACACAATAGAAAAAGGTACCTTCAACATTATGATAATAAAGGATATTGTTTCAAAATACATATTTAAAAGCTTATTTAAAAATGTGTGTCTTTTCATAAGAGTTTAAGTCAGGAGGATAAGTTTGATGTTCTAGTAATTGAATGATGCCTTTATACTATGGGATTTATTGAATGGTAATAGCCTCATTGTCATAGATAAGCAAATCTAGTGGTTGAGTAAAAGACAGAGCTTTTCTTATTTGTCTAATAAAAGTAGGATGAGAAAGGACTTGGTGGGGATGGAAGAAAGATGTTGAAGAAGCAAGAGAATCAACAATAAAATTATGATATCTAAGAATAGTTTTAATATTGAAAGAGATGAAATCCTTAGTGTGAGTGGTTACAATTTGATGATATGTGATGAGGTTATCACATTTACATTGAGAATCACCATTAAATTGACGGAAAATAAGCTGAGAGTCACCTAAAGCATGAAGGTATTAAATGTCTAAATCAAGAGAAACTCATATACCTAAGATAAGAGCATCATAATCGACCTTATTTTTAGTGACATCAAAGGTGAAGCAAAAAGCTAAAGGAAATATTTTTCCAAGAGGACTTGTGAGAATGCAACCTGTCTTAGGTCCTTGAAGGAATTTAGCACCATTAAAGTGAAGGGTCCAAGTATCCTCAGGCAATTCAACATTAATTTTTAGAAGTGTCTTGATAACTACTTTTGTTTTAGTAGTATCAGAGGGAGTAGTGGATTAATCAAGATTATTGGCTTCAAGATTGGTGGTAAAGCTATGAAAATAATCTTTAAGAGAAATAGATTTATTAAGACCTTCAATGTAAATGATATTATCATCTAGAAGATTATCTTAAAGAGAAGAAGTAGCTAGTATGGGAGCTATGGAAAGTTGATCATCTATAATTTTCCATTTGACATCTTTTCAAGTGATGATACAGAGATGAAATTCCATAAGGAGGACCATCCATTTGCCAATTCTATCTCTAGGAAGAAATGTTTTGGAGAAGAAATGACAAACGGGGTCTAAATGAATAATGACATAAGTAGTTTCATAAATCATGTAGTGTAAAATATTTTCATCCACGAAATAAATGGTGAGGTAATTATGTTCAATTTTAGTATAGTGTTTTTCATAATCGATGAGGCCTCAGCTAATGTAGTAGATAACATACTATCTTCCTGTATCATCTCATTGAGAAAAAATTTCCCCAACTAAAATAGGTGTGAAATAAGTATATATAATCAAATTTTTATCATTATATGGAGGATGAAGGGTATGTGGATGAAGCAATGACTCTTTCATATTATCAAAGGATTTTTGGCATGGATTTGTCCATTCTAAAGTAGTACCTTTATTGAGAAGTTTTGAATTGATGGAGTGAATTCAATATGCCATTTAGGGGATGAATAATCTAATTACCCCAAGTTTGCCTGAATAAGTATGAATGTTGAAAATAGAATGAGTAATGGACATGTTGATGATAACACTAATTTTGGCAATATCAACATTGATGTTGTGGAGAGAGACTAATAATCTTACTAGTTTTTTAGATGTGAATCTAAAGACACATTTATACGTATTAAGTCTAAATTTATATTTAAGGAGATGGTTAAAGATGATAGTAAGATTAGAAAGATGATTCTTATGATTTTTGTATTTAGCAATGAGATCATCTACATAGGTTTTAATAATTTTGTGAATGAGACCATGAAAGATGTGAGTCATTTCTTATTGATACGTGGCTCTAGAATTATTAATACTGAAGTAAATTTTTACATATCAATAGGTTCCCCATTCCATGGTGAAATTAGTCTTACGTTGGTCCTTAGGGATAATATGAATTTGATTATATCCCAAAAATCCATCCATAAGAGATAACATTTCATAACTAGTCATTGAATACACAATGACATTTATTAAAGGTAAATGGAAATTTTACTTTGGATAAGCAAGATTAAGATTATGGAAATAAATACAAATTTGAATTACCATAGTTACTTTATTCTAAATGGGAATAGTGTTGGAAACCCATTCAGAATAATCTACTGGTTTGATAAATTTAACATTAAGTAATTTGATGATTTCATTATGACATAAAGTGTAAACTTCAAGTGGAAATTTTATTTATTTTTGATGCATAGGCTTGACATCAGGATAAGTAATGATATTATGCACCACAATGTTATGATCAATGTAAAGCATGTCCTCATAGGACCAAGCAAAAGCCTCATTATATTTATCAAAGAATATGCTAAAATTATCATGTTTAGTAGGTGAGAGTTCATGATAGATAGTAATTGGTTGAGGGCAAGATGGAGTACCATTTTTAATATGAGTGGTTTCTTCAATAATCATGGCATCGCCATCTTGAAATTAGTATGGTGCATTAGGTAAGGCTAAAATTGGATATATTTTAGGATCAATGCTAGAAATGAAGTTATTAAAGTAAGAAGTTTTAGTCTATAAATTTCTAAGTTTATGATGTTCCTAAGGAAGTTGAGGTTCTCAGATGTAAATTAACTCAAGTATAGATTTTTCACTAAGAAAGGTAGGAATAAGACCATAATACCCAACATCTACTTGAAGATATAGAAATTAATTACCATGGTGATCATACTCAAAATGTATCTAACGAACATCAGTTGTCGTGGCATCTAGTGTAATTTCAAGAGTAGAAGAAGTAGATGGAGAAAAAGGGGTTGGAATATTAGTGGGTTCAATGATTAGAGAAGGCTTAGATGTAATGATTGGATCGATGAGTGGTAAAGGAGATGTAGAAATTTCTAGACGTTTAGAAGGTATAATTTCTTCAACCACCCAAGGAGTATTGATAAGAGGAAAATTGGTAGGAAGTACATGACCCTCAAGATCTAAAGTATGATCCACATAAATGGTATGAACATTATAATTAAAATCATGAATTTGGTCTAATGTTTTTTGATAATTATAGACATCCATGTCTCTAGATTGAGCTTGGGTCATTATATATTTATCATCATGTGTTGGAGAAATTATACATGCTTGAGAATCAGGGGGAGTTTTAGAGGGTGAAATCCTGATATTACTAAATGTACAATGAGACATGATGAGAGGATATTGAAATAATTTGATCACTCCTAAATAATTGCAAGTGAAGGCATATTTAGGTAAATAAGGTTCCTAAACATTATATGGAGGGGGAAAATTAGTAATATCATCAATAAGAGGAAAGTATTATCATTGGGTAATAGAGAATGAGGAAGCCATTGCAAAATGTAAGGAGGTAATTTGGTAATATTGAAAATATGTTTCAAATCATTGGGTTCATCATCATCAAAATATAAAATATTAACTTACAAATCAAGATTCATGTTTATGAACTTAGGTAAAGGAAGACTATTTATTTTATGAATGGTAAGAATACAATATTATGATTTAGGATTGGGAAACTGAATGATCCTTTTAGTATTATACCATTTTCCATTATGTAATAATTTAATACATTGACTACAAGAAGAAGTAATGGCTCTCATACAATGAATCCATGGATGACCAAGGAGTATGTTATAAGATAGGGGTAAGTCAAGGACCATCGTCTTGCTTCAAATAGTCTTATGTCCAATGGTTAATGGAAACCAAATACAACCAAGTGGCTTTTGATTAGTCTTATCAAAACCATGACAAGTAAGATGGGTTTTATTAAGATGATCTTTATTATAACCAAGTTGTTAGATGAGCCATAAATATATTACATTAACTACAGAACCTTCATCAACTAGAAATTTTTGAATAAAATTGGTATTAATGGATACTTTTATGAAAAGTGGTGGATAATCAACATGAAAAATAATTTCATCATTGATCTTGTCTTCTTCAAAGAATTCAATATAAATCTTGGAAGGACACATAGTTTCAATGGTATTTACATTAGTAGGTTGAGATTCAATATAAGGTGGCTCTACATCTAAGGAGGAAAGATCAATTTCTTGAAGTTATTGCATAAGAAATTTAAGATGATAAGGATAAGTGTGAACCAATTCTATAAGTGGAATCTTACAAGATAAAGAGTTGAGTTCTTCAAGAAAGTTTCAATGAGACTAAGAAGAATCAACACAAGGTTTAGGATTTAAATTAGATTTTGGAGGAATAGATGTGGTTGGAGGATCAAAATGAAGAGATGGTTCCTCTTGATATTCCAAAGCAACATTAGTAGTGGTAGTATCTTTAATAAGTCATTCTTCTAAATATGGCTTCTTAGGCTTGGTAACAGGATCTTTATGAGCCAGCTTATGATGATAGTTGACCTTAGAAATATTGACATATTAATAATTGTTAAAATATTCATCATAATTGGTGTCAATGGCATAAATATCCTTGGTATTTAATTGATTATTGGAGGAATATTTTTGGTTATTTGAAGTAGAATCTTTTGAATTTTTTCATTTTTGAAAAGTAGTGGTGTATTCTTGATGGCAAATATTGATCATAGATTCATGATTGAATAAATCACCAAGCATTTACGAGATGAAAAATTTAGTGATCCCTATATAAGATTCATGAGAATGACAAATTTTAGCATGGAACCAAAAAAATATATTGGGTTCATACCACTTAGGAGGAACATTAGGATAGATGAAAGGTTTTGAGGGTGATAAAAATTGTTTCATTCATTAAAACAAAATAGGTGTATAAGAAGGTGAAGGGACATCAGTTTTGGAAACTCTTGGTTTTGTTTGTAGAGCATTACTAGTGATAAAATTATATTTTTTTAAATATCCTTTAAGAATATTAGGATTAGGATTGAATTGCTTCATAAGAAAGTCTTAATGTTTAGCTTGATCAAGAGCTTCATTAAGTGTTTGTTGAGTAAAGGTTCAAACCTTATATTGGAGATTGGGATTCAAAGTGGTGATAAAGAGTTTGAATAAGTTATCATCATTCATGTTATGGTCATATTTATAAGCTAAATATTTCCATATTTTGATAAAGTCATGCGTTGATTCATTGGGAGATTGTTTAGCATTGATAAAGTGGCTAAGACAATTTTTGAGAGTTAAACTCTTTAACCAAAGGATTAACCAAATATTAAAGTTTCAAAATAGAGTTTTAGGGAACTTCATTATACAATTATAATACATCAACATTAAACATTTTCACTAAGAGTTTAGTTGTGGTGAAGGTATTAGTTTGGATCCACTCTTTGTAAAGGTTGCCAAAGGCTTTGAGAAATGAGGCAAGGTCTTTAGTTCCACCATATTTGATAGTTGGAGATATGTTACCAATATCAATGGATATAATAAAGGGAGATAAAGTCTCATTTTGAATAGTTTGAATCATCTTGTTATTCATTATGGGTTGAGGAATAACATTGCCAAAGGCATCTCGAAGAGGTGGATGAATGAAATTTGGATTAGCTTGAGGATGCATAGTTGGAAATTTATTATCCACATTAATTAAATGTTGTTGAAGTTTCATAATTTGGTTGGTTTTATAATTTTTCATTATGTTCATTTGTTGGATAATTTGGGCTAAAAGTTGAGTTGTATCAAGCAGTGGGTTGGTGTTGGTAAGAATAATCCCAAATTGGTGTTAGGGGAAGGATTATTAGAAGAAGGATTATTAGTGGGATTTTTAAGTAAAATTATATCAATTAATCCCACAATAGTTTAAAAATTTTAAACATGAGAAGTTTTTTGGTAAGTGTCAAAAGGATTAGATCCATCAACTTCATCTTGAGGTGTTATTTGCACTATATTATAGTCCATGGTGAAGAAGGAGAAGAGGTGCCCCAAGAGTGATGGTGCCCATGGGAGGAAAAGAAATAGATAAATGGACATACCAAATAGTATCTAAATGGATTCAATCTATCAAAGAATATTTTGATAGGAAACTTCAATATGACTAAAGAGAGATGAACAGAATGCAAAGAAGGAGAAATAGAGAACTAGATTGATAAATAGGGAAGGTAAAAAGTAGTATAGGATTGACTTGGTTAACCAAGTATAGAAAATAGGGTCTACAAATAGTACAAGGCTGACTGGGTCAATCCAATATAGTGAACAAAAATTGACAAAAGAGAAAATAGGGTCTACAAATAGTATAGGGTCAATTGGGTTGATCCAATACAGCGAATACAGGATAAAAAAAGATACCAGATTGACTAGGTCGACCCAGTACAATAGATAGGTAAATTTAAGAAACCTATAATAGGTTGTCAAATGAAACCAGATAACTTTTTCAATAAATTTGAAAAAATATAATTGAAAGGAAACAAATAGTCAATTGGATTAATGTTGGTCAATTCAATTGAAGCACATAACATAAAACCTTACACCAACATTGGCTAATCCAAGATTTTTTTATAAAAAATACAATTGATCAAAGATCAAGCAATAAACTTGGAAAGTAAATATTTAACTAATTAGTTAACCTAAATGTTAATTAGATTATTAAGATATGATTTTAAATGTGATGGGAAGTTGGCTATAAAAAAGGAACTAGAAAAGTAATCTAAGGATGGTTTTAGGTAGTTTGGGATGAAAAGGACTATAGTGGAAATGATATAGGCTTGGTAATGGGGCCTACCCCCTCACTTCACGCACTAAAGTGATAAGGGTGTTGATTTCTTAGCTAGAATATACTATTAACCACACTTTATACTTGACCAAAGTATCAAGTCATCTTCCCCCTTGGTGATGAAATCTAAGTAGGTTGGATTTGGGTAGACAAATGTTAAAATTTTTGTTTAGATTTTATGATTTGTTCATGTGTACATAAAATATAAAAATAGGGAAACTAAATGATTAATTAAAAACCACCTAATTAGGCTATATGATTTATTTTAATAATGCAATCAATAAGAAATGAAAGTGTGAAATAATTACTAGAATACAAGGTGAATCAAACTTCTAAAAAAGATACAACATTGATATAGTCAATAGTGTATGCACAAAATACAAAACATGGTCAATAGGGTCGAACCTATATTATAGAAGTAAGGTCTAAAAATGAACAGGGTCATCAAAGTTGATCTAGTTCTCTAGATAGTACACAAAACACAAAATTGGGTCAATAGTGTTGATCCTGTTGACTATACAAGGGTAGTTTTGAATACTAAAAATTATAAGAATGTAAATAAAGAGATAGAGAGATATAAAGGAACCTTGATGGATCAAAGATACAGAGATTGAAGATTGATGTTGAAGAACCTTGATATATGCTTACAAATTTTGATAACTAGGTTGACAGGATCGATCAAGCTTTATAAAAACTTACTACTGAGTGATTGAAAATGTATAGGGTCAACCTAGAAGTATAGACTAGATGATTTAAAAGTTGAAAACCTGTACTAGATCGACTGGGTCAATCTAGTAGCTTGTACCTGAAATCCTATGCATAAAAGTTAGATACTAGGTCGATAGAGTCAATCCAGTATGGAAAATATATGATAAAAATAATGATGAAAAAATGAAATAAGGTAAGAAAATCCTACAATTGTTAGTTAATGTTAGATTCACTAGATTGTATGCAATCAAAAATGCATCATGTTTATAAATGAATCCTAACTCAAAGAAGATAGAGCATACCTACACTTTTGATTGGGAATACATTTGTTAAGTGGGAGCATGACTAATATGGGGATCCACTAAACCAAATTAGGGGATCACTTGTCACAATACACCATGCTAGGAAGGGTTCCAAAGACTACAGTCTAACACAATCACGCAAAAACCCTAAAAGAGTCTTAGGTTTAATGTTCACTCTATTCTAATAAACAAGAAAGTAAATCTAATCTAGTGCACACCAAAGCTTGTGGCATGTAAAAGGGGTTAGTAAAGTAATAAAACATGTATAAGAGAATCTCAATTGATCTAAGTATGATTAATACCCTAATACATGAAATATGAAGAGTAATATTATTTGAGCTAATACTTATGCTACTTCTATCTACTAAAGAGAGGAGAATAAAGTTAGAATATATTTACTTGAATGTAAACCTGTCGAGACTCAATCTCTCCCTTGGCCAAAGGGTATTTAAAATAGGTTGTTGTAGTTTGTAAAGATAACTAAGAAAGGCCAAAACATCTAAGACTCATCCACAATACTAGATTTTCTAAGTAGAAACCCTAATATAAGACTCCTCAAGTAGAATGGTGGAAGAATATATTGTAAAGAAACATGAGTGAATAATAAATATTGGTTGCACATTAAAATAATTATGAAATGATCTTGTATTTATAGTTGAATCTCACCCTAAATCCTTCTAAATATTTTGGCTATACCGGGTCAACCCAGTCGACCCTATATGCTTTTGTGAGATAAATCACTAGGTCCCAAGCTAGGTCGACTAAATGGCTAACAAAACTCAAAGTGAAAAATACCCTAAATAGTAAAAGGTCAACCTAGTTGACCCTATACATTAATTAGAGGTTGAAAATTATAAAGGTTCAACCCAGTTGACCTAGTATAGTCAACTGGTGAAAGGTGATCAAGGTGAGGAAAAGAGGGATGGGAAGAGGTAAAATATTGTAGGAGTGTGCAAGGGAGGAGTAATATCTTAGGGAGTTGTTTTAATAGATTTTTGGATTGGTAATAATGTGTTAATAAGGGACAATAATCCTAAAAATCACTAAAGGTCTGCTCACCCCTTTCTTGGTGCACCCCTTAGGGCATGTACTTAGAGATATTGAGTCTTGATAGGTTATTGCAAGATGTAAAGTATTAGTAATTGACAAAAGTTTAAAAATATTGTGTATACACTTTATAATCCTATCCTAACCCTGATTAGTCTTATGATGAGTCTTCATATTACTAAGATTACCAACCCTATTATGAGTCTCATCTACCCCCTTTGTAACCTAATTACCAACTTGATCAGTCATGGTAGTAGCATGATATCCTTGACATGCCTACTCATGCCCTAGGTCATTATATATCTATCCTTAAATAAGATCTATTGGACCATGATAAGCATATGATAAACATTGATACATTGAAGGGGTATGGGAAAGAAATCCCAAATCATTTCATTAGGAGTGTTAGAGTGTCATTGAAATAGGAATAGGGAGAGTGTATGTATTTCATGAGTGAGGGTTATTATATAAATAATAATGATATGTTGAACATATAATGACTAATCTCTAAGATTGAGGAGAAGAAGATAGTGCATGAAGTGAAACAAACACACCAACTTTATGCCCCCTCTTTCACCCCATGCCTACCTCAAGTTGAGATTCCCACCACCTTTCAAAAGTTGCAACCACTTGAGTATAAAATACCCTTAAAACCCTTCACCATCATTCTCAACTTTCCCATCATGGAAATCTATCCAAAGAAGGGTCTAATAAGAAGGAAAGGTTTGTGTTGAAAATGCTAGTCATCATGACTAGTCAATGTCTAATTTTGAAGCATGCCTTACCAAATAAATTAAGGTTGTATACCAACATTTTCATTAATCCAAAAAAGCTACAAAATCAATACCCTCTTATTTTCACATTACTCCACCCATTCCCCAAATATCAATATACTCAACACAATGGAATCCCAAGCCTAAATTTCCATCTTGGAACCAAGTATTACAATCAAGGGAGAGAGAGGAGTAGTCAAGCAACCCCAAGGTCACTCAAGGACCTAAACCATTTCCCTCTTAGAGATATTTCTAGAGTAGTATGCAAAAGGAGGAAAACATGAGTGTTGATAAAAACTAGCTAAATGAAGTAAGTATAACACACATCTCATCTATTTTGGAGTCATTCCAAGAATATCTTATGCCACTCCTTGAAGAGGTAAGCAATGAAAATCATGTTGAATACAAAGATAATAATGATGACTTGGTAGAACCTGAAGAGGAGCTCAAAATAAGGACACCACTTGGTAGGGAGGAACACCTTTTAGTTTTCAAAATTATAGAAAATGATAAGATGTAGGAATTTGATGAACCACAATATGAAGATTCTTCCATTGGACATGATAAGGATGACCTTCAAGACCTTATTGATGATATGGAAATTGATCTTCATCATTATAGTCCTCAGACACTTTCAACAATGGTGGAATAAAGTTTTAAACTAGTCAAGGAGGTTGGAGATAAAGATAACTTTAAGAGTTTCCAAGGTCATTAAATGATTTTTAAGGATGATAGAGGTTCAAAGAATCATTCAAGTGATATATTTGACATTATAGGAGAAAGTTAATATCTTATTGAAGTAGGTTATGAGTTGGTCCAAGTTGAAGAAGATGATTTCACCAAGCACAAAAAAGATAACTCCATAAACATGCCCTTTCAAGAGGATTCCAAATTTGAGGATGATTTGTTTGAGGTCCTTAAATAAGGTTCCCAATCTCTTGTTCTAGTTACAACTATCCCTTTCCTTAATGATCCATGTGTAAATATTGAAAAACATGAGGAAGAGAGAATTGATCTGTTGGAAGTAGTTAGTCATCCTTGTGAAGGTATTCAAGATGATAATATGATGAGTCTAAAACTTGAAGAAGGGTTGTTTGAGATAAAAAAGGAAGCTTGAAGATGAGGTTGTAAAAGTGTTTGAGGTTCTAGAGATTTATCTTGGTTATTTGATTAAAAATGAAAGCCTAATCATACCTAATCTTGTGGAGCTAGGAGACAACTAGTATATTAAAGTGCCAAGGCACATTAACTCCCTTCAAGAAGTCCAAGGCAACTAAGAACAATAGGAAGTAAACCTTGAGGCACCAAGTGAGTATGTGTACATAGGCCATATTTTATGAGAATATCATAAGTGACTTGGTCAATAAGAGGACTATTCCACCAAGTTTCCCACCCATGGAGCTACTTGCTTCACATCACTACCTACCTTATGGTAAGAAGGTCCAAATAAACTTTCCCTTTAATCTAGGAGGGAGAATATCTAATGAGGTTAGATGTATATACTAGTTGTTTTGGTTTTTTCTTGATTCAAATAAGTGTATTGTACACAATTTTTGGTTTGTCTCCCTATTAGTTATGTGTCTTGTTTGGTGTGTCTCTTAAAAATAGGTGTTAGGTTTATTTCTATTGCGTGTCTTGTGTGTCTTACTTTGTTTTAGTCCAAGAAGTTTCCTTGAGTACTAGAAAATTTGGGTAGTCCATTTTTTTAGTCCTACAAATCATGTCATGCTTGATCCGCTAGGTTCTTTGGACCATCAAGCTGGTCATCCCTAGGAGTCACCAAAAATGTTGACCAATTTTGACCCTCAAGTCAAAATGGTCAACCCTACATTCAAAAAATAAATTTCTCATGGGTTTTAAATTCATATATACCTTTATTTATCCTTAATTAGTCCATTTTATACTTTGATCATCATTTTAAGTTCATTTTAAAAGATTAAGGTAAAATACTTTTGGAACCTAGTGTTGTTTTAGGCATTCATGACCATAGTGAAATAATTTCAAGTGGTCTAAGTGGTAAAAATGGGTCATTTTGGTCATGTAAAGTGGTTTTAATGTTATTTTCCCATTAATATAGTCTGTACCACTCTTCAAAAAGGTGAACAGGTCAAATCATAACTTACACCCCACTTCCATGTGTTTTATTGCCCCTTTATGGATTCAAAAGGTAGTTTGTGAATGATATATCACATTTGAGGGAAAAAGAAATGATTTAAAATCCATGATAAGTATGTAAATTCCTAAACAAACTATGTAAACACTTGACATACATTATCCATCAGTATACAAAGCAAATGTGGTAGTTGCAAGTTGAAAGTAGGGTTTCCCCCCCCACTTTGTATAGGTGTACTTGTAAGGGTTTCCTTATAGATGCTTCCATGGTTGTATATTTAACCCCAATTATAAATACAATACGTATAGGAGTTTTATATCCCTAATATTTTATAAACTTATCCCATTTTACCATCAATTGTTTTGGCAACGTGTGTAATATCTCAGTTTTTCATTCAATACAAATGGGAGAGATAAATTCATGACCTAAGATTTTGGAGAATGAAAGGGTGTACCTTGAATATCTCATCCATATATTGTGTTTTAAAATCAATCTTCTATGATTTATGAAAAAATCCTAACAATATGGCCACTCCTATGAGCTCATTTATTTGTGTAGGGTCTAAAGATTATAATAGTTTTGGTCTACTATTAAAGTTTTTCTATAAATAAGTACTTGTTTTGTGTGAAAAAGGATCCCATGGACCATATAAATTAACTAAACCCCTATCAAAAATGTTTGGGAGTGTAAAAATCTAACAAACTCCAAACTCTCTTCTATTTTCAAGGTATGGGTTGAGTCTCTTGAAGTTGTTGGGTTTTAGTACACTAAGGTGAAAATATTGATTATGTTTGAAGTGTTTTATTAGTTCATCAATATATTTCATGTATCCTTTGCCTTTTAAATCCATCAATACATTCATTATCAATTAAAAAATATCCAAAAGCCCTCTATAAGGTCAAATTTATAGTTTCATTGCACCATTCATCATGAACATGGGTTTTTACTATGTTGAAGGCCCTGATTGCCTCCAAAAGAGAGATTGTTTCCACTTCATGTGTAAGATATCCAATTCTACATCATATAGTCAAGTGAAGGAGGCCTAAAGGATATAGGGTCAATAAGACTCCTCATCAACATCAAGGACTTAATCAAGATGCTCAAGAGCTCATATTAGAGGCATAGTTTCAATGGTGAAGGGCAGTTTGAGACAAATTAAGAATACACCCAAAGAATAATAGAGATTGGAGACTATGGGAGACACTTAAATGAAACTTTAACTAAATGTCTCCATATATCTCTAAAAATATGTATTATGGAAATGAGTGCATATTTGAGGAGGTTTTCACCTACATCCATCCCTTTAGGCTATTATAGTAGGGGTTTGAGAAGGAGTTATCATCCTATGACACCCCAACTTAGGGTTAAAAACAATTATCCTAGGTAAAACATATCCAATTATTCAATTTATATGCTCTAACCTAGATCAAGGTGCTTAAGGAGGTAGTTGATAACATAGTAATGAAACCAAGTTGAAACATAGTCTAAAAACTACCACCTATAAAAATTATGACTATTACATCAAGAAGCAAGGTGCTTGGGATGGTTTAAGATGTCTACATAGATGATATATGATGGGAACCAAGTTATTTTATTCACCAAATCAATTTTCCAAGAAACCTAAGAAAATTTTATCATTAAAAAGAAATTTCAAGGCCTAGTAGTAGTCTCAGTTTACCTTATTAGAAAAAATCAAGGGAATTTTGGAAAATTTTAAGGTAAACTAGTTTCTTATTTATAATAAATCTCAAATGGTCGATGGTGCCTCTTCAAGTTGAGGTGGAGTTCAAAAGGAAAATAATAAAACTTAAAGTCCATCTTTACATATTGAAAGTAAACCCATACCTTTCCTTTATTTGTATAAAGGTCTTACACATAGCCATCATTCAACATGAGATAACTTCAAAAGATGTTATGTTGGGTGAAGGTGAGAAGATAGTGGAAGTTGAATGGAGGGTCAATTCAAAATTTTAAAATCAAAATTGATGTAATGGGCCATCTCAATCCCCCACATCATATTCTCCCACATTTGGATTGTCTCAGTCCATATAGTGAGAGAACTAAAAGACTCTTGATAGTTGGATGGTTGATAAGGAAACAAAACGTCTCTTAAGGAGGAGATGGATAAAAAAAGGTTTCAAGTGCATGATAGGACTATTTCAATAAGTCATCTTCTAACTTGCTCCCACCTATACCAAGTTACAATCTCATACATAGTCAAGTTAGTCTAAATGCTCACCTACAACCACCTTAGTTGGCCTAAATGTTTTATGTGAGGAAACTTGAGATAAGATAATGGGAAAGATTCTAATATTTTTCATATAAGATTCATCACAACAGGGACACCTAAGGGGTATAGAATACTATTAAGGGATAATTCTTGATCTAGGTCAAATCACTTATAGCCATGACTTGCTTGAATCATTGGAGAATGTGTAACGAGAGTTATTTTCTAAGACAGTTGAGGAGAAGATTAAAAGTTGAAATGGTTTTATTTAATTAAGAAGGATGACTTCTTGACTAGCACTTACATAGAATCTATCTCTCTCACAATTTAAAATATAATTTACAATAGCACCAAAACACACCTACAACCCCTAAGATGATCTATCCATAGCATAAGAAGTATTTTGGGTAAAAATTATGTTTTATAGGACTGTCAAGGTTCTTATGGGAAATTATAGATATGAGTGATAATTAGACATGCTCAGGGAATTCATCTGAGGGCATCAATCCCTAAAAAGGGCATAACATATAGCAAAGACCTAACCCATGAAATAAGGCATGATCAAGACCTTAGGGTTTCATAACCTTGATTATGCATGAACCTTGAGCTAACTATGGGTAATATGCATAGGATTTAGGAATAAAACAAAAATTAATGTGGAACAATTTCACACAATCATAATAAAAAGAGCTATGAATATAAATACATAAAGAATAGAAATTAAAATGCACAACAAGAAGATAGGATTTAATGTGGTTCACCCAATGTGGGCTACATCCATCGAGAAACACTTGATTAGATATTATTATAAGCCAACAAGAGTAAAATCCACTCTTAGATCAATCTTCTCATAATTACAATGCACAAATATTATTTGGAGTTGTACTCAACAAACTCTCTCAAATTCACACTTGAATTCACACACTTTGTTCACCTTATCATACTCAATTCTTCTTATATATTTTACCTATTGTATGCCCATATATATAATTACATCAATAGGTAACCATCATAGTAGTTTTAAAAAATAATAGGTACTAAAACCATGGGCCAAGTCAACCCATAATGGTTCCCCAATAATCATGGGTGATGATATTACACATATACAAGTATAAATAAACCACATATCTATACTCTTAAAAAAATTGGGTTACAATACATTTTAATGTATAATATTTGAAATACATTGTAATGTGGAAATAGGATCCACAACATAACAATCTCCCACTTGGAGACTAATTTCCTTTGAGTAGGCTTCTCAACCATTCACTATAATTTATGAAGGCCAACCAAAGCTAAACATATCTTCATTTTTTCCCTTATGACCACCTTGGTCATCATGTCTTCAGGATTCTGACTAGTAAGAATCTTCTCCAGATTCAAATTCTCTTTCTTCAAAGTTATCCTAATGAAATGGTACCTCAATTGTATAAACTTCATCATAGAGTGAAAGGAAAAGTTATTTCCTAGGTGTATAGCACTCTAAATATCACTATATAGCTTCCCTTCCTCCTACTTATGCCCCAACTCTTCAATCAATTATTTTAACTAAATCATCTCTTTATTTGCCTTTGTGAAAATAACATACTCAGCCTCTATGGTTGACAAAGCCACAAGTTTGTATAGTTGTGAAATCCATCTCAACGTTATGTTACCTATAGTAAATACACATCCTTCTATGCTCCTCCTATGGTCTAAATATTTATCCATGTCTAAATCTTTAGCCATGTCTGAATCTACATAACCACATAAAGTGGTATCCAATACACCATAGTTTAAAAATTCCCCCATGGTCCCTCTCAAGTACCAAAGGATCCACTTTATTACCTGTCATTTATCTCTACCTAGATCACTCATGTACCTACTTAATACTCCTACTAAATGGTAAATATCTATCCTAATGCACACAATGACATACATAAAGTTACCAACTATTGATTAGTAAGATACTCTAGAAATTTGTATTCTCTCTTCCTTTATCTTAGGACACTACTCCTTTAATAACTTGAAATGGCTTGCCAAAGGAGTCCCAACCGGGTTAGCATCCTACATAATAAACCTCTCAAATACCTTATTAATATACTCTTCCTAACATAAATTTATCTTTAATTTTTTCCTATCCCAGTATATTATACTAAGGATTTGTTTTGCTACTCCCAAATCCTTCACAACAAAGGAATTACTGAGATATTCATTGAGTACCTTTATTGCCAACATGTTCTTACTTACAAAGAACATGTCTTCCACATGCATATATAGGATAATGTAACTACCATAATAAAACTTATTGATATATATGTAATGGTCTGAATGACATTTGGAGTATCCATGCTCCATCATAAAACTATCAAATTTCTTGTACCACTATTGTGGAACTTGTTTCAGGGCATACAAGCTCTTCTTTAGTTTACACACCATGTTATCCTTCCCTATGACTTCATATCCATATAGCTTCTCCATGTATAAGTCCTCCTCCAAATCACCATGAAATAATGTAGTCTTCACATCCAATAGCTCTAAGTTAAAGTCTTTCACTGCCACTATCCCAAGAATAGTCCTAATAGAAGTCAATTTCACCACTAGAGAAAAAATCTCATTGAAATCAGTTTCCATTCTTCTTTTCAAACCCCTTTACCACCAACTAGGACATGTCGCTTTTCTTCCCTCCATCATCCTCTTTAATTATATACAACCACTTGTTTTAAAATTCTCTATTACCTTCAGGTGGGTTTACCAAATCCCAAGTCTAATTTTCCATGAGAGATTGATGCTCCTCATCCATTGCTTGTTCCCACTTCTTCCTAGCATCTACCTACATTGATTCATCAAATAACTTTGGCTCTCCATTATCAGTGAGTAATAAATAATTAAGAGATGGATAAAAATGTTTAGGTTCCCTTCTTACCCTATAAGACCTTCTCACCTTAGGAGTTTGGGATTCTTGTGGAGTAGGTGTATGAACTAATTGCTTGGACACTTTACCATCTACAATATCCTTCAACACTATGTACTCTTTTTTGGAATCCTCTCTCTGATCCTACAACTATTTTTTATACGTGAATTTTTCATTTAAGACCACATCCATAGATCGAAATATTTTCTTGTCCTTAAGACTCAAAATCTAAAAACCAAAGTCATCCTCACCATAACCAATAAAGGTGAATTTTTTAAATTTAGCCTCTAACTTGGTCTTATCATATTTATCAATATGAATAAAATATTCACACCCAAATACTCTAAGAAATTAATAATCACTCTTCTTACTAGACCAAGCTTACTCAAGTATACCTCCATTCAAGGAAGATGAAGGTCCACTATTAATTAGATATATAGTTGTGTTTACAGCTTCTACCCAGAACTAAAGGGTTAGTGATGCATACAACCTCATGATCCTATCATGATCTATGATAGTTTTTTTCAACCTTTCTAACACTCCATTATACTATGTAGTTCTTAAAACTATCCTCTATCTATTAATTCCATTCCTAGAATAGTAATAAAAAAATTAATTTCTGCAATATTCCCCACCATTATCTAACCTGAGAAATTTTAACTTGATACCTATTTCATTCTCAACCAAGGCTTTCCATCTTATAAATGTATTGAAAACACATTAAATTTTATCTTAATTCCATACACCTAAACTTTCCTAGTTACATCATCAATAAAATTGACATAATAAGATGAACCACTAATAGAATATACTAGATTCAACCCTCATACATATGAATGAACCATATTCAACTTATTTTCCTTCCTCATAGCTCAAACCTTGAGAAACTTTAGGCTTTTCTATTTTTTGTACACACATTATTCATAGTGTTGAGTGTGGATCCCTTTATCACATGACATAAAGAGTGTATTTTGGGGGTCTAGAGAGTTACACAAATGTGGGGAGAATAGTTTTCCCTACTCCACCTTTTGTGGAGCCTTTCTCCACATGTGAATGGAATATTCCTTATTTTATCTAATTTATATGTTTCTATGTTTTATGGATTTGGTTATTAGATGTCTATTTTCCATGTTGACTTCCTTATTCTAAGAAAGTTGGTTGTTCATTGTAAAATGTATTGCCTTCCTTATAATAAGGAGTTGGTTGTGATCACATGATTGTTGGAAAATTTGCCTTAAAAGGTGGAGAGTCAATCTTGGCATGTTCCTTCTTGGGTAAGCTTTTGATGAGTGTGATGAGGTAGAACTGAGTTGTCTTTTCTAGATGATGCTTATCTTGGATAAGAATGGCGTAATTTCTCCTCTTTTTGTGGATTTTCCTTCATTTTCTATATATACAGGGTGTGGTGTGTCCTTTAGAGGTTGATGGTTTGTTTATAAGGTGTGGCTTTGAGGATTAGAGTCAAAGTGCAGATATTTTTTCAAAGTGCAGTTGTTTATTTTAGGGTGTGGTTTAGTAGCTTGTGAGATATAGTATTGTGTAGGTGCAGGTGAAAGTGCAACATTTTGTATAGGAAATTTTTCTATCTCTATGAGATTTCATTATAGGCATGTATTTGATTATAGTTATAATGAGAAATTTCTTGGTGTATGTAGCCCACATTGGGTGAACCATGGTAGATCTGTGTCATGTGTGTTTGATTCTTATTCTCTCTATTTTGTGAGATATAGTATTGTACATGTACAGGTGAAAGTCATTTAGCAGCTTGTGAGATATATTATTGTGCAGGTGTAGGTGAAAGTGAAACATTTTTTATAGGAATTTTTTTCATCTCTATGAGAGTTCATTGTAGTCATGTGTTTTATTATAGTTATATATAGAACTTTCTTGGTGTATGTAGCCCACATTGGGTGAACCACGATAGATCTGTGTCATGTGTGTTTGATTCTTGTTCTCTCCATTTTATTCTTTCATAATATCTATGATTTGAGGAATGTTTTTGTGATGCATACTTTGCATAAATTAGATATGATTTATGGTTATATTAAATCTAATTTAATTTTTTTTCATTCCTAACAACTAGATCATAACCATTGGTTGTGTGTTTTACTGAAGTGGTAAATCATAGGAAGCTTATTATCTTGAGTGGGAGCTATGAGAGAAGAGATCATATTCAAAGTTGAGAAGTTTAATGGTAATAATTTTTGTTTGTGAAAAATGTAGATGAAAGATTCCCTATATTGGAAGGAGCTTCATCTCCCCTTGGAGGGGAAAGCATAACAACTTATAAGTATGAGTGATGTGGATTGGTCATTTCTTGACATGAAGGCATTGGAAGCCATACAATTATGCATTGCATCTTCTATTGCTTTTAATATTTTTGATGAAAAAACCACAAAATATCTCATGGATAAACTTGAAAATTTATATGAGAAACCCTCAACTTATAATAAAAATTTTCTTATGAAAAGATTGTTTAACATGAAAATGTTTGAGAATGGTTCAATTGCTAGTCATTTAAATGATCTTAATACAATTATAAGTATGATCACATATATTGGAATTAATTTTGATGACGAAGTTAGAGCTTTGTTAATCTTATGTTATTTTCTTGATAGTTGGGATAGTTTGGTTATGGTTGTGAGTAATGTAGTCCCTGCCAAGGGAAGCTTAAACTTTGAGGATGTTATAGGTGTGATTCTTAGCAAGGAGATGCAAAGGAAAATAATTAGTGAATCATCTTTAGGGAATGATTTATCAATTAATACTAGAGTGAGGAAAAAGGATAAGAGAAAAGGTAATCAAGGAAAGTCAAAAGTTAGATCTAAATCTAGATCTAAAGACAAGATGATATGTTGGCATTGTGGGAAAATTGGACACTCAAAGAAGGATTATTGGTCACTTCAGGATAAGAATGCCAACAAGGAGGAAATGAATGAGGTAAATGTGGCATTAGGTAAATCATGTCAGGATGCCATAATTCTATCTATGGATATTTTTTATGAGTCTTGGGTATTAGATTTAGGGGCTTCTTTTCATGCCACCCCACATAGGCATTATTTTATTGATTATGTTCAAGAAAATTTAGGACATGTTTATCTTGGTGATGATGAACCATGTGAGATAGTAGGAAAAGGTTGTGTTTAGGTTAAGATGCAAAATGGGAACACATGGATCCTTAAGGATGTCAAACATGTGTCTATATTGAGATGGAATTTGGTTTTAGTGGGGTAATTGGGTAGTGAGGGATGTTCAATATTTTTTATTATAGATTCTTGGAAAGTTACCAAAGGTGTTCTTGTGATCAAAAGAGGTAAGAAAATTGGTAATTTATATTTGACTAGCAGTGTTAATTATTTTGATTTAGTTTTTTTAGATTGAAATGCAACTATGTAGCACTAGAAGCTTGGTCATATTAGCCATAAGGGAATTGAGATATTAAAAGACAAGTTTTCTAGATTAAAAGATCTAGATCTAGAATTTTATGAGAATTATGTGCATGATAAATAGAACTAGCTTATGTTCCTGAAGGTTGGACCCACAAAGAAAGATCACAAGTTAGAGTTGGTACACTTAGATGTATAGGGACTAACTTAGGTATCTTCTATTGATGGATCCAATTATTATGTTACTTTTATTGATGATGTAACTAGGAAAGTTTGTGATTATTATATTAAAAATAAATTTGATATATTTGATATTTTTAAGAAGTGGACAGCCTTGGTTGAGAATAAAATAGGTCTAAAATTGAAATGTCTCAAATTATATAATGGAGGTGAGTATTATAGTAATGCTTTTTTTTATTATTGTTATAACAATTAAATCTATAGGCAAAGGATGGTTCCAAGAACTCCATAGTAGAATGGTGTTTCTGAAAGGATGAATAAAATAATAATGGAATGTATTAGGAACATGAGGATACATGCAAGGTTGTCTTTACGATTTTGGGTAAAAGTAGTTAGCATGATAGTATATCTAATTAACAGAGGACCTTTTATGCCTTTGGATGGAAGCATCTAAACAAGCTTGGTTGGGTAAGAATGTTGATTATTCTTTTCTTAAAATCTTTGGATGTGAGGATTTTACTCTCATAAAGAAAGAGAATAGGACCAATTTAGAGGCTCGATTAGAGAAATTCACATTTGTTGGTTATTGTGAGGATGACTTTGGTTTTCATTTATGGAGCATTAAAGATAATAAAATATTTTGGTCTAGAGATGTAGTCTTTAATGAAAATTTCATGTATAAGAATCAGTTAAAAGAATAGGAACATGAAGAAAAAGAGTAGACAATATTGGAGGATATTGTGGATAGCAAAGTGTCCAATGCTTTAGTTTAGGAACCTTCTACATAAGGACCCCAAAATCCTATCGTAAGAAGGTCTTCTAGGGTAAGAGATAACCTAAATATTTTTCTCCTTTAAATTATTTGTTACTCACTAAAAATGGAGAACCAAAGTGTTATGAGGAAGCAATGTAGGTAGATGATACATGACCTTCTACATAAGGACCCCAAACTCCTATGGTAAGAAGGTCTTTTAGGGTAAGAGATAACCTAAACATTTTTCTCCTTTAAATCATTTGTTACTTAGTAAAAATGGATAACTAGAGTGTTATGAGGAAGCAATGTAGGTAGATGATAGGATGAATTGGGAATAGGCCATGGATGAGGAGCATAGATCTCTCATGGAGAACCAAATGTGGGATTTGGTAAATCTACCCAAGGGCAAGAGTGGATTGAAAAAAAAATGAATATTTATAATAAAAGAGGATGAAGGGAGAAAAAGGTATAAGGCCAAGATGGTGGTCAAGGAGTTTGCACAAAAATTAGGAATTGATTTTGATGAGTTTTTCTTTATTGTTATAAAAATGACTTCTATTAGGACTATTCTTGGTTTAGTTGTAGTTAAAAATTTGCACTTAGAACAATTAGATGTGAAAACTACATTTCTTCATGGTGACTTGGATGAAGAGTTCTATATGAAGTAGCCTTAGGGTTATGAGGTCAAATGGAAGAAGAACTATGTATGTAAACTAAATAAGAGATTGATATGCTTGAAACAAGATCCATGGTAATGGCATAAGAAATTTGATTGTTTTATGTTGGAACAAGAATATCAAATGTGTCATTCTAACCATTGCATGTACATCAAACATTTTGGTGATGGTTCCTTTATGATATTATGCTTGTATGTGATGACATGTTAGTCATAGGAAAGAACATAAAAAACACTCATATGCTAAAAAAATAGCTTACTAACTCCTTTTATATAAAGAATTTGGGTGCTACAAAGCAAATCCTTGGTATGATAATTTCTCATGACAAGAAGGAGAGGAAGCTGATCTTATCCCAATCAGAGTATGTGAATAAAATCTTGAAAAGGTTTATCATGTTGTAAGCTAAATCTATGGGTACTCCTTTGGCAAGCTACTTTATATTATCAAAGGAATAGTATCCCAAGATAGAAGATAAAAATATTATGATGTCCAAGGTACCTTACTCATTGATAGTTGGTAGCATGATGTATGCCATGGTTTATACTAGGCCAAATATTGCCCAAGTAGTAGGAGTTGTGAGCATTTCTATGAGTGATCTAGGTTATGAGAATTAACAGGTAGTGAAATGGATTTTTCAATATTTGAGAGGAATCAAGAATTTTGTATTATGTTATGGTGGATCAGATACCACTTTGCATGGTTATGTGGACTCATATATAATAGGGGATATTGATAGTAGGATAATTATGATAGGTTATATATTTACTATTGAAGATACAGTGGTTAGTTGGATTTATAAGATATAGAAGGTTGTGGCTTTATCAACCAATATGTTGCTATCACAAAGGCTAGCAAGGAGATGATCTGGTTATAGAAGTTGTTTCAAGATTTGAGGTATGAGCAAGAAGTTGGGAGACTACACAATGATAATTAGGGTGATATTCATTTGGTAAAGAACTCCACTTTCCACTTAAGGATGAAACACATTCAGTTATGTTATCACTTCATTAGGAAAAAAATTTAGGAGAACTTGGTGAAGTTGGAGAAGATTCATACTAGCCAAAATACTATGGATAAGATGGCAAAGGTGGTCACATTGGATAAGTTGAGTCTATGTTCAAATTTGGTTGGTCTTAGTGGTCATAGAGCAGTGATAGATTATGTTCAGGATAAATGGTCTCCAAGTGGGATATTCTTGAGTGTGGAACCCTTTGGGGATATGACATAACCTTAGGAGTGTATTGAGGGTGCCTACAGAGCTCCACAAATGTGGGGAGTGCAATTTCCCCTACTCCACCTTTTGTGGAACCTTGTTCCACATGTGAGTGGAATATTCCTAGTTCTATCTAATTTCTATGTTTGCATGTTTTATGGAGTTGGTTTTTAGATGCCTATTTTCCATGTTGACTTCCTTATTCTGAGGGAGTTGGTTGTTCATTGGAAAATTTATTGCCTTCTTTGTTACAAGGAGTTGGTTGTGATCACATGATTGTTGAAAAATGTGCCTTAAAAGGTGGAGATTCAATCTTGGCATGTTCCTTCTTGGGTAAGCTTTTGGATGAGCTTGATGAGGTGGAACTAATTTTCCCTTTTTGGATGATTATTATATTAGATAATCATGGCACAATTTCTCCTCCTTTTATAGATTTTCCTTTATTTTCTATATATACAGGGTGTGGTGTGGCCCTTAAAGGTGAATGGTTTATTTGTAGGGTGTGGATTTGAGGATTAGAGTCAAAATGTAGATGTTTTATCAAAGTGTAGGTGTTTATTACAAGGTGTGGTTTAGAAGCTTGTGAGATATAGTATTATGCAGGTGTAGGTGAATGTACAACATTTATTTTTGCAACATTTTCTATAGGAGATTTTTCTATCTCTATGAGAGTTCATTGTAGTCTTGTGTTTGATTACAGTTATATTGATACTTTCTTATTGGATGTATCCCACATTGGGTGAACCATAGTATATCTATGTCATGTGTGTTTGGTACTCATTCTCTTCATTTTATGCTTTTATAATATCTATGATTTGAGGAATGTTTCCATGATGCATGCTATTGCATAAGTTAGATCTGATTTATGGTTATATTAAATTTGATTTAAAAGTTTTTAAATTCCTAACACAAAAGAAATCTAAATAAAACCCTTTCAATCTAGGCAACCTTTACTTCAAAATTTTCATGCAATTTTGGCTCATTTGATTGAGCCTATAGTACCATAAAGTTGCATCTGGATCTATAGTAAATAATTTACAATAGTTAGCATTACTTGATAAATAAAAGGTACCAACCTTCTTACCTCTTATTACCACAAGAGAACCCTTGGTAACCTTCCAATAATATACAATAAAAGTCACCATAAAACCTTCACTACCTAGCTTCTTGTGGATACCAAATTTCATCTCAACTTGGGCACATGCCTAACATCCTTTAGTAGACAAGTGTTCCCATTCTACATCTTGATCTAAACATATCCTTTTCTTACTATGCTACAAGGCTCAACATCACCAAGATAAACATGTCTAAAATCCCCTTGAATACAATCAATAAAATAATGTGTATGTGGTTTAGCATGAAAAGAAGCCCCTGAATGTAAAACCCAAGACTCAATAATATTATCAATGGAATGAATTAATGAATCCTAATAAATACTACCTACTGCCACATTCATATCCTTGGTGTCTTCTTGATTGTTATTATTATTATAAAGATCCCAACAACCCTTCTTCACATACCCAATCTTCCCATAGTGTCAACATGCCATCCTGCTCTTTGATTTTGGCCTTTTATGAATTTTTAACGTTCCACGCTTTCCTTTCCCTCTATAATTTTGTCTCCCTCTACTCTATACCACCAAATCATCACCTAAAGTAGAAGTCTCCCTATATATTTTTCATTGCATTTCCTCACTAAGTATTACTCCTATGACATCCTCAAACTTCAACTTGGAATTATTAGAGACTGAGTTGCTCACAACCATTACTAGGCTATTCCAACTCTCTGGTAAGGAACACACAATAAGTAGATCCATGGCTTCATCATCAAATTCAATTTTTATAGAGTTCAACATACTCAAAACTATATTAAATTTATTAAAATTATTAGCCTATTGTCACCAAAATTTTCTCCCTAGAATAGGATGTTCAAGCCTCTTCCATGTTTGGGCAACATGGGAACACTTCTAGGTATGTGGGTGTACCTATAGTGGAAGTAAGCCTCTATATTTAAAGGGTTATCTCCTTAAATATATCTTGAAAATATTATCACTTGTATAATGATTACTTGTGGGGGGAAAAGGGTTAGAAATTTCATGAAATAAAACTATTATAAAAGGGTGATAGACCAATATATTTTCCACAAGACTATCATACTCTATCACAAATAGACATGGCATACAACACTAGTCTAAGAGTCCTAGAATGTACTAGCATTAATGTTTCAATATGAAGGTGAGATGCACAAAGACTATCCAAGGCAAATAAGACCATAGATTAGTTTTAGATGCTAAGGCTTAGTATAAACTTAAGATAGATTCATACACTTGACTACACTTCATATGACTTGCTAGGCTGAAATCACTTGCATCAAACATGGAAAGACTGAGAGAAAGTAAAGATAGATGAATATATCTTAACTATTCACTATACATCTCTTCACACACATTGAAAACCTGATATATGAACTCAAACTAGAATGTATTTATTATTCTAAGGTAAATTACAATGTCAAAACCAATAGGGATTCACCATATATGGTGTGGTATTAGATTACAAAGGCCAAAATGGTAGCTACTTATAGAACTTCAAAGAGAGGAGAAAAAAATAAGTTCAAGAGTCATTGAAACGCATGTCCATGCATGAGAACTATTTACGTTATAGGTGAAATTGATTATGAAATATCCCATGAATATCTCTTAAGATAAATATCCATATAATTCATGATAAACTCTCCAAAATGGTGTAGAGATTATTTATCTAGTCTTCATGAAATAGTTTTCATCATGGATCATCTCTCAAGCATACTAAACTAGGAGAGTCAACACATATGATATGATAGTCACATTTTTTTTAAAGTTTTTTATCTATCTTCTAGACATTTACATTTACCATTTTTAGTCACTCATTGCTTTTCTAGACTTCATTATTTACATTTGGTAGTCACTATTAATCCTTAGTCTTTGATTGGGCTTTCATGGTGGCATGTAAGTTTGAAGATCTTGCTTTGCTATAGACTCCTTTGATCCTACATAATCACCCATGTGGACTTCCTTACCACATTTTTCATTCTATTATGTAATTTTCTCTCTCTTTATTTGAACATGTATCCCACCTTGTTCATCTGGAGTCCAATTGAATTTGCCTAGTCAACCCCTTTTAGAGTTTCTCTGCTTTAACTTTCAACACTGCTCATTAATCATTGATCTAAGATCTTGAGATTATGATAGTTGGAAACATTATGTTTAATTTTATCTCCTTGATCTGTTGACCTCACTTGTACCATTGAATCTGAATGTATAATTGAATATAGGTTGTAGATCATGATCTAGTTACTCAAACATGATTCCATCCTAGGATTCATTAACATTTTGACTTTACTTATACTATCGATATAATTTTGAATGATAAAATTCATATCATACATCTTTGGAACCCATTGATACTATCAAATTATTTACTCCATTAATTTTGGTGTATGATGGAATGTTGACCATTGATCTGCTAGGACCTACTATTTGAACTCAAAAAACTATTTTATAGGGCCCAAAATTGATATTTATCTACTTATATTTGACACTTGTATGAATGTATTCTATGTTTGTGTGACTATCTATAATATATTTTAATCCCAATGGTTATTTACCATGATATAAATTTAACATCTATGTGACTATTAATGACATCTGCGAGACCATTAATGACGTCTATGTGATCGTTACTTTTTGAACATTAATTTTTTTTTGCCTGGGATCTTTTTTGAAATTTTCAAAAACATCATACTCTGATAGATCAAATTTCATGAAAAATTTCAATTCCATCAGAGCTTTTGTTGCAGGTAATTTCCTCAAGCTCTTTGTCTTTAGGATAATTTCCCTGCAAGAATGATGGCTTCATAATTTCTACATCGACCAATTTTACTAAAATAATATGGATCATTGAGTTTTGTGTTTCAAACATTTTTATTGAAATAATATGTCCTTAGCCTTTTGTATCATATAATTTTTTTGAAATAAATTAGACTTGGCTCTTTTAGTGTGGATAGAATCTCTAAAAGAAACAAACCTTCAAGATTTTCACATTGGACTATTTTTCTCAAACATCATCTAAATAATTCTATCTTCGGTAAAAAATTTATGGAATGATTTCCATAAAATAAATACTTATGTTTCAAGCATTTTTCCCAAAATAAATAGGTCTTTAGTATTTTTATTGTGGACAATATATTTGATAAGTCCCCAATACTTAGCCAAAAAATTGAAAGAATTCTAGACTTGTTCTACCAATTGCCGCTTGATCTTGTGAAGGCTCCGATGAACCTCTAAGGCCTGTGTAACTCACCCCATGCTTTGACTGATTTAACACTATGAAAACCTATAACTTTAATATATGAATCTAAAATGACCCCTAAGATATTAAATGACACAAGGACTACACTAGATGATGAACAAAACTAGAATATAATATGAAATAACATCAAATAGAACTATACAACACCCTATGATGATATAATGAGCCCCCTATATAATATTTTGGCTATAGGGGGGTTGATCCATTTTAACTTGTGGTAAAAAATGTCAACATTCTTAGTGATTTTCCAAAGGTAGAATGCTTTCTATTCCATGACTAGTTTCCTAATCTTATCCATTGGGATATGGAGTCACATGTACAATAGGTTTGATACATAAATGCCTTTATAACACACCAAACAAAAAAAAATAATAATAAAAAACACAAATCAAGAGACACACATGTGATTTATGAGGACTTATGGAACACAACACACATAAAATAAACAAAACACATACCTAATCTACTATTTACAAAACTAAATTTTACCACTCAATAACAAGGTTTTAAATGTATCCCATTCATATAGATATTCAACTCTTCTCCATTCATCCTTGATAACTAAAAAGAGTTGCTTTGATTTCACTTGATGATGACATATGGTCTACTCCATAGCGTATCAAATTTAGTATGTCTCCCTAGTTCTTCTCTATATTCATCCCATTTAAATACTATGTCACCTTCTTGAAATGATCTTAGATTTTCCTTCTTGTCAAAATACCTCTTCATTAGTACTTTGTGGTGTTCCGTAGCTTGATCAACCTTATCTCTAGCCTCTTTCAGTTCCATTAATTATATCAATCTCATCACCATTAAAGTGTTCTCAATTAGCTCTAGTTGATGTGCCAACTCTAAGGTAGGTAGCTCTTAAGAGATAGACAACCTAACTTCCCTTACATAGATAGGCACAAAAGGAGAACTCCCTATTGACCTCTTGGGAGTTATCCTATCAGCGCATAAGGTTATCTTAAATTTATTGTGCCAAGCCCTTTGATTATGCTCCAAGGTTCTCTTGATGAGTTTAATTAGATTCTTGTTAGTAGACTCAGCCAACCTATTACCTTGATGGTAATAGTTAGATTAATTAATCAATAATATGCCATTAATATTTGCCTAGTAAGTTGTGTTAGCACCCATAAAATCAAGAGCATTATCTAAAATAATAGTAAAAGGAGTGCAAAACCTTTTATGATTCTCTCATAGAACTCCAAGATAACATTCTCATTGGCTTCCTTCAATGTTAATACCTCAACATATCTTGCAAAATAGTCATTTTTTGTGAGTATCCATTTATAACCAACACTTGATGGGGGATTTATCATGCCAATGAAATCATGACCCCATTGCATGAAACATTGATCAACTTGGATAGGCTTCAAAGGAAGAGTTGTAAGCTTCTATTTTCCTACAAAGAAATCACATTGTACACACCTTCTCACCTAAGAATGATATTATTTGAAAATCCTAGGCCAATAATAGCCTACCCTCATGATCTTGGTAGCTATGGTTCTTGGTGAGAAATGACCTCTCGTTATCCCATCATGAAACTATTCAAGTAACACTCCAAATTGATCATTATCAATGCATCTCAATAGCACACCATTAATGTCTCTTCTAAATATCACACCATCCACAAGAAAAAAGTGAATATATTGCAATCTAAAATATTTCCTTTGTCATCTACTCATATTATTAAAATACTCACCATTTTGAAGAAATTTGATCACATCTTGTGTCTAACTCTGTATATGTAAGGAACCAGCTAGTTGGGATCAATCATGATTGAATAAAAGCTCCTCTTTTAACTCATGAAAATTTGAAGCTAAGTGTTCACAAAAGCATTTACCTCTTACCAATTTTGTTACTTTGATATCAACATCATATTCCATTACCTTAGTGATCCACCATTCTCTCTTCTCACTAAGGTATCTACTCAAAAGAAACTCCTTGGTACTATGATGAGAAACCATAACATGAATTTTATCTATTTTAAACCATATTACTAAACTTATTTTAATCCCCTTAAAATAAAAAGGACCTATTTCTCTACAAAGGTGTACTTGACTTCATAATCTTCTAAACCTTGACTAAAAAATGCAATAGGTTGTTCCACACCCTCATCATTATTTTAAATTAACATGGATGAGATAGTATCAAAGATAGAAAATGAATACAGCATGAAGTCTTTAGAAAATTTAGGATTCACGAGAGTAGGATCTTGTGTAATTTCTTTCTTAATGGCTTCAAAACTATTCTTAACTTCCTTAGTTTAGGAAAAGCCCTGATTTTTTCTAAGCATGGTTGGGATAGGTTTCACCAAAGATGCAAAGCCAGGTATGAAACTAATTACAAAATTTATCTTACATAATAAACTTTGGCTACCTTTCTTATTCAAGGGAAATGATAGTCTAAGAATAGCCTCTATCCTTTTAGGATCAATATTCAAACCATTTTTGGAAATAATGTGTCCCAAGAGTTTACCTTCATGGATAGAAAAGATGCATTTGTAGATTAAGAGATACTCCATATTAACTATATATTTCAAACACTTATCTCAAGTGTTGCATATGTCATCTTTATAAAACATTGTTATATCATCTAGATAAACCAACAACATCTCATTAATCAAACCTTTGAAGGTCATGTCAATTGCTCTTTGAAAGGTAACACTAGCATTTGACAAACTAAATGGAATCTTACTATAATTTAAATCCCACTATTTAATGGTAAATGTTGTCTTAAACTGATCATATTCATTTAATTGAATCTGATTATAACCTAGTATCCATCTAGAATAGAAAAGTATTGAGAACCTAAAATAATCTACTCTACTGAGGGTAAAGGATAGTGATCTTTGAGTGACACCCTATTAATAAAAAAAGTCCACACAAAGTCTTATCTCCCCATTCTTCTTTCTAACATGCACAAAATTATCTACCCATATTGAACGATTGATAGGAAAGACTATTTCATATTCTAGGAGTTTGGTGAGCTCTACCCTCATGAGTTACTTAACCTTGGGATTAATGGGTCTTTATTTCTATCTGTCCAATTTAACTCTAGGTTATAACTCAATAGTATGGTGTGATAAGATAGGATGAAATCCTTTTAGATCCTTATACTCCCAAGAAAATATGTCATGAAACTCTTTACATAAATCAATGAATGCTTGCTTTTCTAATGTACAACATACCTTCCCTAGTTTGAGGACTCTATCTTGTAAGATCAAAACACTTTCATAATTTTATTATTTTGTAGACATACTCACCTTTTCCTTTTTATTTTGATCATTCTCATTGAAGATAATTTCTAAGGTAACCAGACCCTTAAGTATCTTATTTTTCCTTAGTTGCATAATCTGATCACCCAATTATTCTTAAAGTCTCCTTTGATTACTTGAAAAGAACTCAACCTCATTTTACAAGAAGCATGCAATGTGTTTGTCACTATCAAAAACTTGCCAAGACACTTCATTATTAGGTAAAATATGTTTGATAATTATATTAATATGAGATTAATTCCCCTCTTATTTTATGGTAGTTAGAATATCAAATTGAGCTCCTATGGTAGCTAGTCTATCAACATGATTATTCTGCTCCCTTGGGATTGATTGTATGTTGAATGCTTTAGATTATTGAAGAAAATCAAATAACATATGATTTTATTACTTTAGAAAAGGATTATTGGTAGAAACCACAATCCTAACCTGATACACAACTGATTCACTATCTCCATATACTTACAAGTTTTTTATTCCTTTTCTCCTTGCCCATTGAAGGCCATGAATTAAACCTTCATACTCAGACACATTACAATTACTATTGAAATGAAATATATATGAAGCATAATACTATTTTTTATATGGGAAGACAAACATAATGTTATCTCCTATGCCAAATTTACTTCTTGAACCATCAAAAAACATTTTCCACATCTCATCTTCTTCACCCTCTTCCTTGGTAAGTAGAGGTGTTGGCACTCCTTCATGTATACAATATACTTCTAGATCAGTTTCCTCCATGAAATCATAAGGTAATGATCATAAGTATTAGTATCATATTCATCAATAAAAAAATATATAATGTCTTCAAGCTTGGAGGAAGTGCCATCATCTACAATAGAATTATTTTCTTTATAAACAACACAATTCAAATTAGAACTTGCCTCAATGTAACGTTCTATATGAAACCTTATAAGAGGTTGTGTCATAGTTATCACCTTGGCCCCATA
Organism: Torreya grandis; assembly: GCA_037957365.1. NCBI lineage: Eukaryota > Viridiplantae > Streptophyta > Pinopsida > Cupressales > Taxaceae > Torreya > Torreya grandis. Next base: position 902,916 of record JARHVA010005860.1, read on the forward strand.
TCTTGTTCTAAATTTCAAGAAAGTTAATTGTTTTGAGAGATAGCCACCTATCTTGGATATGAAGTCCCTTGATAGGTAGATTGTAAAGTGGGTTGGAAGATCAATAACAACTATGTCTTGCAAAATAGAAAAACTAGGACAATCATGAAAGAAAACCTTCAAGCTTTTTTTCATTCCTACTATCTTGGAAGTTTTACCATATAATTTAAGGAACCCTTTTCTATGTGGCTTGTATTTCAAGCCCATATTATCATCTACCACCTTAGGCATGACCAAAGTTGAAGCTCCACTATCAACTATACAGTTATGGACTAGTTTGTCACCCACTATGAGAGTGAGATAGGATGGTGGAAGTTTCTCAGCTCTAGTGGATGGCTTAGAAATGGCATTAGGAAAAATTTCAAGGATAACATGACTTTGTATTTTATTGAAGGAAATAAACTAGTAGGGATAATAGATAACTATTTTTTAGGAACTCTTTCAAAATAGGTAAATGCAAAACATACCAAAGGGAAATGGATGTTTAAGTAATCTTCAATAAATCTAAAATGTTTAAATAATCTATACCTACTTTATCTTAAATTATTGGATGAAATGAAGTGATCAAAACCTAATGAGTTAGAGTACCTTGAATAGTCATTTTAATGTTTTGGTTTGGAAGATGTGTAGAGTTATTTGAGGCTACTGTACCTACAACCATACCTTATTGATTTGTATGAGGATTGAATGATCTTTTAGGCATATTAATATCACCACATAAATAATTTATCTTAGATCTAGTGTTTTTTACAATTGAGGCTTGTTGGTTAAGCATAAAAGTGTCCTCAACTAGGAAGTTGGTGAAGATATCTTCTTGAGGCTACTCACCTTCACTTGTCTACATCATCACTTCATCTTTGACTGATAAAATGGGTTTAACCTCTCCTTGTGTAAGAAGATCATGATCTATACCTTAATTAGCATCCATAAATTGGCCTTGATTGAAATTCTTTCCTTGTACTAAGTTGATGTGCATAGGTATCATCTCTCTTGCATTGGTAGTAGAGTTAGGATTATATGAATTGACAAACTTATTTGGATTAGGCTACCATTAGCCTCTTCCTCTTCCATATTTCTGACCATATTGCTATTGATAAGGGTATGAATTATAATGGACACCTTTCTACATATTTACTTACCTATTTTGAGCCTCTAAGGCTAGGAAATTTGCTTTCCAATCAACATTATGTTCTACATGCCTATGAGCAACCTTAGTTTTGGTATTGGCATTAGTAACTTGTGTTACATATAGATTATTAGTACAAGTATGAGATAATGGAGGCATAGACACTTTAGGTGGTAATCTTATAGCTTGGATGAGATTATTTTTAGCTTTTATAGAAAGCTCATATGCTTCAAGGAGGGTGGAACCACCCATGGATTAAACCATGACAATAATTTTATTACCAATAGCTCTCAAATAGGTTAGGAACACAAAGTTTGGAGGTGGCCTCATAAGAGGAGGAAATCTATTCCAAGTCTTTTAGAACCTCTCATTAAAATCATGCATATTTTATTTATATCCTATTTTTATCACGTTAAGATGATGAATGAGAGAGGCATGGTCACTCTTATTTCTAAATATTAAGGTCAACAACACTCAAAATTCATCCCATGACATAATGCATCCACCTTATAGAGTGCAATACCAATCAAGAGACTTCCCTCGAAGGGACAATGTAAGGAGTCTAATGGTAATGTTTTATTGAGTGTTATTATGGAAGTTGAAAAATTTAGAGACATCTCTAATGTACTCAATGGGTGTAAAATGACTCTCACCATTAAATAGGGGAACACATGTTATGGCATTAGAAAGAATGACATCATATGCCTAAAGGAAAATTAGATTCTTGGTATTGAATGCAGGGAAAGTGTGAGGTCTAGCCATGTCTTTTTCAAATTATTTAAAATATTTAGTATTTTCAATTTCCTTAATTTATTCAATCTCTTCCTCTCTAGCAAAATCTACTGGTTCTCTAAAGGGTAGATTAGGTTGACGATATTGAACTTTAAGAGGAAGTTTAGTGGGATTGAAAACTCTTCTAAAGGATGACCTAGTGAGAACCATGAATTATGAGAGAAATTTTATAAAATGAAAATGCCCTTAAACCATATTTACCTTAACGGAGTCACCAAATGCTAAATAGTACACCAATTTGTAGCTGATGTTGTCAAGACTAGCATTAACCTTGACAAGTTGTCTTGAAGATAGTACCCCACCATGCATTCTAAAACTATTGTCACCAAATATTGTACCCTAAAATAGGGTGTTCAAGCCTATTCAAAATTTGGGAAACATTGGAACACTTATATGTATGTGGGTGTACCTATAGTGGAAGTGAGCCTCTAGATTTAAAGGGCTAGCTCCCTAAATGTATCTTCCAAAGCTTATCACTTACCTAATATGCTTGATTGTGCTGGGGAAAGGGTTAGAAATTACATGAAATAAACCTATTCTAAAAGGGTGATGCACAAATATATTTTCCACAATACTATCATACTCTATCACAAAGAGACAAGGCATACAACACTAGTCTAAGAGTCCTAAAATACACTAGCATTAGTGTTTCAATATGAATGTGAGATGCATAGATACTTTCCAAGGCAAATAAGACCATAGATTATTTGTAGATACTAAGGCTTAATATACACTTAAGACAAATTTTTACACTTGACTAAACTTCATATGGCCTTCTAGTCTGAAATCACTTACATCAAACATGGAAGGACTGAGAGAAAGCAAGGATAGATGAACATCTCTTAACTATTCAGTATACATCTCTTCACACACTATAAAAATATTATATATGAACTCAAACCAGTTTACATTTATTATTCCAAGGAAAAGTACAATTTCAAAACTAGTAGGAATTTTCCATACATGGTGTGGTATTAGATTACAAAGGCCAAAATGGTAGCTACTTATAGAACTTCAGAGAGAATAGAAATGAAAGAAGTTTAAGAGTCACTGGAAGACATGTTTAGGTATGAGAACCAATTATGTTGTAGGTGAAACTAAGTGTGAAATAGACCATGAATTCCTTTTATGAAAAATTTACATATAAATCATGACAAATTCTATAAAATGATGCAGAGATTCTTTAGTTAGCCTTTGTGAAACTGTTTTCATCATGGATCATCTCTCAAGTATTTGAAACTAAACTAGGAGAGTTGACACATATGCTATGATATTCATAGACATTTTTTAGGTTATTAGAAATCTTCTATACATTTTCATTTACCATATATGTCACTTATTGCTTTCTTAGACTTCATTCTTTACATCTAATAGTCATTTATCTTTAGTCCTCGACTAAGTTTCCATAGTGGCATATGAGTTTATAGAGCTTGATTTTCTATAAAGTCCTTTGGTCCTACATAGTCGACCATTTATCCTTCATTTACATATTGTTTATTCCATTATATAATTTTATCTATCATCATTTGAACATGTAGCCCATCTTATTCATCTGAAGTCCAATCAAATTTACCCAGTCAACCCTTCCTAGAGTTTCTCTAATTTGAATTTCAATGTTGGCCATTAATCATTGATTCAATATCCTAAGATTATGATAGTTATCAATATTGCATTGGATCTGATATCCTTCACCTATTGACCTCACTTGCATCATTGGATCTAGATGTACGATTGAACATGGGTCATATATCATGATCTAGTTGTTAGAATGTGATTCAATCTTAGGATTCATTGACATTTGGACTCTGATCTCACCATTGATTTGATTTTTCATGATCAAATTCACACCATAGATATTTTTAACCCATTGATACTATCAATTCATCCAATCTATTGATTTTTTGTGCAATGGAATGTTATTCATTGATCTATTGGGACCCATTGTTTGAACTCAAATGGATCTTTTATGGGGCCCAAAATTGATATTTGCATGCTTTTATTTAACACCTATGTGAACATATTTGATGTTTATGTGATTGTTTCTAATATATTTTAATCCCAATGGTTATTTTCCATGACTCAAATTTGACATCCGCATGACCATCAATGACATGTACGAGATTGTCAATAACATCTGTGGGACCATCACTTTTTGAATACCAATGAATTTTTACCTGGGATCATTATTTATGTTTACACAAATTACATATTTTGCTAGATCAACTTTCTTGAAATAATTCAATTCCATCAGAGCTTTTATTGTGGGTGATTTCCTCTGGCTCTTTATCTTCAAGATAATTTCTTTGCAAAAATGATGGCTTCAAACTTTTTACATCAGCCAATTTTCCCAAAATAATATGGGTCATTAGGATTTATGTTTAGACATTTTTTTTGAAATAATATGTCCTTACCCTTTTATATCCAAAAATTTGTTTGAAAGAAATCTAACTTGGCTCTTTTACTATAGATAAAATGTCTGAAAGAAACAAACCTTTGGGATTTTTGGATCGAACTACTTTTCTTAGACACTTTGTCCAAAATAATTTTATTGACAAAAATACTTATGCTTCAAACATTTTTCCTAAAAGAAATAGGTCTTCAAAAATTTTACTACAAAAAAATTTCTGACAAGTCCCCAATACTTAGCCAAAAACCCTAAATAATTATGGACTTGTTCTAGCAAGAGCCACTTGATCTTTTGAAGGCCCTGATGAACCTCTAAAGCCTTTTTAAATCACCCCATGATCTAACTACTTAAACACTGTGAAAACTTATCACTTTCATATATGACTCTAAAATGACCTGTAAGATATCAAACGACACAAGGACTAGATTAGATTATGACCAAAGATATAATGGCATAAGAAATGACATCAAATAGAACTATGTAACACCCTATGATGCTATAACGATCCCCCTATATAATATTTTGGATATAGAGGGGTTTTATCCATTTTAACTTATGGTAAAAATGGTAAACATAACCACTAAACCTTTTTCAAACATCTTCATATTAAATAACTTTTTCATTAAAAATATGTTATTAGAAGTAGAGGGTTTCTCATATAACTTCCATAACACATTCATGAGATCTTCTATGGTATTATCCTATGATATATTAAATGTGATTGAATATGGAAGGCATAGCCATATGACCCCAAGTGTTTTCCTATCAAGCAAATCGCAAGACTCATCTGATGTACTCATTGGTTTCTTTACTTTTTCTCCCAGTGGATCATGGAGGTCCTTTTGATATAGGTACTCCTCCATCTACATCTTCCATGGACCAAAATTCTATTGATTGAAATTTTCAACCTTTGATCTACTATAATTATCCATAGATCTCATTTAATCTAATAACCCTTCCTATGGTTCAACCCTTGATCAAATACAACCTGAATATTTGATACCAGTTGTTAGGAATAGAATAGAAATTAATACAAAACAATTTCACAAAATTGCAATAACAAGATCTATGAATAGAGATAAAAAAAGAATAAAAATAAAAATTAACAAAAATAATATAGGATTTAACATGGTTTACCCAATGTGGGCTACATCCATTGATAAACACTTACTAGATCTTATTACAAGCAAACAAGTGTATAATCCAATCTCATATCAGTCTTCTCATAATTACAATGCATAATTATTATTTGGAGGTATGCTCAAAAAACTCTCCCAAATTCATATTTGAATTCACATACTTTGTTCACCTTATCAAACTTAGTTCTTCCTATATATTATAACTATTGTATGTCCATCTATACATAATTACATCAATAGGTAACTATCATAATGATTTTACAAAATAATGGGTACCAAAACCATGGACAAAGTCAACCCATAACCGTTCCCCATTAATAATGGGTGATGACACCACAAATATACAAGTATAGTTAAACCACATATCTATACTCCCAAAAAAAATGGGGATCCTAAAAAAAAATTAGGGACTACAATACATTTTAATGTATAATATTTGAAATACATTATAATATGGAAATAGGCTCCACAACATAACAATGGGTTGTGATAATTGAGGACTTGACAATGAGAAGGTATACATTATAGAAAGTGAGTGGATACATTAGGGCATAACTAAGGTTTTAAAAAATACTAATCACTATTCACCCATACAAGCATGATATTCAGGCTTGTACATAGTTAGTAATTATGAGTATGCACCTACAGTAGATTGGTTCTTATAAAGAACCATAATTTTCTCATGGTTAAAAGGAAACATTTATGTAAAGATGTTTAAGTTTTATGTTGAATGATAGTAAAAATATAAAGGTGATCACCTCATAGGAGGCAGCATAGTATCCACACAGAACAAGAAACTATAGTCAATGTCAAGGGTAAGTTATAGAAGATAGAGTGGAGAGCACCATGTGTATTACAAGTAGGAGTCAGGGGTAAAAGGAACACCATGATAATGTCAAGTATTACATGATCATAAGATGTTAGACATATATGTCCATGTAATGATTTAAGGATACAAAAGGACACCTATAGCCAAACCTTTTAGGCTACTATAGTAGGGTCCTCAAAATCACTATATAAGATTGTTAAAAGGTACAAGGGTTGGTAAGAATATCAAAAAATGTGTATCCTATGGTGGTGAATTTTAACATGGGCTTCTCATGACATTAATCTCAAAATCTATGTAAATATTTTTCACCCTATACAGATCTAGTAAGAACCCTATAGATACCCATCATGGTAACTGGCCACATGTGACATCATTATCCCACATCAATGACTCCATTTTATCTTAGATAAAAGACAAGTTTCATAGAAGGGGGATAAGGGATAAATTCAAAATAGATAATAATGTCATGTAACTAATCATTCATAAGAAATTTCACTCTTCAAGGCCATGATTATGAGTTAAGAGGTAGTTTCAAGGTTTAATCCTCATTTGGAAAGTTAGTGGGATGCTCAAACCCCTCATGGAGGCTAATTGCATTTCAATTCACCTTGTAACTATCATGTGGAGTAATAGTGGACTATTTTAGGCATGGTTAAGCCTATGACAAAGAGTAACTAAAGTATAATTATCCTTATCAACTCACTTTCAATTCCAAAAGGAGCCTTTAAGGAGCATCAACACATGGAGAAGGTTGGAGAGGGACTATGTAACTAATGTAATGGCCATTGAGGGTGGAACTTGGTCATTTATGACCTCTTTCTCTCACATTCACACCACATCCCCCTCTTATTCTCTCCTTTTCTTCTATATATTTTAGGCCTTATGCCTTAATTTATATCCCTTAGGCTAGTGTGAGGAGACTTTGTCATTACTTGTACTTGTACACCTCTTGGATGAATGAATAGAATACTTGTAGTTATTTATTCATGATCTGTACTTAGTGTCTCATATTTTTTGATATTCAAAATTAGTTTCATCTTCCTTTTTTAGGTCCAAGTTCTACCTAAGTGCTAACAAACCTTCCTTGCAGGTCATTCAGTGTGTCTTGATGTTGATGTCTCAAGCTTCAAGTGGATTTTTGAATATAATTACCTTTAACCATCCTTATCCTAATTTCCCTCCTACTTAAGTCAATCAAACTAGCCTCTAGGTGAAACATTATTTCTTGGAAGCCAATGAAGGTAGTGTGATAATTCTATTCATAGTCTATTAGTGTGATTAACAATTCAAGTTAGGTGAGTGGGTGGAATTATCATCAAGTGCATCACCACATTTTAGAGTAGGATTTAAATTATGAAAATAATTCACCCATTTTCATCCCAATAGGTTAGGTCTCAAAATAAGATATTCAAATTGAGAAATCTAGGGAGTTATCCTCATTAACAATCTAGATTAGGTAACCCACAACCTAAGGTCACTCCCATATTGCACTAGGTTTGAGGTTGGGACATAAACACTCCTCTCCTTAGATAGGGTGAAACATATAAACACCAATAGGTTTGTTATAGGATAACACCAATATGATAAAGATGATTAGATTTGAGATCAACATTTTGAGAGATAACCTCAAAAGAGAAGACAAGGTGGCATTAGTCAATGAACAATGAGGTTTATGTGTCACTCATAGCCCTTGTGACCCAATAAGATGTAACATTACACTATTTGAGTGAATATGAAAAATAAATACTGAGGAGGAGGTCCAAAAAAGTTGGTAAAAATTTCAAGGAAAGTTATTTTTGCACCACAATAGTATGATGTAGGAGCATCCTACTAAGGGTGACTCATTTTGATGTTTATTTAAGCAATTTTTGATTGATCAAGTGTTTTATGATCAATAAGAATATTTATAGTGTTTTAAAAGGTTTTAAGAGTTATTTTACACAATTTTTAATGTTATCAAAGTGTTAATGAGTGTTAGAGTAGGTTAAAATTTCAAATTGGCACCTTCCCACCAATTTTCACAATTCAAAATTTTGAATTTGTCAAGCATGTTTTAGGAGTTTTATAAAACATTTATAAGTCATCAAGGTGTAAAATTATTAGGGAACATGAATAAATACACCATGGTTATATATCATGGTCCATAGGTTATAAATTTACACAAAATCAATCTTGGTATTTGTGTCAATATGCATATTTGATTGCAAGTGATCATTGGAAGATCAAATGATGGTTAGGGTGATTGTAGTTAATAAAAAACTAGTAATTATTTGGTTTATAATATGTTTTAATGAATAATTTATGTAGTAGAGGGTTAAATAACAAATAAATAATGAAGGGAGTCTTTAATTTTTTGTAAATAAGGACTACAACTCTATTTTCTTGTATATGCAAATGGAGAATGACTGTGTTTTTTATGTTCAACAAAGGAAGATTCAATGATGATATAATTATATAGTTCAAGACATGTTTGGTAAGTTTTGTATATGATTAATAATAGTTTTTCAAACATTTTATTAAGGTATTTCATAGGTTTTATTTGATTGGATCAAAATTGCAAACCAAAATATACCTTGTTCTTTGTATTGTAAGAGACTAAATCCATTGTCAAAGAAGGAAGTCTAAAATAAATGTTGTTTAATTATCTCTATTCACTAAAAATATTTCTTATAAATGTTCTAACTGATTATTATGAAGATACATTTCATTGTGGATGTGCATATTAAATGGTGAGTGCTTTAAACCTATCACAAATTGTGTCTACACACACATTATAACAAAGAATGCAAGATATTTTTTAAATAAAGGCATTAAGATGTATATATATTTCTTATAAATAGTGTTTATGAGGATATAAAAGATTTTATTAAAAATTCATAGATATTTGAAACCCCTTTTACTTCATAAAACCATAAAATGATTCCTCTCATGCCCTTGTAGACACAATTAACCCTAAACTAGGGTTTTCAAAGAAAATACATTTATAAGGAGTTTCCACCAATGAAATTGCTTAAAATTTGGTAATTTTATATATTATAATGTGTTCCATGATATTGTGAAGTTTTTTATTTGATTCCTTATGGATATGTATAGTTTCCAAGGACTATGTGTGGCTAAGGGTGAAGAAGGCCTAATTAGGTCTAAACTAAGACCTAAAATAGACTAGAAAAGTGTCTTCCAAGTATATTTGTGTGCTAAAACTTCATATAGAGGTGGATAAGGATAGATAGTGACAATTATTGTCTATAGTTTTTCAAAACTAGTCTGTACTAGACCATACAAAAGGAAAAGGCCTTTAAAAGGCTACTAGGCTTATCTGATTAAAGGAATGAAGTTGCAGAGGTTAGGGAAAGAAGTGATGAGGGGTTTGTGAATGGAATGAGGGGTCTAAGGAGACTATAATTATTATGTTAAATTTTCTAAGATCCATAACACATTTTAATCAAACCTTGAATTATTAAATGAGTAAGTGAACATAAGAACCCTTGTGAGAGTTGGCATAAAGAACAAGAGAAGTGTGTGAGTTATTAGTTCTTCCTATGCATCAAATGGAAACCTAATAAATTGCATAAATTTTATGAGGGTTTTATAATATAAAATTGTGTAATTGTTTTAGGAGTGAAGGCCATAGGGTTTATGAACATTTGTTCAGAACCAAAACATGGCTAAACCCTCTTAAAACACTAATAAATACCTAATGTGAGAGATTAATTTATAAAGTTAAAAAAAATACTTGGAAACATATTTAAACCTATGGAACATCATTATATAATCCAAGTTCTCTCCATGAATTTTTTCTCTACCTACAACTGTATGAACTACATTTAATTCTCTATTTTAAAAGGTTTTTAGGTGTTCTAAATTTTTTTTAACACATTAAAATCATTAGGAAGGGTTATTTAGGATGTATTACACCTTTTAAATCCTAAAAATACATATAATATACCCTAGAGATGATAAAATAAATCTAGTTTTTCAAGTTAGTCTTAAATAAGTTTAAAAAGAGACTAGGTTTTGAGACCATTTCATGGTTATCACACTTCCATAAGGTCTCAAGACCTCAAATTTGTCATGGAGGTTGGTGATAGGATAGGGAAAATTAATCACACACTTTTTGGTGGTTTCACATGTGTGGGAGAGATCTGAAGTAGAAACTTAGACTTCTAGGCAAGGAGTTATAATTAAGGAGTAATTGGAGGAGGAGAAAAGAAAAGAAAAATTCTTCCACTCACCCATAGGATATAAAACTTGTCATGGAGTTTTAAAGCCATATTTTGTCATAAAAAATATCTTAATTTTCCTATGATAATACATACACTATCATACAAAGGGAGGTTTATATGATTTTAGGGTTACAAGGAAAAAAGGCCTAATGAGAGCAAAAGGTGCAAGATTGAGTCTTGGAAATTGTTACATGAACCAAAATGAATTTATTCATGTTTGATAAGGTATTTTAATTACTTTAATGGATATATAGTTCCATGATGAATTTGAATTCAAATTTTCAGCCATTTGGACGTGACTAGGTGTGGGAGATGAAGGGGTTTCAAGACACCTAAGGAGATGGATGATGATTGCCACTTAAATTTTAGATAAATGGAACTTATAAATGTAGTAAATGTGTCAAATTATAAGGTATGAAGGTATTCATGGTGAATTTATCATTAAAATTTCCATTTTTCACATCTCATATGCAAAGAAGGGTAGTTTTGAAGAAGATGACCAAGGTGTCAAGTAATTTAAATCCTATGCCACTTGGATGATTAAGAATATTCATAGGAGAAAAATGTGACCTTTTAAACATATTGAGACTATTATCTAACTCCATTATTGTTTATAACTCATGTGGACACTTGTAAATATCCCTCCTCTATGTCCCTCTCTCTCTTCCTCATTAATCTATATAAGTTGCCTCTTTTGGTATTATATGACATCAACATTTAGAATGATGAAGCCATAATAAATTGAATAATAATTTTGCCTTGAATAAATATTTCAATCTAGTTTAGTTTGTAAAATTATTTTATAAATGTGTCAAGTAGTCTATTTTGGATGGCAAGTGATAGTTATCTCTCCCTATATCCATCTCACTCTTTCATGATTTGTGTAAGCAATTTGAATTATAATAAGTATCATGATGTGAAAATGGTTATTTTATGTGTCTTTAAGTGTGAATAAGACTACTAGTGTCTATGATAATACATACTATTCACCTACAATGAGAAATACATTGTATTCTACCTTCATGTTGAAACACTTTCATTAGGAGGACCTTGGGTTTTGAGATCAGTTTTGAAAATTATTTCATAGTGCAAGTTAAAGTAGGATTTTACATTCATATTGGTGAATCACCTATATTATATTAGTTTTTAATCTTATTCTATCCCTTTTCCTTCAAATCAAGTAGGTTACTGATTAGTTGTAGGTGTTGTACATGGGAGTTAGCCCATAATCTAGAGACTCACCTCTAAGAATTATCACCCATAACATATAAGGTGTTTCAATGTTATTCCAAATTTAAGAAGGATGGAGTATCCCTCCTTAGGGTGAAAATTTGGTTGATAATAGGAACTATACTATTCTAAATTTAGGTCTATAAGTGACATATGAAACATCCTTAAAATAAGGGCATCACCATGGGTAATGAGGTAACACGCATGTCAGAATGACCTAATGTGTTGTTGGGGATCTTTCTTATTTTGAAAGTTTATGAATTTTGGAAGTTCCAATTTCATGGGATATGGATAAATAGGGATGGTAGGGTTGATTAGTTTATTTTAAATCTATTTATACATAAGCATGTTTTTCTATCCTAACGTAGAAGATTCTAAGTTCATCATCCTCTCCATGAGGATCCTCATAAGATCTAGTTGGGAAGTGTACTAAGGGATGCATAATACAACATTCTATTGTAAATTTTTATATGGAGGAAGTGACATTATGAGAGGTTATGTAGGGGGTATCCTATAGACATGGTGATTGTCAGTTGAGATGCAACCACATATTGAAGGAAGAACAAAGATAAACTTTGATATTGGGATGGGTTAGGACAACTACCTATAAGGGGTTGTGTGGGAATTTGGTATTGTGTAGTTATGGGTATTTTCTATTGAAGGTTTTGACATATAGGGATTTTTTATGTGGATGGTGGAGGTTTCACTCTATAACTTGATGTGACATGGGTTTGGATAAGAGGTAGGGTCGATAGAATGGAGATTACTAGATTTTGAAGCATGGGAGAGGGTGGTGGGTTGCCTATTGGTGGTGGTGTAGTAAAATTTTGTGTCAAAATAATGGTGGTGGAAGGACTAATAGACACTAAGAGTGGTTGTGTATCTAGCAGTTGGCTGGTACCAATATTTGAACTTGAGGAAGGTGGTGGGTCGGTAGCCAAGGACACCATGGCTAAGGTATATCCCTCAAAGTTTTTTGGGAGCATGTCATAAAAAGAGTGGGATGTCTAACTATGATGGTAAATAGGGATCTATATGGATAGTTTAGTAAGGCAATAATTTAAATCAATTAGATTGTTATCTAATATGTTATCAAAATTTAGATCACCCTTAGAATAGAACTGAGGAAGACCATCTCCAATAGAATAAGGAGAGGTAGGGGGACTCGGTGATTTTTCCATTAAAGAGGAAGATTAATGGAGTGAAGCTCTTTGTTTTAGTGACTGTTGTTACATCAGAACCATGTAGTGATAAATAAATAAAGACAAAAAATAAAACACACTATTCTTTTTTTATTATCTTACTTTTATTGAAGCAAAACACACACTCTGTTTGAATAAACTTTAGTGTTTTTCCAATTTGTAAGAAATAAAATTTTAAAATGTAAAGGGGAGATAGGTTTAATTAAGATCCTAATAAATGGTAGTCTAAGGTTGCTTTTAGGTTTGGTTCAAGGATGAGAACCTCGATATACTTAAAGGTATAGTGAGGCTTGATTCTGTGTTGGTGGTAGCACATGGCTTGGTACTGGGGCCTACCCCCTCACTTTACGAGCCATAATGATAAGGATCTTGGGAACTTAGTGTATATACCACTAGCCAATTATTTATACTCAGCCAAAATACCAAGTTGAATTCCCCTTTGTGATAAAATCAAAGTGGGTCTACATGGGTGGGAGTTGTTTTAATTATAATTTTTTCCATGATTAAAGTTTGGTTTGTGTGTGAAAAGAGTGTCATTAAATGATAATTTAACCCACTTAATTAAACTATATTTTCTCTAAAACAAGCAAACTAAAAGAAGATAATTTATCTTAAAGGAAAAAAAATAATCTAAATATTTTGGCATTTTTGATTTTTCAAATTTTAAGACTTTTAATGAAAAAGAAATTTCACTAAATGAAACAAACACAAAATACAAAAACAAAGAAATAAATAATTTTTATGCCCTTTAATATGTACCAGCAGGCATGCCAAAATGATTAATTTTTTTTTTCAATTTATATATAAAGTAAACTACTCAAAAATTTGAAATAAGATATAGAGTTTTACGAGACTACCTATGATTAGAATGGATTACACACTGTATCTCATGATGTGAGAACTCCTTTTTATCTTGGAAGGATTACATGTAAAAAATAAACAACTCAAACAAAAGATATATTAATACGATAAATGAGTGTTCTCCTTGGTACAAAACTAGTCTCAGGAAGTGGTACACTTCCTTGCAAGGATGCTAGCCCATTATCTTAGAAATTAAGAAGGTAAAAGTAATTAAAATTATAGTAAAGCATTTAACAAGATAGATAAGATAATTAAATGATTTAATATTTAATATACATTCATTGGATGGAGACTAGAAAATTAGATGTTCTAATAGTCTTCAAAAGTATCCTCTTCAATTTGAATCACGTTTATCTGGTATGCAATTAATTCTAGGGTGGGGGCAAACACAATAACACAAATGCCTAGTTCAAATTAAATATACCTTTGGTTTCATAAAAGTGGATTAGGAACTATAGGTAAATCTTGGATAGCAACCACTTCATGAATAATTCCAGGAAGAGTCATATATGATAAATCCATAGTTTTAAGAAATAATAATCTAAGATATAAATCAGAATATAAACTAAAAGGGATTCATGTGTAGATCGAATGTATTTTTTATAGAGATTGATGTTGATTTGAAGGATCAATGTCAATTTATGGAATCAACATCAATTTTATAAATGTAGACAAAGGTCTAAATAAAGGGTTTTAAAAGATGATTTTAAGGGATTCGAGATGGTTTTAGGATGTCTAGGGTTAACTAGATATATTCCAACATAGATTGCAAGGATAAACTGAATATAAAACTAAATGTAAAATAGCATAGAGATAGAATAAATTGTATAATGAATTGATAAAATAAATTACATACCAACCTTTTTAATGCTTCCAACATATTATAGACTATAAATTTGATAGGATGATTTTTGATCTACTGATGGGGGGAATGAGTTGATGCAGGTGTTAAATCTTCCAAGGAATAAACAATTCATTAATTGATACTACATAAAAAAATTGTAAACCTTTTCTTGTAATCACAAGCATAAGAATTTGGTGCTTTAACCCAAGGAAGGCTATGGTTAAATTGAAATTGATTTAATAGAATTGACATTGATAATAGGGATCACTAATAATTCCAAGATAAACTTACCCAAGTTATTGGAGAGGTTACAATCAAGAGGTCAATTTAATCTCTTAGTTGTTTAAGTGATTTGGGGATTACAGGGAGGTTAATGGTGGTTAAAATAACCTACATTGCATTCTATTTTGGGTAGATTTATTTAGATTTTACCGTAGATAATTAATTAAATTATTTTACTTAAGTCAAAAGTAATTAATAAAACTTAATTACGCAATGTAAATAGTAAAAGGATAATTAAATAATTACAAGGGGTAAAATAGGGATAAAAAAGAAGGGGACCTAAGATCTAAACTAAAAGAAAATTATCGTGTGAAATCATAGTGCCTACATAGACCAAGGGAAGCTATGAAGGCTACTAACAATAAGTTTTGAGGTGCCTTGAGGAGAGATGAGGAAGAATAAGAGGGATGAGAGATAGAGAGTTCCTTATGGATCACAAAAAAGAGATCATTACATCATCATCATATTTATATCTAGAGTGTTTCATCATGTAAATTTTTCATGTATACATATTTCCCCTTCAGTAAGGTGCCTTGTCACGAGTTGGCAAGGTGTATTCCCAAGTAAAGGCATGTAGAAATAAACAAGAGTTTATTAATACTTACCTTACGTGAATGGTGAAGGAAAGCCAACTAGGACCTCGTGTAACCTACAATAAAAAAATAAGAGTCAAGTCTAACTTGACAAGAAAATAGAAAATAAGTACAAAAAAAATCATAATATAGATAGGAATATGTACCATTTTTTTAGGGAGGATCATAATACTTGAATCATCTCATCAGGGGACTGAGTTTTATGTCAAGTCATCACGTACATGTAAAATTGAAAAAGTGTGATACAAAATATAGAAACATGTTAAATTGTTAGATTTGGACCATAAATCATTAAAATTTGAAAAAATATGACTTGATGCTATAAAATATATGTAAAATATAAAAATATGCCAAAAATGGAAGTTATTGAACTAAAATAGATAGTTTAGGGGCCTAATATATTTTAAAACCTTTGAAAAAACAATTCATATATGACATTTTCTTATAAGATATTTTGAGCTCTAGATTTCTTATGACCATTTTGAGTGAGAATATTATAAATCGGATGATGTAAATGAGAGTATGGTGAACGTACCATTTGGAGGTGCTAATAGGCATGAGTAGGTAGGTTTTGTTGGCTTTTTCATCTTTGCCTCAAGTTTTCAAATTTATTCAAAACTCAACTAAAATCTAGTGAAAATTTAAATTTATCATGCTGAAAAGATTTTTGGGAGGGTTAGATTAGGAATATGCCAATTTTTTGTGATTTCAATTGAATATTATTGGATTTTAGGGGGGTTCATAAGGGGATGTTGTTGGTGCATGGAACCACTACTGAAATGATAGAGCTTCTACTATTTTTAGGGTGGAGGTTACATAAACACTATGGTTGTAGAATAAAAACCAAAATGTGGCTATATTGATAACCTCCTAAAGTAGTTATAGAACCACCTAGGGTGGTTACATCACCATTGTAGGGTGGTTTCATAAAAACTACCTATAAATGAGGGTATTTATGTATGCTATACTTGGGAAGGGAATTCAATTTTATTTTGAGAACATAATTGGTTCTTGGGTTGATTTAGGGTCTTTTTTTCTATTGTAGGTTATATTTATATAATGGATAAATCCTAAGAGTAGGAATAGATCCCTTGAGTCCTAGAAATTTTGATGTCAATGAGTTGGTTATTCTTGATGAAGTGAGGATATTGAGGATAACATGGGCATGGATCATCCCCACCTCTATTTAACTACCATGTGACCTTTTGATCTATTGGGAACCTAACTAGAACATGTTTATGTTCGCTCAGGCCCCTAAGGAGTGGGTGATCACTCTTGCCAATGTCTACTAGATTATAATCCTTCTTATTACATGTTAGTTAGTTTCTATTTGGGTTGATGACAATGAATAAAAGGCCCAAAACTAGGCTACACATTTTGGAGATGATGACACACTTGATGTGGGTGTGAAGTGCAATGTGAAGCTTATTTGGGTTGATAGATTAACTATCCCCAATCTAAAGAAATCCATAATTGGTATCCTTTCCTCTAAGTAGTGGGGTATAAGGGTATAAATACATTATCATACAACTAGTCACTAATTATGTGATGTATTAAGGAGATAAGGGAATTCTACTCCTATAGATAAGAGCTATTAACATAGATATATAGAGATTTCTATTGAGTGGATCATTTAGGATCTCTTTATATTAGCCACTTGGCCATTATCATTGGCTAGGTTTATAAGAGGGTGAACCCATATCATAGGGGAATGTTGGTTGGGCACTAGAATATATTAGGGACATTAGAAGGATAGATGTGGTGCCCTTTCATGTTTTTCTCTAGGCTATAGGGTCATTGATAGTAATAGATTTGATTTCCCTACCCTACTAGGACATCATTAGGAAATGGTAAAATTAGGGAACCTATCTCGTAGTAGTTGTTAGGGATACTAAGGTTTAGGACATGTTATTACAATTTTATGTGTACCCTATGGATATGGTTCCCCATCATTTTGGTATGCCCTATGTAGGCAATATCCCTTTCCCCAAAGTTATTTACAAGGGGATTCAAGAGATGAGATCCATGAGGCTAGGAAAGTTAGTGTGACATTAACTTATGAGAGGGGTTCATATTACCTCATTGATTCCACATGCAACAACACTTGTACCTCCCAATTAGGCCATTAGAAGAGGAGGATGATAGCTCAGAGTAGGGAAAAAGTAGATGGCCCCTCCACCACCACCACCACTACAAAACTCCACTCAAGAGGATCTTGTACAATATAAATAACTAAGAGATGGGGTGATGAGGTCCCATTATATTTTGAGTTAGAGTAAGATCTAGATGTTAACTAAGAGGAGGCTACAAATGATTACTCTGACCCCAAGTGGCATGAGGGGGATCCCAGTATAATGTTTATTTTCATGTTTTCATTTACTTCTCATATTTCACTTAGTTATTTTTGTATAGCCATTTTTACTACTTAATATTTTGATATAGATTGGATCTAACATTAGTTTTTACCTTTATGATTATAGATACTTTGAGCAAGTGGAGAAGAATGATCAGTGATGTCCTAGTCAATATTTTTAAGTGATTAATGGCCTAACCAAGGATCAAATCCTAGTAGCTATCAAGATTCATATAGGGGTCAGCTAACACATAAATGTCTTTACCTTAGGATGCCATACTTATACAAGGTTGATAGAGTTAAGTGAAGATAATGCCACCCTATGAAATGAAATCATAGGCCCTAGTGGACATGATTATATTCATATGGGGAGGAAGACAAGCCTCTAGCCATTAGATAGAGAGGATAGTGTTAGAAGGAGGCTTAAGCAAGAGTCATCATCCTAGCTTCTGGCTTACATATAGTGAGATGGCTTCATAAGGAGGCACTAGCAGGAGATGTCACTAAAGCCACATCCCTAGACACCTTTTTGCATTGGGACCCTCTTAGAGGATGATGATAGGATCCTAATACTATTTTAATTATATATTTTAATACACCATTGCATATGTTGCTTTTTTTTGAGATGTATTGAGGCATATTGGCCCTCTACATAGGCGTTTTGTATTAGATACATTTATTGTATAGACTTAATAAGTACAGACACACACACACACACAATGTGTGTGTGTGTGTGTGTGTGTGTGTGTGTGTGTGTGTGTTTTAGATTTGTGACTTATTATTCATGTGATACACTTTTAACTCTTATATTTTATTTTTTAGTTCATGTACTCTAGATGTATTGGCATGTGATGATATATACATATATATGTATATGTATCTCCTTATTTTTTATTATTATATTATGGGAAATGCTTATGCATATTGGTAAATATAATTCATGCAAATGATGTAATTTTGTGGATGAATATATGTGATTATAAATGTACTAACTTTTGTTTTGTAGGTGATTACCTAGTTGTCTTGTTTATACAACATATGAATTTCAATTTGAAGTAAGGGATGAAAGGGAAAGTAGGATAAACGTGAGGTGATGGGAGATGAGAATAATGAATCAAAATTTCAAAATAAAAGTGAAAATGACCTCATCCTTATGAGAAAATTAGAAAGTATACTTCTTTTTATGCTTATAAAATACTAACTTTATTGGTTTTTTCTAGAGATAACTAGCTCTAACAAATCTAGTTAATGGGAAAAAGATACCCAATTTAAACATAGACATGTAGGAAAGTGTTTTGAATTTTTTCTCTTTAGACACATTTTGATATGATGTTGCTTTCATATTGATTTCCACTTATCTTTGTGACCCCCTACACCTAGTTTCATGTGACTACAAAGACACATGGGCTCACCACTAAAGGTTAGATGTAGGTGAGTAAGGGACATATACCCCCAAAGCTAACCCCAAAAAAATAGAAATTTCTGAAGGATCACCACCTAAGTTTATAAAAATGGTGAGAGATGCAAAACTTGACTTTTACATATTTTATTTTTCATAGAGTGTCTAACTTTCTATTTGCAAGGCCTTTACCCCTAAATCTTGGCCCTATGAAACTAATAATATGTAAGGGCTCATCACCGAGGACCAAGATAATGTTCTATTTTCAAGAGGAAACATAAGGGGAGACTCTATCATGGAGAAGACCCTTGACTAAACCATAGGCTAGCATTTTTCTAAGTTGTGTAAAAATATGTAGGGAGGATAGGTGTACTCTGCTCATAAGAACTAAGACAAAGACCAATGTGAAATGTTGATATTGAAAATGCCTTCTATGGGGTGATAGGGTAATGTGATAATGGGATTATGTGATATGTCATGTTTTTAAATTTTCTATACTATTTGAAATAACAACTAAATAATTATTAAACAACACATTTGAAATGCAAAAAAATATGTAACTTATGAAAATGTCATGAAAGTGAGAATAGTGAGATATGAAATTACTAAATATAGAAAAAATTTAGATGAGAATATTTCATAAACTAACCAAACTCATTACCCTCTAGACTTCATAACTGATAGGATCTATTGTTAAAGTTTTATGTCATTAGGTAGGGGTCTGACCAATTAGGTATAAAATTTTAATCTTCTCCTTCCTTCTTGTCAATTCGATCATTGAGCCAAAGGAAAATGTATCTTAAATGGATTGGGAAATTATGGGAATAATTTTCCAACTCATAATATCACTGGTGGTGCATGATTAAATCTAGTTACTTGACCATGAAACTTGTATGTATGTAGATGGGCACATCTAAGAACTCAAACACTCATTCACCATGGGTCCCTTTTTGGTGTAAGAAATATTCTAAGAAAGTCCTATAGCATACAGAACTAGTGGTAAGACATGAACAATTTTGCATCTTCTAAAGCCAAGTTAAATCATGCTTTGATGAATTATTGAGATGCATTCTATATTTAATTAATTTTATGGGAGGAAGAAGGGAGCTATCAATGGGTGCTAATGTTGGTAGTTATCAAGATGCATTATATCATGAAAAGGTTTAGTAAGCTAGTGAACCCTGTTGATGATTTAAAATTGTGCTTGATTCTAATCAACAACAATGGAAAGTTTCAAGATGTGGGACTTGCGACTTGAAACAACCTCCAAATTTTTGAGAAGTTGGTTCTTCTTTATATTGAGTAGATACTGGGAAAAGGGATAGGAATTTTAATCAAAAACACAAATTCAAGAAAGGAAATCTAATCTATGGTGATGCGCCTAAATGTAATTTGACCTTAATCCTGAGCACAGTGAGACTATATGTAGGATTCATTTACATTTAAGATCAAACGAGTGCATGGTCAATGTAAAAGATGGAAATAATAGAAATAGAGGCTCATAACATAGACTACTTTTGCAGTGATACAAAAAATGTCAACAAAGGCATAGGGTTTAATCTTCTTATTTGAATCTTCCAGTCATATAAGAGGTGTTGAAACATGTACAGTTATATAAACCTTTCAACTCAAGAAAATGAGACAAAAGCAAATGACCTTCCTAATCACGGTTCTAGAAAGTCTACAGTCTAGACTACTTTTGCAAATGACACAGGAAATATCAACAAAGGCATAAGATTCAATCTTCTCATTAATTCTCCAGTCACATAAGAGGCACATAAACATGCATAGTTACATAAATCTTCCAACTTAAGAAGATAGAATAAAAGCAAATGATATTACTTAGTCATAGCTCTAGAAAGTCTAAACTCTTTACAATAATTCTCTCACAAAATTTTCTCTGATATCTCCTCTTTTACTTCTCCTCTGCACCCTTATTTATAGCCTTGGGTTCACTCCAGATTGTCTGCTTGTTCCCAATCTAATGGCCCAACTGAAATCTAACTGAACTAGAAGTGTCTAATAGAAGATATTTTATAGATTCTGAAATGCTTTATTTTTTGGCAATTCATTAGCTGAAATAAATTGTAGGATGCTCCCTTCTCTTAAACGCTAGGTAACACTTAGCCATTTTCTTGAAAACCTTCTTATTACTTTAGGAGACACTAGAAGATGACAGTTGGCATGTTTTGTAGCACCTATCGAAGACACGCGACACTTTCTACATAACTTATACTCTTTTGTGTCTTTGCTCATGAGTGTTCTACCTTTGACACTTGTTGCAATCCAATTCCTCGAAACTTTAACAATTTAAAAGAAAATAAGACCCACAACATTTCTTACCCAAGTAACTTTAAAAGGGATATAGGAATAGGTGTCAATCTCTATTGCTTCATTAAAGGACACATGGTAATCTCCACTTTAATTATCTAGGGTTATGTGGTAGTCTCCACTTCTTTTAGCTACCTTTGTAGAAACTTGTGGAAGATGACACATGGAAGTCTCCACTTTACTCTATTTATACCATAGAAATAAATGGGCCTCATTTCATATTTACATGGATAGTGACACCTGGCAGCTTCCGCTTGCTTTATAAACAACACTTAAGACCCGCCACAGTCTTTGTTATATCAGTGAAGCAAAAATGAAGATAACTTAGATCTCGACACGTGGTGGCTTCCACTCTCTTCTACTGGGGTATGTGGCATCTTCCATTGCTTTTAGAAAATTAAAACTGAGACCTTCTATGACTGCCACTTGGTGCTTTCTGCTTTATCCTGATACTTATCTTGTTAAAACCTTTTGTTGAAAAGAGATGATATGTAGGTGTCGAAATAAAATTATGGATGATGACACTTGGCATGTTCCACTAAGTCACTATGAGTTACATGGCACATTCTGACCAACTCATAGAAAATATAAATGGTACCTCAGATGATGACACTTGGTAGTTTTTGTTTGATAAAGGATGCCTCAGTTGATGACACTTGTCAATTTCCGCTTGATCTCAACACTTAGACAAAAATGAATCAAAAAGGAAAATAGAGCTCGTGCTCTATTTCAAAACTCTACCATCTTGGACCAAAGTATGGGGGAATAAAATTTTGTAGCACAACTAAAAATTAGAATGAAACATAGAGTAGTTTTTTTCTCTACAATTATTGGTAACCCTAAAGGCTTTTGAGCCTGCTAAAAAAGAAACCATAATTTCTTGCATATAAAAATGTGGCAACAATCACAAATTCAGTAAGGCCATCTGATAAATAGACCATTTAGAATCAAATAGTCCCTTCTTATTTTACAACTCTTGGAAAGCTAAATCAAGGTTAATGATGTCCTTGTGTAAAAACTCTACAAAATATGAACTGCAACCTTCAATTGGAATTCAAGCTGGATCAAAATAGCTTCCACTTCTGGCACTTACGAATCAAACACATCTGGGGAATTATGGAGATTTGAGAGAGACTTAATGTGTCAAGAGTCTTGAAATTTTTTAAAATATTATGAGCTATGGCCACATGCTCAAAGAACACTTATTTAAAAGAAAGAGTGGAAAAGAAAAAATGGGAAAATAGAGCAACAAAACTGAAAGCAAACTACTATATACAACTAACTAGGTATATTTGCCTCCCTCCTAGATCAAAAGGAAAATTTTTGAATTTTCCTTTATGGCGAGAAGACTTATGGTGCCATATAAATGGCTGAATGGGATGGAGCTCTGGTGACTTGCTTATCTTGCTTGCCACCATGATTGGCCTGCATCTAAGTGAATCAGAGTCAAACATGCTTCCACTATATACATACTCTTCTTGTTCTTGAAAGCTTGTCAAATTTTGGTTCCTCATACTGGCTTGTCTCATCAAGAAATCAATGGTTGTTAGCTCATCACCATAAGCCCTTGGATATACCTTATTGATTGGCTTATCTCTTTTTGCTTCATTCTCAGGTTCCATTGCATGATCATCCTCCTTAATGACTTCAACCTCTTGAAAGGATAAGTCTGAAAGCTTGCATGCCCTCTACATACTTATTTGAGTCTCAATGTTGTCTTTTCCACATCTGGCCAACTCATGGCCTCCTTGAAGAATAGTGTAACCTACCCTAATGACTTGATCAAGGAAGTGTCCATGCTCCTCTATATCTTCTTGCAAAGTGAGAAGAAAGTCAGAAATGATCTCTTCCTCATCAGAGATTAAGGCAAAATCTTGTGACTTGTCCTCTTGTTCATCAAAGAATGTACCTATAGTGATTTCCTCCTCATCTACACTCATGAAATCTTCTTGACTAGCCATGAACTGAGTATACTCCTCTTTACTTGCTTCCTCCAAAATATATTCCTCTTTGAAAAGGGATATAAAAGAAGACTAATGATTATACATATGTAGAAGAGGAGATAATTCTTGAGCTAAAATTGAATGATTCTCTTCTTTCCATTTGTACATCACTTCATCTATATCATATGTAGCTTGATAGCTCTCTTGGAGGGATGTAGATGAGGTGTGTTCAAATGTAGGATCTTCTACTTGATCATCATCATGAGTAAGAGCAGCCTTAACCTCTTCAAGGATTTGAGAAAAACCTTTCTCCTCCTTCTTTCTATCCCATGATTCCATTGTTTGTTTCCAACTCATGACCTTGTGACTATAACTTTTCCCTTGGGAAGAGGTAACAATTTTATCTTCTTCAAGATCCCTAGCTAGTTCATGATTTTCCTTCTTCCAACTCAGAATTTAGACATCATGTTGAGAGATATGAGGATTGGTAGAAGAGGTATTTTTTGGTGTAGGCTCCTCTCTAAGGTCTGAAAGCTCTATCACTCTTTCTCTAAGCAATTTCATCTTTGCCTCTAATTCCTCAACTTGCTTAGCTATATTTTCTTGAAAGAGTCTTTCTTAGAGCTCATAGGAATCATCATAGAAGTGGGGAGTGCATGAAGGCTATGATGAAAAACAAGAAGATTCTTGAGGAAGGGTGGGAGGGACTTGAGGGGGAAGTGAAGATTTGGATTCCACTTCCCTTGCTACCAACATAGACTTGACATTATTGAAGAAAGAACCTTGACAGGTTTGACTTGGCTCATGAGCAAGGGATACGTATATCTAATATGAAACTTGTGGCAGTGGATATATAAGTTGATCGACTTGGTAAGGTTGTCTCTCATGAATACTCAGCTTCTCTTCTAAAAATGCAATCAATCCACACACATCCAACATCTCACTTATAAGCCTTTGCTAGTTGGCTCTTTCAATGGGAGCCCATTCACTCTTAACGAGATCTAGTGCATTTCTCACTTGATGGACGACATGATCAAGGATTTCTTGGCCAAATCTCCTTCTGGCATCAAGCTCTACTACATTCTTTTTATATTCTAGAAGTGTTTGTTTGAAGGTGGAAATGGGTTGATTAGCAAAGAGATTAGGTTGATCAAAAATATGTGAAGGAGCATAAGATCCATAGTTCTGAGTAACAAAATTGTACATATCGAATAGTGATTTTTTTATGATACCAGGACTACTTAACTAGCTAATTCAACTCAGAGTCACCATTGGTGTTGATAAAATAAAAACCTAGAAAGGCTGGTTGGCCAAAGAACACACAAAAAATTCTTCAAATCCTTGAAAGATTGGTCCCACCAGGTGAGCCAAAAATTGTTGATTTAAAATTGTGCTTGATTCTAATCAACAACAATGGGAAGTTTTAAGATGTGGGACTTGCGACTTGAAACAACCTCCAAATTTTTGAGAAGTTGGTTCTTCTTTATATTGAGTAGATACTAGGAAAAGGGATAGGAATTTTAATCAAAAACACAAATGCAAAAAAGGAAATCTAATCTATGGTGATGCATCTAAATGTAATTCAACCTTAATCCTAAGCACAATGAGACTATATGTAGGATTCATTTACATTTAAGAGTAAACAAGTGCATGATCAATGTAAAAGATGGAAACAATAGAAACAGAGGCTCGTAGCATAGACTACTTTTGCAGTGATATAGAAAATGTCAACAAAGGCATAGGGTTCAATATTCTTATTTGAATTTTCTAGTCATATAAGAGGTACAGAAACACGTATAGTTATATAAACCTTTCAACTCAAGAAAATAAGACAAAATAAAATGACATTCCTAATCACGGTTCCAGAAAGTCTATAGCCTAGACTACTTTTACAAATGACATAGAAAATATCAACAAAGGCATAGGATTCAATCTTCTCATTAATTATCCAATCAAATAAGAGGCATAGAAACATGCACAGTTACATAAACCTTCCAACTTAAGAAGATAGAACAAAAGTAAATGATATTACTTAGTCACAGCTCTAGAAAGTCTAAATTCTTTACAATAATTCTCTCTCAAAATTTTCTTTGATATCTCCTTTTTTAATTCTCCTCTACACCCTTATTTATAGCCTTGGGTTCACTCTAGATTGTCTGCTTGTTCCCAATCTAACAGCCCAACTGAAATCTAACCGAACTGGAAGTGTCTAATAGAAGATATTTTATAGATTCTAAAACACTTTATTTTTTGGTAGTTCATTGGCTAAAATAGATTACAAGACGCTCCCTTCTCTTAAACACTAGGTAACACTTAGCCATTTTCTTGAAAACCTTCTTATTACTTTAGTAGACACTAAAAGATGACACTTGGTGTGTTCCACAGCACCTATCAAAGACATGCGACACTTTCTACATAACTTATACTCTTTTGTGTCTTTGTTCAGGAGTGTTCTACCTTTGACACTTGTCACAATCCACTTCCTCAACACTTTAATAGTTTAAAATAAAATAAGACCCACAGCATTTCTTACCCAAGTAACTTTAAAAGGGATACAGGAATAGGTGTCAATCTCCACTGCTTCATTAAAGGACACATGGTAATCTCTGCTTTACTTATCTAAGGTTACGTGGTAGTCTCTGCTTCTTTTAGCTACCTTTTTAGAAACCTAAGGAAGATGACACTTGGTGGTCTCCACTTTACTCTATTTATACCATAGAAACAAATGGGTCTCATTTCATATTTACATAGACAGTGACACCTGGTGGCTTCTGCTTGCTTTAGAAACAACACTTAAGACCCACCACGGTCTTTGCTATATTAGTGAAGCAAAAATGAAGATAATTAAGATCTCTACACGTGGTGGCTTCTGCTCTCTTCTACTGGGGTATGTGGCATCTTCTATTACTTTCAAAAAAGCAAAATTGAGACCTTTCATGACTGCCACTTGGTACTTTCCACTTTATCTTGATACTTAGCTTGTTAAAATCTTTTACCAAAAAGAGATGATACGCAAGTGCCAATATGAAACCATGGATGATGACACTTGGCACATTCCACTGAGTCATTATGAGATACGTGGTACATTCTGACCAACTCATAGAAAATATAAAAGGTGCCTTGAACGATGACACTTGGTAGTTTCCATTTGAGAAAGGATGCCTCAGACGATGACACTTGTTAGCTTCCACTTGATCTTGACACTTAGACAAAAATGAATCAGAAAGGAAAATAGAGCCCATGATCTATTTCAAAACTCCACCATCTTAGACCAAAGTATGTGGGAACAAAATTTTGCAGCGGACAACTAAAAATTAGAATGAAATGTAGAGTAATTTTTTGCTCTACAAACCCCTCTTGGTTATGTTAACCTTGAGGTCTAGAAAATTCATAGGTCCCCACCTCAATGGTTAAAATGGTAGGATGAGGGAGTGTCCTTCTCCAAAAGGCTAATAATTTCAATTATAGACATAATGGATATTGCCAATTCAATGACTAATTATACATTAGTGGTGTTTTTTAGTTATTGATATCTCTTTTTATTCCTTTTTATCCTGTAATATGGCTTGAGTTATTTTGATGCCCTTTTTTAGGATGGCCACTTTAGATTTAATGGATTCAATAACATCAACCAATTGTAGGGGTTTTGTTATCCCATTGGTGGGTAGATGGTAGTTAATATGTAATCTAGGATACGTTTGGGGTCTCCTTGAGCCATGAAGACCTTTCATAAGTGAAAGAATCATATTTAATGGATCAAATTTGAGGGAATGGCCTTTATTATTTGTATCCAAGGCCTTATTAAGATCATATTGTAATTAGTGTCCTTTTTTATGACATATAAATCTAGTAGCATTATCTAGGGGATGATTGGGAGCATAATGGTCCTTATGTAAGTAGATTTGAGGTCATTATAGCTTCATAGGGTGTTACATGTCATAGAAAAGTTATTTTCCCATAACATAGTTTACACAAGGAAAAGGTGATAATGTTGAAAACTAATCCATTTTCAATTATGGCTCTCTTCACATAGTTGTTGAAGATCCATACTTATAGAAATAAGCCCAGATCTACCCTGTTCACCATCTTCAAATCAGCTAGAAGGCTTCACAAATATGATAATTAGATAACATCCCATGATTTTTAACCTAAATAAATATGTCCAAATCAATGTGGTTGATCATTTTGGTGTAAGCATTTTTCCCACTAGGTTTTGCCTACATGATTATATTAGCTTACTTAGGGCTATATAGGTCATTTGGGTTACTTGGGAAGATTAGTCCCATATTCATTGGAATGTGTGGTATCTTTCCCTCTCAAACCTATATATACACCTCTCTCCCTTTGTATTCTTCATTTAGGATGATATAGAGTATTTCATTATTTTATCTCATTCTTTTGCAATATTCTATGCATGATTTCATTTACTAACACCCAAGAGGATCTTGTACTACATTCAAGGTTCACATAGGTATGGGATACACTACAAAGTTGGTTTAGATGTTGACTTGGTCAGTTACATAGACTTACATTGGGCTGGCAACATTGAGAGTCATAATTCCACTTCAAGTTATAGTTTCTCATTGGATTATATCCCCATCCATTGGTGAAGAAAGAAGCATAATGATATTGCTCTATATTCCATAGAGGTAGAGTATAGGAGAGTTTTTAACATAGCTACTGAGACTATTTAGCTTTAGGGGATTATTTTTGATCTTGGTATCTAGATCAGGTGGCCTATAGTCATATTCTATGACAACCAGAGCATCATTTAGATTATAAATAATCTAGTCTGTCATTAGACAACCAAACACATCAAGATTCACATGCACTACATTTTGGAGTTGATTCATGATTAAGTCATCGACTTAGTATCTTGCCAGTCTTCAAATTAGGTTATTGATACCTTCACCAAACTATTAATTGAGATTAATACCATTCATCTACAAGATCTTCTTGGGGTGTAGTCCACTTCAGTAGCTTCATCATCTTCAGGGGGGCTTCTAGCCTCTTCACTTATTTTATGTCTCTCTTTTTGGGGAGAGTTTTTCCTATGGGTTTTCTCTTGTTCTCTACTTTATGAGAGATTACATTGTACATGGGTACCTCATTAGGCCTTGTTATTGAGACCCATTTTTTATATCATTTCCCACCTAAGTTATGCTTATGGGCGGTGTTGGTGTAGGAATGTTTCCCACTAGGTTTTTCCTACATGGTTGTATTAGCTTACTTAAGATCTAGAGGTCATTTGGCTTACTTGGGAAGATTAGTCCCATATTCACTAGAATGTGTGGTATATTTCCCTCTCCAACCTATATATACACCTCTCTCCCTTTTTAATCTCATTCAAGATGATATAAATTATTTAATTATTTGCTCTCATTACTTTGCAATATTCTATGCTTGATTTCATCTACTAGTAGATTCATTATGATGTGTACTTGCTCGACTCATGAGATCTCTCCATCATACACATTTTTTGATTCTGTGATCCTAGCTATAACTCTTTTCTGATCTTGAGGAAGAGGAATGACATTGGATGAATTCCCCAGTCCTAGGGCATAGATAAAATCCAATTGATGAGTGGTAGAGTTCTTCAGCAAGTCTAGGAATGAAATTTGGGTGAATGTTTTGATTAGATAAAATATTAAATTATAGTTCCCCATGGGTTTTAGAATGGACTCTATCTATATAATGTTTGAGGAATGGAGGGACATATATTGATATTTTCTAGTTTGAGTGATGTTGTTTTGCTCTTCTTCAACTTATAGTTATGACCCATGTCTAACTATTTTTCCTTACACTCCTAACTGAGGAGCTACATTAGTTTTCATAGTCTCAGAGTTGTAGGCTTTGAAATCATGAGTACATTCCATCATGGATTGGTTATGTTGAATAGTGTGGTTCTATGAACCACCCTATTATTGAATTTGGGTATTGTGTTCTTGGTGATTGGGGAAGGGATTACGATAGATTTAGATATTTTAATTTTGATGGGCAATAAAATTACTCAAAAAGACCTAGGATCTTGTGTTATCCTTCCTTAGGAATATGTCTATGAATGTTTACCTCTGATCCTCTATGAGTCTTTTCATGAAATTTTTATACTCTTTGTATATTTGAGTGTTATTACTAATAACATAGTTAAATAGGTAATAATTATTGGGATCATAGTCCCTAAGACTCATGTTCTTCCCATGTACCTTATTGATTGTTTCATGGATAATAGTTTTGGTTCTTAAACTAGGGGCATTGTTCCCCTAGTTTATATTAATTTTTTTTATGGTTCTAATATTTTATGATATATAGTGGTGGTCATTTGAAGTCAATCGCATGAATAATAGGAGGTGGATTCTATTTTCTAACTTCCATGTTTTTATTAACATTGGTATTATTTGTAGGTTGATATTGGTTATTCATAGTGTTTTATGTCTTATTCTTATCGGACGCCATTAGTAGTGGCATTCCTATTTTGATATAAGATTTTTGGATATTTTTTGTTATCATTTTTTGAAATCACATTTTGAAACCCTCATTATTTTTTTTGAGGTTATAATGTGCTCATTCGTCCCATAGATCTGATGACCATAGTCAATAGCCTCTTAGTCAATTTAGAAGGTGATCTCAAGGAATTATTTATAGGATTGATATGGGAAATTACAAACATAATCCCTCATCTCTTTGATAAGGGAATGGGAAAAGAGATCACATAATTCCCATTGATCCATATAAGGTGCATTTTTAGATTAATATAAATATGTTTCCATCTCATGATGAAATGGGAAGCTAACTCATTGTGTTCTTACTTGATGTGTAAGAATTCATGTATGGAATTATTTAGGATCTTGTTCATATTGAAATCCTTGACAAAATTGGCCATGAATTGGAAAAAATAATGTATAGACCCCTTTAATAGGTATCAATATCAATCAAACACTATTTATTTTAGGGTTTTAGGGAAGATTTTTCCAACCAACACATCCCAAGGGAGGAGATCCCTAACAAATGAAGTGTAGGCTTTGACATTCATGTTAGGATATCCTTCCCCTTTGAACTTTGGAAGATTTGATATGGGATGTGGAAGAATAACCCCACATATGTTGGTATCAAGAGGTTATTTTAGGTACTCAACATAAGTCCACATTTAATTAAAATTTGGCATTATCATAGTGAGACTAGAATGAAAAGGTAAGTTAATATGGGGGATATTGTGAGATACAAGAGGTGTGGTGGTTGTTCTATTGGGATGTATGTGGTTTGTTGTATTAGAGTGTATGTGGTTTTTTTATGGTGGATTCTATGTGGGTTTTTTTGTATGAGTACATATGGTTTATACGTAACCTGATGCTATGTAAGGTGGGACATATCTCAATTGCATGTGGGGGATGTAATTAAGATGTGTGAAAAATAATGGATTATTTTCCACCACATCAATTTTAAATGGTGGAGCATAAGTGTATATGATTCCCATTTAGGTTTGAATGGATGTTTAATAATATGCATGGATTTTAGGGGTGTCAGGGTTGGGGACCCCATGAGTGAGGATATCCAAAATAGGTTATTGAGAAACATGGTTTTATAGGAGTATATGATCCTATTACGATGGAAGCATATAGGTTTTTTGTCATGGTGGTGGGTGGGTAATTATCTGTATGATATAAGGAAAGGGATGAGTTTTCATAAGATAATTTGGGCCTATCCCCCAACCTAAAGTTTTTTGGTTGTTCTCTAAACCTTGAATGTGACCTAATAGATTGCTAATGAGTTGGTTTGGGATAGTGTTTGTGTGAGTCCTAGGAACATCCTATATAAGAGGGATAAATATGTGCATTGTGATAGTGGGATAGGTTCCATTGATGTAAGATCCCCAAGGTTTATGTTTTTAGTTTGCACCAGTGGGTTGGGTGCATCTTGACTTATACTAGGAAAAACGTATGATAACTTTCATACGATTGACTTTATCCTCTAAAAGATGAATCCTTCCTAAGTAGTGATCATATTTGGATAGTTTTCTATGTCTAGGATTTGTAACCTAATGTATGGCCTCATGGCCATGTAAGGATTGGTCATGCCTCCCTATGTGGGGGTCATATCATTAGAGGTGGGGTGATTACTCATAGTTTTAGATACATATCATATCTCTTGAATGGATACCCCACTCCGAGTTTGAGTGTTTCTATGAGAGTAATAATAGATATGGTAGTATATATTATTGTCAAAGTTTGGGTTGTTCTAAATCATCAAAAAAGGCTCACTTGAGTTGAGCTAGGTTCTCTTATAATCTTATAATCTAGGAGATCCATCTATGTCCTATCTATAAATAGTTTGGGGGTATATAAATACTTATAGAATAAATATAAGGAGGAAGTATTGAGAATAAATAAAATAATAGGAATAAATAGATATGTAAACTATGAATTATTTCATGCTGGGTTCACCAATTTATATTCATGTGAATAACACATCTTAAGCTATGCACTTGAATCCCTAAGGTCTAGTTGAGGTATCCAATGTAATGGATGGGGTTATGAATTTGGTTGGTTGTTGAGTGGAAGGGGATTTAGAATGGGTGGTGTCAATGGATTAGAGAGATGGAACCAAAATACCTCAGTAGTGTATTGATAATAATTAAGAGTATCAATATAAGTTGAAACAAAACTCCATGGTCCATTGATGTCCAAAAGCATAAGAAGGTGAAGCTTCTAGTCAATGATAAAACTAGGTAAATAGGGAAGATCAGGTTGAATGACTCATAAGAAAAGGCCTACTCTTTTAGGTTTATTGCACCTAGTCAATGTCATCCAAAAAATGTGCATGATACATGATGAGGCTAGACCTGAGGAGAAGACGGAGATATGAATGGGAAACTAGGCCTGAATGATATTATATTGATATTATCTATTATGGGTAATGGTGATTATGGTTGGATCATGAATTATTTCTTGTTTATCTAAGGCATCCAAGGAGTCAACAATAAGCTGAGGAGTCAGGGTGAAAAAGAAAACCTCACATCTTAGTTCAGTGGTGATATCAGATTATGTGATAATTATGGGACCATGTGCTCTAAACCTAAGGAACAAACTATGTTGGATAATACTAGGTGTCTGTATAAAATTTCATCCAAAGGATAATATGTTAAATCCAAGTTAAATCTTATGAGTTTGTTTAGGCAATGACTTTTTATGTGTGTTTATTATGATGTTTGAAGCAAGGCTTTGTATGGAGTGCTTTCATAGATGGGAAAAGCTTGGATGGAATGTGGATTCTTGCATGATGTTGATAATTATTATATTTAATTTGGATTCTTTCATGTGTTAAAATGTCTTGAATGGCATCTAAGTGCTTGCATTTATTAACAAGTCTTCTTGACACTATTTTTGTTGATTTTTTTTTGTTTTTTAGGTTTTTTTTAAGTAAATGCTTACTTATTGAAAATGAAATTATAAAATAAATATAAATAATAAATTTTAAATTAAATTAAATTAAATTAAAAACATTTTTTTAATATTTCACAATACATGCAAAAGATAGAGGAAGAAACATATACTATTTTGTAAAGTGCTGATTTTTCCTAACTAGGTCTAGATGCAAACTAGGTGGTTTTTTTTTTTTTAAATTCTATGAGGTGCAATTAAATATTCAAGTTATGTTATATAACTATTCAATTAATTCAAAATAAATCTATCTAAAACAACTGTGTCACCACACTTTCTATTTATTTTATTTGCCTACAAACAAGCTTTTCAATTGATTTATTGAATGGAGATAAAGAATGAAAATTATTATTTTTTGTTTCTAAAAGATAATAACAAAAATTTTAATCTATAAAAAAAAACAAAAAAAAAAAATCTTAGATATATTAACTATATTTGTATGCCTCAGGTTGTCTATGTTCCTATAGTTGATTCATTGATTGTTTGTAATGAAAGAAACTTGTTTTGATCTTAGAAATGAAATATTGTATTGGATGGAAAATGTCTTGATATTTCATTAAAATAATCCTATAAATGGTTTATGAAATGATTTTATTATTTAAATAAAATAAATATATTTAAATGCAAACAAAATCAAAACTAACTATTATTTTGGGTGGCAAAGTCAAATGAAAAGACATATATCTTTTTCCCTACCAAACTTACTCAGTTTATAAGTAAATAAATTAATCTAATATAATAAAAACTACACTAATATAATCTAACAAATAAAAAATATTATAAATCAAAGAGAATTCCAATATAATGAAGGCATAGATCAAGTGAAATTCATGTAATATATTGGTGATAAAATCCTCAGTATATTAGCTCCTTTTATCTATGTGTTGATTCTAGGAACTCTCTAACTAGAGGATGCATAAGCTCTAGAAAAAATGGGGGAAGGAGAGGAGACACAACCAAAAATGGATAGTAGTTGAACTAAAGTTGGATAATGATTTGGTTTGAAAAGATTGAGCTGTTGAACCAATAACACTTCTTCACCTGTGGTAATGTAGTTGACATGAAAACTATAGAGGCTAGATATTCAAGTAATTGTAGTAGGAATTTGGCTGCAATATCTTCAAAATAAAAATCTATAATGGAGAAATTTAGATCTAAAATATTACCAAAATTGGCCTTGTATAACTAATTTAGTTTTGCATGAGGGAGTTCAATTAATTCCAACTAGGAGTAAAACTTGAGGGGAAATAATATTGACTGAAAATAGAACAGGGAGTGAGATAAGCCTAACTGGATGAAAACACAAGGTGAATATATAAAAAACATGACACCAAACATGTAAAACACATAAAAACTAGAGTTTTGGAGATATAATTAGAGGAAATTTGAATTATGATAGAATTGTACCTATTTATAGGGGTGGTTATGCAACCAACACCCCATAAGAGAAAATCACCCTTAAACATTATACAACTACCCTACATTTAAAATGAAACTAACCTTATATGATGGGTTCAATAGGGTAGTTTATACAACCGCCCTAATGAACCCATCATAGATAAGGTGGTTTAGTAACTCAAAGGGGCAATTCTACCACCAAAGGGGTGGTTCCATTACCAATGGAGGATATTGGAGATGAGAGCAAGAGAAGCTGTGAAGGCCACTAAAAAGGGGTTTTGATGTGCCTTAGAGAGAGAGGAGGAATAATAGGATGGATGAGAGATTGAGAGTTTCTTATGGAGCATAAAATAATATATCACTACATGATCATTAGATTTTTATTGAGATTGTCATAGCATGTAAATTTTGGATGCATATAGGGTCCTAAGATTGTTTAAACTTTGAATTATGTGGTACATAATATTGGAACCTAAAACCTATTACTTGAAAGACCAACCTAAATAAAATGAGAGAAATCATATCTACTCTATATAAAATTTTATCTAATTTTCATGAATATCAAGTTATTGTAAGTGACATGGTTGTTTATTACCATATAAAACAAAAAGTTCAAGAAGAGGTTGTACTAAAGATATAATAAAATAAAAATTTAAAAATTATACCTTGAGAAAGAGATAATAAATTCCAAGTTCATCTAATATCACATCTAAAAGGGTATATCATCATAACACCTTATTTTTATACAAATATAAAGGCCTAAAAAGTTATCCAAAATTTTAAGCTAAAATTTGTTTGAAGGATCATATTGGTACATTGGATACTACAAATGGTGAGAATTTTGATGAAAATGATATATATTTATTACACTCGACTCATGTGTTTCTCAACATCCTAATTTTAAATTATGTAATCCACTTTTACTAGATAAAATATTATGAAGACTCAACTAATTATGATCATACCACTAGTTAGTTTAGCTTAATTATCCAATTATTATTGAAAATGAACTATATTGATTTCTTGTAGATACTTTACTCCTCTCTTGTTGATTATTATTTTTGCATGTTTCTTTCATTTTTAATATTTATCTTTACCCTATTTTTTGTTTAGTGTAAATTATAATAGGATAAACTTTTACAACATATCTATATTGTAATATGTTAAATTCAAGCATAAATATTAATGTAACTAATTTAAATGGATATGAATATGAGATTTACTATTTATGGATAGTATTAGGGAGATAAGTTACTTAGATTTATTATGAATAATTGAATATAGCTATGTTATTATAGTGTAAATATATTGTAAGTTGGCATATGATTCATCTAAATTTATAATTATGTCTCTATGCATCTAAGGTCAATAACATCAAGCCCTAGAAGATCTATTGATCTTAATGATTATGGTTGATGTCATTGTCATGATTAGGTTTAACTCTATATGACTACATATCATGATGAATATTTTTTATAAGTATCTATTTGAGAGATAGATTACCCTTGATAATATGTAAAACTCAATAAATAAACTTCCTTATCCTTGAAAATTTAAGTCCTCTTTTAAAGGATGAAAACCTGTGAAAAGTGAGGAAATGTAATTGGTGTGAGTTTACCCCAATCACACCCTAATGATTATTGATCATTGCCTACGTATAAAATAATTTAAATTAGGAATTAAATCCACATTTATTTCTTACCCTTAGTTTTAATGTGTAATTGTGCTCTTTTTTTATATGCATGTACCTAACAAATTCAATATGATAGTGGTAGTGTTAGCACTTAAACTAGTTTGATGTATTTTAGATTTGGTGGATGAAGAAGATGTTTTCAATGTGCATTATTGTATTTGAGTAGTATTTTAGGGTGTCATATATTTAATAATTTTGATATTGATTTGTATTTATATGCACTCAATTAGTTAATTTCCCATTCCGCTAACACATTTGGTGAATGGGTTGACCTAGATGAAGGGTTTAATTTTAAAAAATATCCTTTGTTAGTCAAATGATTATAACTTAGATATTACTATATGATCATTATGTTACTATTTTGGATATAAATACAACAATGTGGCCTTTTGGGAATGTCCATGTAGGAAATTTCCCTA
Organism: Torreya grandis; assembly: GCA_037957365.1. NCBI lineage: Eukaryota > Viridiplantae > Streptophyta > Pinopsida > Cupressales > Taxaceae > Torreya > Torreya grandis. The sequence continues at coordinate 939,453 of JARHVA010005860.1, forward strand.
ATTCAAAATACCCTACAATGTTCATGTAAGTGACTGATATCAACATAGAATGGATCAAGGTCATAAATATAATGTAGCTGTGTGAGAATGGAGAATGATAATTTTTTAGAGATTCATAAGAAACATATGATAATTATATGTTAGGGTTGATATTTCCAAGTTTCAAATACCATATTTTAGTCTCTACAAATGCACCCCTTTATTTCTAGTATTACAATACAATGAAAATATTAGAGTAAAAGATTAAATACATACCTAAGTGTGTAAAAATAACTTTATCTTTTAAATAAGGATAAACACATATAATAGTATCTAACCACAAATATGCAATGAAAGTGTAGTAGTCAATATCCATAGAATAAATTTTTTAATCTAAATTATATTTGAAACTTGAAACTTGAAAGAGAGGGGAAGAAGTACACCTTTATTTTAGTAGACGATGATTCCATATAAAACTTTTTGAGGTGATGACTCTTTTTTTATTAAATTAAAAATTTGTGTTTCATTTTTAAATTACCCAGAGAACATGGTAAAATTGAGAGTGGTCAATCCTGAGTTTGAAATTTATTCAAATCAAGGGTCATGGATTAGAAGATAAATTCCCAAACCAATATATAACTAATACAAAAACAATATCTTAAACCAAATATGATAAGGTAAGAACCATAAAATGGGTTTGATATGGGTAATTTCATCACGATTGAGTGTCAATGAGCCTGAACATACATTACCTTTATGTCATGCAATGAATCATTGTATATTGACTTATAGATTTAAATTTTATCAACACTTGAAAGTAATTGATAAATATTTCAAATGTGATAATATGTAAATGAGCATGAATAAATATCATGACCTACTATATCAATGTCAATTGTAAACTATCATAATGTGAATGAACCATCATCAGGCCTAACTAAAATCCAAAATGGTGTATATGTGAATGATCTATTATCATGCCCAACTAAATATGTTATATAAAAAAGAGTACATGTGCCTTGCACATGCCCCAAAATGTATTTTAGTGTGTATAAATTTGAAAATTTTCACAAATGAAATTTAAAATAGAGTATATATGCCTTGATTATCTATAAATAATAATCCTAATATGACATTTGAATCATATATAAACTCTAAAATCTTTATGTTTTACACAAATATTCTCACGTAGGCTTTAATATCTATGAAAATTATCACTACTATGTTCCCATTTTGAGGTGAGAGATGGATCTTGTAATCCACTCATCTCAAAATAAAATTGAACTTTATCATTCCATGTATAAAGATAATATCATGCAAAATCATGTCAATGTGTGGAGAGTATGTTAACATTATAATGTGTATAACATATGTAATGTAAGGGCATTAAGTGTTATGCTAATATAGATGTATATATGAAGCATGTAATAGTTATTGTCACTAAATAGCACTATGAAGTAAGGAAGCACATGATATAAATCATGGAACAACACACAAAGGGGAGAGGTGTGTGATATAGAACATGGTACATGCAAAAATATATATCACATAACATAAATGATCTCAACACAAAATTTTACACATAAGGCCAAAGAACTAAATACAATGGACATAAATATGTTTCTAAAAAATAAGGCTAAGTGTTGACTAACAAAGGGCACAAATAAAACATAAAACAAGGCTAAGTAACCTAAAACAAGGCCAAGGGGTCATGTAAAATAGATAATAATGACTAGCCTTTCATGAAAATAAACAACATTAATAAATCATAGAACAATTGGAAACCAATCTACACTATGTAGGTTTTACCCCATATCTTGGTTGAGCCAAAGCTTAGGTGTGTAAATACACAATAACACTTTTTGGTCAATCATCCAACTTAATTTATTAAATATCAATGGTTACAATTATAGGAAATAATATCTTACAATCAAGAATATTATTCTTATCTCAAATATCAAATATCTCTACCTAACCTACTCCCTAAATCTCTCACACACTTATCCCCTATTATCTCCCTCCTATGAATATTAATCACATAATATCATTTACATTATTATTCTCCACCTATTAATTTCACACACTCAATAATTAACTAAAAATATAATGTGAAGTACATCCATGTGAGGGATAATACCTAGCATTCCCCCCTTAGTGGTCACATGGAAGAAATCATCATAAAAACATTTTTCTCAAGAAAGTGTGTGATCATATTCATTATTTAGTTATGACCATTTTCTATATTTTTCAGCCGCCCCCCCCTCCCCCGCCCCCCCCCCCCCCCCACGAACACAAATGAAAACAACCTTTGGATGTTAGTTTCTACCGAGAATGCATCCATTTACAATAATATTAACTTTATAAAATTGTCAAAAAAAATGTATATTGCCTTTTACAATATCTTTTCAATAAAAAACACCCTCTTACAAAATTATCAAAATGACCTTATATTGTTTTTTTTTTTTTTTTTTTTTTTAAATTACAATATACCCCTTTACAAAAAAATTGTTAACCCCCCAAATTCTCTATTAAAAATAAGTTTCTTAAAAGGATTTTTTAAATTAAAAAATACTTTTTGTCTAGGGGTTTGACCCCATGACGTCCCAATACTTTGAGTTTTTTCACCAAATCCTCTTTCCAATTATGCTATGAATCCAATCAAAATCACAACTGGAGAAATTCCCCTTTAGGGTTTTAAAAATTGGGCTTTTGAAATATATATATATATATATATATATAAATGGAGAATTTTGTTTATATGTTTTAAAATCATGATTTGATTTTCAACATGAAAACCTAACCTTGTAATTTAGTTAAATAAAGTTTTGATACCTTGTTGAAGTAATACAAACATAAGAAAGGTAAGAGGATCCAACTGTATGGGGATCTAGAGATTATATGAGGAGCTATGGAGCACATAGACTTAAATCATAGAGCTATATGCAACAATATTATGTTAGGAATGGTGAAGAAACATTCCAACCCAAGATTCAGAAGTGTTAAGAATAAAAAAATCACATAAAGAATCTGCAAACAAATGATTGCAATGCAAAGCAAATAAAGCATTATTGATAAAATGAGATGTTAATACAAAGGAAAGCCCTTGCATAAGTAGGCAAATCATGACAAAGAACTAGCCTAACTAGCCAATGTGGGATAAATATTCACATAGGACAAACTCATAAAACGTTGAAATAACTAGCTAATAAACTAGAAAAAATAAGAAATACATACTCTAATACCCCCCTCAAGTGAAGTTAGGGGCTAACAATAGTAAAAAAATAAATAGTGTCATATCTATAGTATGAGTCCCAACAACTAGGCCTGATAAGATGCTTATAAATAATATGCATCTATTAAATGAAAAAAAGGATATTTTCTAAAAACCACCCCTAAGGACAACTTATGAAACCCCAAGCATGTCATACAACTCAAGGAAATGAGGTGATGTAAAAGGCTTCATGAAGATCTCTGCAACTTGTTATTGAGTTGGAATGTACTCCAAGATAAGAACTCCATCTTAAATGTGTTGATGAATAAAGTGCATATGTACCTCAATGTGATTGATCTATTGATGTTCAAATGGGTTGTGATATATGTTAATTACACTCTGGTTATCACAACAAAGTATAGTGGGTGAATCCTACATGAATCCAAACTCTATCAATAACTAACAAATCCAAAGAACCCATTGATTGAATGTAACTATTGTCATGTATTTAACCTCTATAGATGAAAGTGCAATATCCTACTACTTATTATACAACTAAATAATAGGTGAATAACTAAGACAAAATATGTATCTAGAAGTGGAATGCCTATCATCAAGAGAACCTACCCAATCTAAATCATTGTACCTAACCAACTAAGTAGAACCCATGGTGTAGTGTAATACAAAATGAATAATGCCTCAAATATTATAAAATCCTCTTGAGCTGGCCAATGACTATCATGAGGGTCATGTGAAAACACATATACAAGCCCAAATATAAATGAAATGCTGGGGTGAGTATAGGTAAAATATGTAAGACTCCCAACCATTTGCATATATAATGTAGGATCACAAAGAGGAGTAGTACAAATGGTAGTGAGAGTCACTCTAGACAGCCATGCCAAAACATTGAATAACATCAAGGGTTACTTATGCTAACTCAAAAAAATCCTTGTATCTAATTTTGAAATCTATAAACCAAGGAATAAATGCAAAATTCCAAGATCTATCATGTCAAACTGTGTTAAAAGTGCCTATTGAATAGTCTAAATCTAAGATGAGGAGCTACCTATTAGAAGTAAATTATCAACATACAAGGATAGTATAATAATGTCCTTCCAAATAAGATGAATATACAATGTGACATTAGAGTGGTAGAAAACAAAGATAGTGGAGAGAAGAAATGAATGCATCTTCTTATATCAAGCATGAGGAACCTATTTGATATCGGAAAGAGACCTCCTAAGTTAAAAAACAAGAGAAGAATCATGAATAAACCCAGAAGGATGTCTATATATATTTACTCATGTAAGTATCCATGCAATAAATCACTCTTAACATCCATACGATACACTAGCCAACCCTATGATGTAGAAAGAGAAAGTACAAGCTGAATTGAATCCATCTTTGTAACAGGCATAAAAGTCTTAGATTAGTCAATACCTTGACTTGTGAGAGCCCCTTTGCAATAATACATGCCTTATAAATGGAATTTTTATAGCCTAAATTTGAAACATATAAAAGCTAAAGATACTTTCTTCAATTTGGGATAACATGTAAATATCTCTTCATATAGACAAGCTATTATAAGAGATAGATCTCTAGATTGAAGGGTTAACTCCCTTGATCTATGTTTTAAGCTCATGCACTACACTAGGCTAATCAATATTAAGGGTGAAAAGGGAAAAAGGAAACATAAAATAAACCTATACTAATGAATTTGATACACCAAAGATATTTACACAACATACTTACATTTGTACTAAGAAGGCAAACTAGTAAAACTAATCTCAACTCAAGGTTCTTCTATCATAAGTGTTTCTACATGAAGGTAAATTTTCTATGTATATCTAGATTTTTTTGAATAGGAGGTTTGATACCAGACGCTACTAATCTCTCTCACACTTAAAAACATACCTAACAAACATATACACTTCATGAGACCTATTAGAAGAAATGATACTCACACAATGCATACAAGAACAAAATGGAAGCAAGGAGAAAACATTCATAATTTATCATCCAAATGGACTACTTGACATACTTATCAAAGAATTTTATAGATTAAATCATATTTAGAATTTTATTCAAATTCAAAACAAGATGTCAATCTAGTCAGGCTTTGCCATACCAATTATGGATTGATAACATTGCCAAAATGTCTTTCAATATATAGAGCATAAGAGAGGAAAGAGAAAGAGTGATGTTGAACAGTCACACTGCCAAGTTTTAAACCTTGAAAAATAATTATAATGTGAGAAAAAGAGTTGGAAAATAGATCATGAATTCTTCTTAGATAAGTGTCCATATGAAGTACAATATTTTCCTAAATTTGGCATAGGGACACTTCATTATTCTTTTTGAAACTACCTTTTTGATGCGGAATCCACTTGACAATCATGAAATACTTTGGAATTCATTGACACAGGTGGAAACAAGATTATGAATGTAATTATATACCCTTCAACTGATAACTTTATCTTTGCCAATTGCTATTCACTTTCTTTGTAGCCCCTCATTAGCTTTCTAGGCCTCAATTCCTACACTTGTCACTATGGTAACCTATAGATGCTCAAGGAGATTCATCATATGGATGTGAGATACCTATTTAGACTTTATTTGTCCTGTAGTCTATCAAATAGACTTCAATGAAGCTCAATATCACAACTCTCATTTCCATATGGTAGTCACCTTCATTTAACTATCCTATTCAAGACTGCCTACAATAACTATCTTAGGAAAGTGGTTTCCATGCATCATTGAGATGAGGATTAGGTATGAAGAGTTATAATAAGTCTCCACACACCTTTCATAATGACCTTCACCTATCAGTTCCCTTATATACCTTAAAATAACCTTAAAACTTGTAAAAAATAATATTTGACCTATCTATATAAGTGATAGTGCAAAATAACTGAATGTTAAAAAGATTGAGAGAGTGAAAAGCATGTCAAAATCATATTCCAGGTTAATTGACCCATTATGGATGAATTTCTCACCATATCTTTTCCATCATGTTATTGAGAATGTTTTAGGTCATTTAGGTTGTTAATAATGATTCATAAAGGTTAAGCCCTTAACCCTCAAACCAATACCACTAAGTTTGAGTAAATGACCCTCCTCAAATACCACTAATTGTTTAAGACTCCATGTAAATTGTCTGTATATATATGAGTAAAATAAGTTGGCTCTTGAGCATTACTATACATTCTCGATACCCTTGAGATAAATTTGGCCCAAAATGACTAATTTTGAATTCTTCTCTACAAAAACCCAGGTGAAATCAATCCTCTATTCTCCCATGAAGGTTCTCAATTTTATTTGAGATATCACATGATCATATGAATGCCATTATAATCCATGAGGTTTCATGCCTTATTCCAGGCCTAATAGGCATACACTATGTTTCTAAGCATATGACCACCTCTAAGTATTATTAGTGGATTTAGGTGTTATCCAATTAAATCTTATACATCATTCTAAAATCACCTAAAACAATAGTATTCACCGTTTCACCATTCGTATACCAAGGCTGCAAGATTGCCTTGACTATGAAGTGTAATTGGTCTGAGACAAAATAGAGGACACTTCCCCTATTATTATAGACCAAATGAAACCATGGAGGTATTTATAAACTCATTATAACAATTTTTATCAATTTTCAAAGATATATCTACCCCTAGAGGCCTCAAATTACATGTTCTCAAGACTAACTTTTGCGACTATGACAGTATGTAGGATTTTGGTAGACTGGGTATGACATTTTGAAACCCAACTATGGTTGTCTCTTGTTCATCCCTATCTATGATAATATCATGACATATTATATCATCATTTTTAGAGTGATTTATATGTGATCATTTATCTTGCACCATTGTCTACAAACTAAGCTTGCACTTTCATTAGCTTAAGCTAGTCTGTAGCCCTCACCTCAAATTGTAGGTGCTAATTAAGGAATATAAGGGGTTCTTTTAAGTAGTGATATGTGTTTGACTACTATAATTCAATATTAAATTTAATCCTTGGGTCACTATAACCATCTCATATCTAAATGAGATCATTTTATGCCTTGACAGCTTATAGCCATTCCACTATCATCAATACATTATGTGCCACTTGTAAGTTACAGGTTCATTTGGAGTAAAAGGCACTATATTTTACTAAGTGTTTCAAGTGGAAACTTGATTGAGTTTTAATCCATTAAACCATATTTCTCCATTGACCCAAAAACTTCATCTCATGTTCAAATGTGAATTATAGGCCTAGGCTATAAAAAATAATCCATTAAGCTTACACAAACCCCATAACCTTTCACCAATAGATAACTCTTTTTGGAGTAGAGTCCCTTTTTAGAGAAATTAAGGTAAAACTTCCCATTAAGCAATTTTCTTAACTCTAACTGACCATAGGTGTCAATGAAGGTTCTAAGTGCATGTTTTGATTATGCTTAAGGTTTCTATATCTTTATGACAATTTCAAAAACTTATCAAAGGCTCTATCGTGAAGTCTAATCAACACATCAACCCACTATCTAAGCAATCCTACACAGTCTTGTGGGTGACTATCTACTTGTATGTGAGTTCAATATTAAAATTCATTTAGTTTAAAATATTTTGAGGTTTCCATTGGTCCATTTAAATATAATTATACCATCATAATGCTCTATGAATTGTAAAACAAACATGGCAGCCTTGGCCTAAAACCATTCACAGGAGGACAAACTTTGCAACTAATAAAACACTCTTATGCAAACCAATAGTGATCACTTCTAGCATAATCAGGTATTTATACCTATCTATTCATTTTAACACATTCCATACCAATTGAATTCAACATGATAAGGATGAACATACTCTACAAGTCCACATACACCACTTGGTTCACATAGACCAATGCAAATAGATGAGAAAACAAAGGTATAAGGGTTGTACAAGTAATTTAGATGTGTTATTAATATTAGTGATTATTCATATAGTATATACCATAAATCAAGAAACCATAAAAATTAAATGGGAGCTCATGAGTACTACTAACATCCCCTAAGTGCACTCATTCCAACTCCTCTTCTCCTATCCATACCAAGAGAAAACTATTAACTCTTTTTTACCTGTTTAGGGGAGTGATAGGAAAGAGAAACTAGTTTTGATCAATTTTGAACCTATTGAAGCTACTTTAACCTATAAAATACCTTTGGGCATCTCAATAGACCTTCCTGAAGCCTTCACATGTTCTAGATGAGTCATCCAATCTATACAACTACCTAACATACCTTTTTTACAGTTGATCTTATTATTTATACATTAAGCATAATTTTTTCCATTTCAAAACCTACCTCTAACATTCCATAACATTGGTATGTTATTCTTCTCTTTAACACATTTTTCCTTTTGTGGAAAACCATATAATTCATTAAAATGGCCAAAAGGTGGCATAAAAGGTTATCAAGGCAAGTGGACAAAAAGATAAAGGTTAGAACATATTAAGTGACATTCAAACTATGAATTAAAATTAATTTATAACCATTGTGACTATTTCAAACCTATAAGGACCCTATGAAAAAATTTCATATGTAGGGGGGTTGACCTAATTTTTTACTTAGTGTGAAATTTGGTTAACATTTTGGTATTTTCTAGGGGGTAACATGCCTGTTATGCTAAGGAATAGTTTACTTTTCCTATCCTTTGTAAGTGGATTAAATCATATGATTAAATTAACACTAATATGCCTCTAAAAATACCTAAAAATCACACCAAACACAACAATAAATAAGCACATAAAATAAAACACCAAGACACACACATGCTCTTTAAGCACTTAAGGAAAACATACAAGCAACTCAAAGGAAAACACACAACTATCCTAATATTTAAAATACCTTAAATAAATTAAGATGAAATACAAATTTTCATTTCTTAAAATATGGTCAAATACAATGCTTATAGCATCAGTACTACTCCATGAAAAAGAACCCTCATATGATGCATAAATGTCATTGAAAACTAGCTTATGGAGGTAATCAAATGACTTGCCACTATTGGATCAAATGAACAATTCATATAGATCTCTAAGAGGCTTGTTTGAGATTATAGCCTACTTAACCCTCATTATGTCTACTTGTCACTCATTAATATGATCATTGGGGTTCATGAAACACTTCCCAATCTCAAATGTACTTGGATCATGATATGTTTGTTTTTGAGAATCATCAAGGTTATCTTATTGTTCATAAAACATCTCATGGTCTAAAAAAAATATTTCCTACTTTGTAGATACCTCACACTTCTTATGCTAATTATATACATGATTAACCTCATCATTATGTTTGTATTTCTTTTGAAGAGTTTCAAACCTGCTCACCTCCTCAAATTCCTATACTATGGAATTGAATTGTTACCACATGTCATCTACCTCTTATTAAGGTTCATGCTTATGAACATTATCTTTTTTTCAACAAAAATTAATTGCTCACTAGGACTATCATGATTTGTCATAGCTGGGATATGTATATCATCATCCATGTGTAAAAAGTAGTTGCCCCATACATTTTGTTCTATAGTATCATCAGAATATGCCTTAAGATTTCCATGACACTCTTCATGTAGGATGTATGTACCTAGACTAGTTTCTTCAAATCCATACTACTTAGCTTCCCATTTATCAAGGTAAAGGTTATCTATGTCATAAAGAAGTATTATTTCCCATGTGCAAAAGGTAGTTGCCCCATATAAGTTAGCTATGTTATTGATCACTATGACAATAGTATTCATCATTAATATTTCAATTCATATTAGAGGTATAAGACACACATGGATCTACATGAAAACTAGATATGGGTTCAGATTTGATTGATGTTTTAGCACCATACCTAGTTCTAAATACCATATAGGACCAATCTAAAGTCAATTATTCTCCAATATTAGTAGTAAAATCTCTTAACAAATAAAGGGGGAAATGAGGTGGCACATCCACAACCACGACATCTTGAGAAATGGTGAAAGTAGAATGAGCATGAAGAATAAGTTTGAAACCTTTGATTATGCCAAAGAACTTAGAAGCTAACCCATCTAGTTATAGCACTCCCTTATAATGAGGCTCATACTTCAAATTTAACTTCTCAGGTACTTGTTTGGGCATAACACAAGTACTTTCTCCTCTATCAATCAAAAAAATTGAACCAAAGCATCTCCAATGATGATGGAGAGATATAATGGCTGATTTTTTTCTACTTTTTCAACTTTGTTTGACTATCCTTCACTATGATTCAATGTGTTTGTTAAGGCTATCTCCTTCTCACTAGGTTATTTGGATGCTAAAATAAGTTTCGATAGCTCTTCTTGGATAAGGTCTACTTGTCTAGGTATTGAAAGTGTATCCCAAATTGACACACTCACATGAGCCTTCTTCATCTTCTCTACAATGTTAGTGAAAGAGCCACTAACCTTATCTTGTCCACTAGTAGTAATTATGCTTCCTATACCTTGATAATTATAAGGTATGAAGTCACTCTTTACATTTTGAATTATTATATCTACTTGTGAATTTGGGACTACATTAGACATAACTTCCCTTAATGATGTTTGAACATTCATTGATGAACCATTAGCAGCACCTTTACCCTCTTTAATTTCCTTTCTCTTTGCCCTTATGTTTATAGTTGTAGGACTTGATTATTTTATTGACTACCCTTGATAATTCATAGCACATGAGTCATATTTCTAATAATTGAACAAAGTAGACCCCACTTGAGCACTCTTCCCATTTTTATTTCCTCCATTAGGTACCTCATCTTGAGTCATAGTTGGAATTATTCCCAAAATTTCCATAAAGGCTTGATTGAAGGACTCATTGACATAGGTATATGGATTATGAGGTTAATCCCATAAGAGATAACCATCATGCTCTTGAGTATGGTTGTTTTGAGTAGGCACTAATGTTTTTGAGGTGGAGGGAGAATTGGGATTATAACCATTATATGACTTTACTTGCACTAGTTGTCTTTGACCTTGAGGATGACCTTGAAAAGGTGGTCTATTGCCTTTATTTAATGCTATTTAAAGCAACAAAAGGTAGGTTCCTTGCCATTTTATCTTTAGGAATTTTCAAGAATGGGACAATCAAAAACTTTCTTATAGGTTTGTGAGTAAAGTAGGATCTCTTTGGGTAAGGATGAGTGTTAACAAATCTATTTACTTTATATGAATAATGAGGAAGATCTTGGAATTAAAAAGGAATGACTTTAGTAAGAGATATTATTTTTACCTTAGGCATGAAATAGTGCACTTGTCTGCAACCAAGATTCAAATGTTAGAGTTGTCAAATACTATATGAAGTAGACTACTACATCTTCCTTGTCAAATTTAACATCCACATTATACAACCTTCTTGGAATTTAGGTCCCACTAAGTGAACCAGAATGTTATAGATAAAATTTTCACCATAGAGAAGTTAAATATAACTTCATAAATTTGGGATAACATGGAACTATCTCTTCATATAGACAAACTACTACAAGAGGTAGATCTCAAGATTGAAGGGATAACTCCCTTGATCTATCTTTTAGGCTCACACACTACACTAGGATAATCACTATTAGGGGTGAAAATGGAATGATTAAACATAAAATCAACTTATAATATTGAAGGTGATACACCAAATATATTTTCACATACATACTTGCATTTTCTCTAAGAAGGTAGACTACTAAAACTGGTCTCAACTCAAGGTTCTTCTAGAATAAGTATTTCTACATGGAGGCAAATTTTTATGCATATCTAGAGGTGGGTGAATAGGATGTATAATATTAGACACTATTAATCTCTCTCACACTTAAAAACACACCTAAAAAATATATACACTTAATGATACCTATTATAATAAATGATACTCACATAATGCATACAAGAACAAAATGGAAGCAAGGATAAAACATTCATCACTTGTTATCTAAATGGACTACTTGACATATTTAGGCAAGAATTTTAGATACTAAATCAAATTCAAAACTTTATTCAAAGGCAAAATATTATCTTAAGCTAGTAGGGCTTCACCATACCAATTTTAGATTGTTTACAATGCCAAAATGAATTCTATATATAGATTATAGGAGAGGAGAGAGAAAGAGTGACTTTAAATAGTCACAATTCCAAGTGTCAAACCTTGAAACCCAGTTACAATGAAAGAGAAAGTGTTGTAAAATAGGTCATGAAATCCTCTTATACAAGTGTCCATATGAAGTACAATATTATCCTAAAGTTAGTGTAGGGACACTTAATTATTCTTTTTGAAACTGCCTCTTTGATGAAGAATCCACTTGATAGTCCTGAACTAATTTAGAAGTCATTAACACATATCATATAAATTGAAGAGGTGGAAAAAATATTTTTAAGGTCATTCTACACCCTTAAAATGATTACCTTCTCTTTTCCAATTGTCATTAACTTTCTTTGCAACCACTCATTAGCTTTCTAGGCTTCAATTCCTACACTTATCACCATGGTGACCTATAGATTCTCAAAGAGAATTATTGAAGGGATGTGAGACACCTATTAAAACCTTATTTTTCCTCTGGTCTATAAAATAGACTTAGATAAAATTCAATATCACACCTCGGTAATGAAATCCTCTTATACAAGTGTCCATATGAAGTACAATATTATCCTAAAGTTAGTGTAGGAACACTTAATTATTCTTTTTGAAACTGCCTCTTTGATGAGGAATCCACTTGATAGTCTTGAAATACTATAGAAGTCATTAACAAATATCATATAAATTGAAGAGGTTTAAAAAATATTTTTAAGGTCATTATACACCATTCAAATGATTACCTTCTCTTTGCCAATTGTCATTAACTTTCTTTAGAACCACTCATTAGCTTTATAGGCCTCAATTCCTACACTTATCACTGTGGTGACCTATAGATTATTAAAGAGAATTATTTAAGGGATGTGAGACACCTATTAAAAGCTTATTTTTCCTCTGGTCTATAAAATAGACTTAAATAAAATTCAATATCACACCTCTCACTTCCATTTGGTAGTCACCTTCGTTCTCACTATCATATTCAAGATTCCCTACAAAAAATAGCTTATCAGAGAGGTTTTCATGCATCATTGAGATGAGGATTTGGTATGAGGAGTTATAAAAAGTCTCCAAAAACTTTACAAAATGGTCTTTACCTATTAATTCCCTTATGTACCTTCAAATCACCTTAAAACTTATAAAAAACATATTATTTGACCTATCCATATAAGTGATAATAAGGAATAACTAAATGTCAAGGACCCTAAGAGAGCACCAAGAATGTAAAAATAATATTCCAGGTCAATTGACCCCTTATGGATGTATTTCTCACCATATCTTTCTCATCAGGTCCTTGAGAGGATTTTAGGATGGTTTTAGGTCATTTAAGTTGTTAACAATGATTCATAAAGGTTAATCCTCCTTTTATTTTGAGTATAGGACCCTCATAAACTATACCTAAGTACTTGATACCCCATGCATATTATTTGTATAGATGCGAGTAAAATAATTTGGCTCTCAAGCTCTTATTATGCATTTTAGATACCCTTGAGACAAATTTAGGCCAAAATGACCAATTCTGAGTTGTTCTCTACAAACCACTAACTGGGTCCAATAAATCCTCCACTATCCCATGAAGGATCTCAATTATCTTTGAGAGATTATATGATGTCAATGGAATCCATGAGGGTTCATGGCTAGATCTAGGCCTAATAGGCATAAACTAAGTTTTTGATCATATGACCACCTCTAAGTGTTCCTAGTGGATATAGGTGTTTTTCAACACATTTTTACATCCAATTATACCATGTAAATCATTGTACAGTCACCTAAAACTCTACCATTAAACCTTTAACCATTCATATACTAGGTCTGCAAGATTACCTTGACTATGAGGTGCCTCTGGTCTAAGAAAAAATAGAGGAAACTTCCCTTGTTAGTATGGCCCAAATAAGAAGATGGAGGTATTTATAAACTCATGATAACACTTTTTATCAAGTTTTAAATCCATATCATACCCCTAGAGGCCTCAACATTACATGTTCTTAAGACTAACTTCTAGGCTTGTGATTGTATGCAGGATTTTGGTGGATTGGGTATGAGGTTTTGAAACCCAGCTATAACTGTCTCTCATTCATCCCTACCTCTGAGAATCTCATATAATGTGATATCATCACTCTGATATTTATTTCTACATGATCATTCATCTTTCATCACTTTTTACCAACCAAGTTTGCACTTTCATTAGCTTAGGCTAGTCTGCAATCCTCACCTCAAAATGTAGGTGCTCATTAAGGAATATAAGGGATTCCTATAGGTGGTGATATGTGTTTGACTAATGTAATTAATTATTTAGTTTCCTCCTTAGATTAATATAGCCATATCATATTGTAATGAGCTCATTTTATGCCTTGAGTCCATACAATCATTCCACTGTCATCAATACATTATGTGCCACTTGTAAGTTTCAAGCTCAATTGGACTAAAAGGGACTATATCTCACTGAGTATTTCAAGTGGAAACTTGACTAATGTGTAATGCATTCAACCATCCTTCTCCATTGACCTTAAAACTTACTCTCATGTTCAAATGTGACCTATAGGCCTAGGATGAAATAAATAATCCATTAGGCTTACACATACCCCATAAACTTTCACCAACATATATCACTTTGTGGAGCATAGGCCTTTTTCAAATAAGTTAAGGTAAAACTTTGAATTAAGCAACTTTGTTAACTCTGACTTACCATAGGTGTCAATAAATGGTCTAAGTGAAGTTTTGATTATTTTCAAGGCTTATATATCTTTAAGCCAATTTAAAAAAAATTGTCAAAGGCTCTATCCTAAAGTCTAAATCTAACATCAACCCACTATCTAAGCACTCCTACACTATCCTATAGGTGACTTTTTGCTTGTCTATGAGTTCAATCTTTAACTTAACTTAGTTTAAACTATTTTGAGATTTCCATTGTTCCATTTAACTCTACTTATACCATAAACGTGATTTGTGAAGTGTAACAAAAACATGTTAGCCTTAACCTAAAGCCATTCACAAGAGGATAAGTTCTGGAACTAATGAAACACTATTCTATAGATCAATAGTTCTCACTTCTAGCACAATGAGGTATTTTGACTATCTCTTCATGTTAATAGGTTCCATACCAATTGAATTCAACATGATAAGGATTAACATACTCTATAAATCCATATGCACTACTTGGTTCACACATACCAATGCAAATAGGTGAGAAAATTGAGGTGTTGGGGTTGCATAGGTAGTTTGAAGGTGTTAAAAATCTTAGTGATTATTCATACAAAACATAACATTAATCCAAAAACCATGACCATGAAATGGTAGATCATGAGGACTACTAATATCCCTCAAGTGTACTCACTCCAACTCTTCTTCTCATGTCTATACCAAGAGAAAACCATTGACCTTTTTTGACCTATCCAAGGGAATGATAGGAGATATAAATTGGTTTTGATCAATTTTAAACATATTAAAGCTAATTTAACCTATAAAATACCTTTGGGGTTATCAATATACCTTATTGAAGCCTTCACACATGTCAGATGAGTCATCCAATCTGTACAACTACTTGAAACTACATTTTTTATAGTTGATCTTCTTGTTTGTATGTTAAGCCTACAATGTTTCATTTTCAAAACCTCCATCTAACATTCCCTGACATCTGGTACATTATATTTATCTTTAACACATTTGTCTTTTTATGTAAAATTGTACAATTCATTGAAATGGCTAAAAAGGTTAAGGCAAGGTGGCATAAAAGGTTATCAAGGAAAGTGGACAAAAATACAAAGGTTAGAACATATTAAGTGACCTTAAAACTATGAATTAACCTCATTGATTACAATGATAAATATTTAAAACCTATAAGGTCTCTATGAAAAGTTTGCATATATAAGGGTGTTCACGCAATTTGACCTAGGGTGAAATTTGATCAATAGGACCCATCAACTACATATTTGGTGTGGTAAATCCACTTGTATCTTACTAAATTTATTCCCTTAAGAAGAGTGACCAAATCCCAAGTGTAATTATTAATCAATAAATAATAAACATGTATCATCTCATCATCCCACTCTTGTATCCCATGAGCCTGTGAAAAAGATTATGGATCCCCAAAGAATGCCTGACACAAAAGTCTAGTACTCATAAAATGTGCATGATGATGTCAAGTAGGTAGAAGATCTTGTATAAAATATGTTGCCTCAAAAACTATAGTATAAGCCCACCTAGGCATAGTGAAAACATTGATGTGAATATTATACTAAACCTTTATAACCTCTTCAAGAATACCCTGAACAAGATCCTCAAATACTGAATCCTCAAAAGGAGTTGAATCATCAAAAGAAGAAGAAGAATGCATGGAATAAGATGAAGAGGTATGAGATGTGAAATGTTCATCAAAATTTACTTGTGTTACAAAATGAACATCATGAGTATCTATAGCTAAAATATGATAAGCTCTCATGTCCTTGCAATACCCTATAAAAATCAAAGTTTTTCTCTTCTTATCCAATGCTTTTCTTTTCTTCTTTGGTACAAACACCCAAGTAAGGCTCCAAAAGAATTAAAAAAATGAGACATCATGTTTGGTTTCAGACCAAGCCTCATCTAGAGTCATATGTTCAATTTCTTGATGTGATGTGTGGTTATGAATGTAGGCCACATAATTAACTACTTCTACCTAATACATAGGAGGTAAATTATGTGAATGCATCATGTAGTTAGCCATCTCCTTCATAGTTTAGTTATTTCATTCTGCTAAGCCAATCTATTGTGCAGTATGTGAAATAGAATAATGGTAAACAATAACATGGAATACTAAAAAATTAGAGAACTCTCAATTAAATTACTCCACCCATTACCTATATAAAGCTTCTTAATGCAACTAAAATACTATTTATCAACCAAAGCCTCAAAGACTTTGAAGTGAGAAAATACATCACTCTTGTAATTGAGGAAATACACCCAAGTATGCCTAAAAAAATTATCAATGAAATTAAGTGCATACTTATATCCATTGAAAGAAGGAGCAGGAAAGACCATCAAATCACTGTGCACAAGCTCAAGTGGTGAAGAAGCTCTCGTGGACATAACTTTAGGAAATAGATCTTAGTTTTGTTTCACTAATGTACAATTGGGGTACAATCCATCAAGACATGAAACTATAGGAAGACCTTATACCATATTGTGAGTTCTCAACTCCTTCAAATATTTGTAGTTTAGGTGTCAAAATATCTCATGCCAAAGCCTACCATTAACATCTACATGAGAAACCAAACATGTCCCTAGAGGAGGAGTATCATCAAAACCCTCAAAATAATAGAGTCAAGAACTATGATCAACAACACCCTATGTAATAAGTGTGTATGTATGTAAGAAATCTCAAACATTAACACCCTATGGTGTGAAAGTCATTATCTTTCCCTCATCAAAATGGAAAATATGATAAAATAAAAGTAGATTGGTGGTGATATCTAGAATATATAATGCATCAATGATGTAACCACCATCTATTTGTATGTCACCCTTAACCTTAATATAAATAAATAAAGAATCTCCAACCTCAATGTTGTAAGTATAACTCAAACAAAGTGATACAAAAGAATCCTTGAAATAATTTATATGGTGTTAAGCACTAGAATCTAAAACCCAACCATCTGAATGTATTTAAGGTGATGATCACCAAACTTCAACTGATCAACTATAACCTTCAAACTAACATGTTTATAATTGAGGTTATTCCATACATATATCTATATGAAGATCCATCTCATGTTTCATTGTTTCCATTTCCACTACTATTGTACTTGCTCCTATCAAATCACATGAAGAATAAGTGGAAGCAAAAAGAATGCATGGTCATACCTCCATATGGTCTTTACATACCTTTGATATGTAATTATTTTCATGTTTCAAGGATGAAACATGTCAAGTGGGATGAAATGTAATATACCTATATAGGGATATATATTGTATATTAAGGGTAAAATAGTAGTAAAATGAATAGTAGTGAATAATAATCCCACATGCATATAATGTAAGAGTGGGATAGATTAGAATAGTATAAATCAAGGAGGATAAACCATTGTAATTCATCCAAGCAAAATATAAATCAATCACAAGTTAATACTCTAATAAGGAGGTATCCCCCTTAAAGTGACAAGTGATCGTGGAGTTATTCCTTCCCATTAAAAAGGAATATTGTATTTTGTATGTCAATATTATTAATATTTTAGTTTTATGAGCATAAAGGTTCTTAACACTAAAACATGTGACTATGATCTCCTAACATCATTAAGTTCTTTTTCATGATCATGAGATGGAGAAGGAGTGGAAATATAAATCTTGTGTTTCCTAATGACATCCTCTAGGGCTTGCATTCTCTTGAAACATCTAGACTCTTCATGACCAATCCCCTAATAATAGGATCAAGATAGGTTAAACTTATTCTTGGATTTGGAAGATGATTTGGGTTTATATGTCATGGTGTTGGTCATAGGTGCATTTTGATGTGGAGGAGGAGTGTTTTTCTTATTAATCTTAGTTTTTCCCTTATTCTTAGATGTGATGTAACTAATTATTTTTAGATGTGGAAGATTCAAGGTGAGATAAATTGGATTCATCCCTAGTAAGTCTCTCATAAAACAAATCTAGATATATCATTTGGAATATGGCACCTAAAGCATCCATACTAGAGAAAAAGGAAGAGGCAAAGATTTGGAATGAGCCACTCAACTTAGACAAAATCAAGTACACACACTCTTCATTTTTATTATCTCGTCTAGACTCCCCTTTAGCTATGTCAACAAAGAGTTAAAGTTAGTGAGGTAGTCTAAAATAGAATCAAATTCATTAGGATTGAGTGAAGTAAGCTCCAATTCAAGATGCATGGCTTTAAAGTGATCTACTTTTCCAAACAAACCCTTTAGCTTAGCCCATATTTTGAATGGAGAATCACACCCATCCAAATAAAATAAAAGACTATCACTCACATAACCCTCAATCAAACCCATACATTATTCAAACTTACATTGGTGTTAAATTTTTTCATATTCACATGTAAAATATGGTTGAGTTTCTTTCATCAGGGACCATAATCTTTTACATTTTATAATTGTTTCCATAAGAGGTCTTCATGTATGGTAATTATGTATAGTCAAAGTATCACAATGGTCAATAATATAAGTAGAATCCATGCTAATGAATCACCAAAGAGTAAAAATAATGAATAAAAGTGCACAAAATTAGCACTAAGACAACCCCCCAAAAGATTATATTAAGGACCCCCCCCAATTCGGCACTTTATAAAAGTAGTATATTTTTTATAAATTAATGACATCAATGGATGTATAATAAAAAACCATACACTTTTGAATAAAATAGAACTCAAATCTGAGTTACGGTTCAATAGTTAGAGGCTTTACAAATTCTTATAAAATGGGTCAAAACATTAAAAAAGACACTACAAATAGATTTATGTGACCAAATTAGAAAAGAATGTAGGCATCCAACCACTAATTAGAATTGAAATTAAACCACATATTTATAAAAGTCAATCAAAGTGAAAAAAATCTATTAGGTGACCTCTATGCTTGCATAAGCAATATAAATTTCCACTTTAAGCAAAACATTACAACTTAATAAGTAAAATAATGAATTATTAGTTGTGTTTGAGAAAAGAAAGATGTATTTTATATTTTTGGTCTCTTAGCAAGTGGATAAGGAAGGAAAATAACTCCCAACAATATCTTTGAGTGAAAACCTATGTAGTTTGAACTCTAAAGCTTTGCTAAAGAAGAAGAGACACCACCTCCATGCTCTCAACTCCTCCACTTCCAACACTTATGAAATATATGCTTTAAAAAGTTTCTTCCACTATTGCTTTAATGGATCCTTCTAAAATTAACAAAAAACTAATGTAGAAGATAAGAAAAAAATAGTTTCCAGTGTAGAATACAAGAAAGGAACAATGAGATATCAATCTTTTCAATTTTGGTTGATGCTAAATAGAATACTAGGCATAGATGGTGAAAACATAGGAGAAATTAGAGTTCCAACACTGTAGGGAGAAAAAAATAGACATAATGGATATGCCTCTCTAACGGATAGATAAATCCAATGCAAAATCTTCAAAAAATCTTGGAAAATGACACCAAGTTTTCCTTAACTCTTCTCCTTGCCCTCCAACATAGCTCAAATCATAGAAAATAAGGTGCCTCAAGCTAATATTTTCCAATGTAGAGATGCTTGAATATCTTCTATAGATCCAACACCAAGCTCTCTTATGCCTTTCTAATACCTTAACTCTCCTCAGACCCCCTTTCAATTTAGGTATAAGAATAAAATGCAAGTGTGGTCCCTCTATTTATAACACCTTCCCTCCTACTTCAATGCCTCATTCAATAGATATAAAATAGAAAAGGAGTGAAATCCAATGCATAACTCTGACTTTCTCTCCAGTCTACAAGCACCAATTTGTAGACTAACTTTTCTAAATAAGGTAATATGCCCTCATCTCAATAACTCCATACTAACCATGTAATAATAGATAAAAGATGTCTCAAATCACAATAATATCTAATGGAAATCAATACTCCAATTTCTCTCTCCCATGCTTGCTCTTCACCTTCCCTCTAAGGATAAAAACCATACACTTTCTTTATATGTTCAATAAAAGTGTCAAATCCATAAGAGGGGATAAAATGCTAAGGATATATGACAAGGGAAGAAGCAATAGTGGCAAGGGAAATTTATGAAATAAAATGTAGAAATGTGGATGGATGAAACACCTCAAAGCTATGGTACCATGTTAGGAATGGTTAAGACACATTAAAACCCAAGATTCAAAAGCGTTAACAATAAAAATATCACATAAGGAAGCTATATATAAATAATTACAATGCAAAGAAAGTCAAGTGTTATTCAAAAAATGAGATGCTAGTACAAAGGAAACCCTTGCATAAGTAGGAAAGACACAACAAAGAACTAGCTTAACTAACCAATGTGGAATAAATTCTCACATATGACAAACTCACAAAAGGATTAAATAGTTATCTAATACATTAGAAAACATGAGAAATACATACTCTAATAGATTGAAGCTGAGAAGGTAGGCATAGAGCTTGAGTTTAGAATATGAAGGGAGCTCGATGCAGAGCTCACGAAAACCTGAATATCACATAAATGATCTCAAAAGTTGGATGTGGGGTGGGGTCATGTTGTGGATTTCAACCAAATCCAATGGATTCATGAACCTTTATTACCATGTAATGTAACCATTCAACTTTATGAATGTAACTCTTCACTTTAGAGATCTAAAAAATAACTTCAAAAACTATTAAATCCAATCTTTAATTGGTTTATAAATGCTCAAATCTTGATATGTGGAGTTGTGTCTAGTAGAGACTGTGATTTCACTTTGAAAAGTGTTTTTTCCTTCATTGATTTTTATTGTTGTATAAATATACACAAACACCTATTTTGTTTTATATTTTTCTCCCAAATAAAAAGTGGATTGGGATAAAATGTTCAAAAGTTGTTAAAAAACCATACATGTTCAAACCATTTAAATTTTACATAAAATTATATCATAAAAATAGAATTATGACTTATTTTTAGATGAGTTTAGTAAAAAAAATTATTGATTTATCTATGAAAACACAAAATACTCTAAAAATGATTGAAAAAAGAGGCCTTGGTCACAGTCGATCCAACTATTTTTGGATGTTCTAAATTTAACTATGAGGTCAAATTTTCTCCAAAAGGATTTAGTAAAAAAATAATGGCCCTCAAAGTGGTTATTTAAACACACTTAAATTAGGATAAACATACCTAAAACTAAGAATAAACACAATGGAAAAAATGGAGTGAGTTACTTAAAAAAGAGCCATTAGAATGAATGAATAAGATGTAGATTTATAGCTCATTCTAAGCAGTTTCACATGTGGTCCACACTATTTGAATGTTGACAAAGTGAAATAATGGTGAATGAATAAATCAATGATGTTCAAAAGTGGTCTATACTTGCTAGTCATTGTGTTGATTTGGAAATAAACTATGAGTGAAAGATATAAACAATAAGAAGAGAGACCTCTAATTAAACCCACTCTAATATCAGATGTGGGCTTTACCTTGTATCTTAGTTAATTTGAAGATTAGGTGTGAAAATGCACAACACTTTCTAGTCAACCATCCAACTTAGTTTATTCAATATCAAAGTGGTTACATTTATAAACAAGAATCTCCGACAATCAAGGAGATTATTATTATATCATATATCTAGTATCTCTCTCTAACCTACTCCCTAAATCTTCACACTCTTATCCCATTTTATTTCTCTCATAATATCTCTACATACACCTATTATCATGTGAATATTACTCATGTAATATCACTTACATTATTCTTCTCCACTTATTAATTTCACACACTCACTAATTAACTAAAAATATAATGTGGATTACACCCCTGTGAGGACTAATTCCTAGCAAACTATCCATATATGTTAGTATTGTATCATACTAATTGCATATCCATGTATCATTGTGCAATAAATGAGTAACTAACAAGGCATGTGTAATAAATGTATGTAGCTCAATATAGTAAAATGCCATATAAAGATATAACCTATGGAAGTATGTTGTAACAACCTTGTTGGGTTAGACATAGAATTACAATTTTTTTTAATTAAACATTTATTAAAACACATTACACATTACATATTACACCATAGATCTTAAGTACACACATTAAAGTAAAAATAGTAAGTACACACATTACATCTTACACCACAAATCTCTAATGTCATGAGGATGCTACATAAAATGAATATAGAAAGTAATACAACAACTCAACCATGGCTAATGAAACTCTGCAATCTCTAATGCCAATATACAATAATAAGTAATTATAATTATTCATGACAATACTCAATAATAATATTTAATCTTATACAATGTACATAATTTAGATACTTGGCTCCTTAGAGCATGAGTTCCCCAGACTCTCTAGTATCTATGGTAATCTCAAGTGTCATCTCAATAGTAGTACTAATATGGGGAGGGAGAACATCATATGAGTGCTTTACCACACCAACCACATACCAATGATCCCCTATACTAAATATATTAAGAAATGGCCCTCCCTTCATGGATGAGTAGATAATGATGATGCAAAAATCTAGAGAGACTAACAAGTACCCGTGTGTTATATGATTCTAAACTAAAAATGAAGTGTATCATAGAATTATGTTATATTGTAAGATATTACACTAAGATGTAAACCATATGTATGAAATAATAATGTCTCACTAAACATACTTTGGTTTAAATATTTACAAATAATAAATGATAATGATCTAGACCAATTAATTTTATACACGCCACTTGATCAGATTGCCTTCATCTAACATCACAATGCTAGTAAGCTAGTGAAGTTCATCTCACTCCTTACTCCACATTAGCAATGCCAATTGGTCAAATACAATTCAACCACAAGATTCATCAACTTACACCCTACTAGCAAATACATCACATGACATACTATACATAGGAGTAATAATAGCATATATTAAGTATGTCTAACATATGCATGAATCTTACATTATATTCTATCCCATACTAGAAATAATAATTGAAAATATGCCACCCGAGTAAACATATAATTTAACTATATAATTCAACAATAAAATTGATTTTTAATTATCTACACCCTATGGCATCCCATACTACTACAGTCCAGTGTTCTGAGACTTAACTACTATATTTCCACAAGTAATCACATGAATTAGTCTCAAATACATAGAAACACAAGCTCTACACAAGTAACTCTATATATAATAAGTAAGTCATCATTCCATGAAATATAATAACATACCAATACAATATTATCTAAACTCCCAAGTTTGCATGCTCACTATACAAGTATTTCCAACTATAATAAAAAACACTATCCATAGCAATAACCATAGGTATACATTAAAATAGTCAAATGTAAATTTGATTTTGGGTACAATCACTACAGTAAGTACCACCTAGGTATAACACAATTTTCCACTGTAGTACCCTATGATATCCCATATTATCATAGGTTCTTAACCACATAATAACATATAAGCCAAACTTATGATTTTCAAGACTCAACTGACTCATGCAAATAATAACAAGTATGCAATAACAATTATACCACTCGGGTATACTGCATACCAACAATATGCATCACAATGCACCATTATATATTAAGAATAAAAAAACATTTATAATAACACACTTATAGTATGTAATACACACAAGTATCCCCTACTGAATACATATAAAAACAATCATTCATATTATTATTAGTGATTAAAATAAACCTATTATCCTATTTACTCATTTGATTTTAGGAGACTAATCCAAGGGTTATAGCTTCTTGGTTCTTAGGTAATCTAATGAGTTAATCCAATCATCTAAAGATTTATCAATAAAATCTCCACAAACAAGCACTTACACATTCTAATGTGTTCCACATGAAGGTATTCTAATGCTATGACATTTCTAAAACACATTTTAGTGTTATAATTGTAACTATTAGGCATATTAATTCAATCATGAAGTGGTTTTAAATACAGAGATCACACTATTTACAATAATAACCTAGAACATTATTTTTCCAAAAAACACAAAATATCTAGTTTTTATATTGGGGGGTTAATAAGTAATCATTTTCTAATCAACTTAATCATTCCTTTCAATTACCGACTAATGTTTCACCCAATAATAATAGCTAAATGAATCTGCCCCAAGTTTTTAATTTCATAAATAGTCATAACCAAATACATTGTCAAACTCCTTTTAATGGTTTTATATATAATAAAAGATCTAAAAGTTCATCAAAGTTTAACTCACAATAGAGAGTAGCTATGTTCCACTATCCTATGTTTGACAATAAATATTTAATTGTTTAAGTTCTAGGAATCATAATATTCCATAATTATTTTATATCATAAGTGATATATATAGTCTAGTTTTATATATATATGATACTAAGAAAATACATATATATCCTAACAGAATATATATCTAAACATTTGAACCATGTTTTGATCTAGGTTAATGACCAAACTCAATGGAAAAATAATTCTCAAATACAGATGAATATATACTAAGGTAAAAACTTTTGGCAGATATATCATAATGAGCTATTGGTAACCTAACCCATGTTACCACATATATTAATAACTTGGTTAATATATATTCACCTTTATGCTCATTATCTATCGCCATAGATTAGTTTTTATATGTAATCCATTTTTGATACTATGTATAATATTAAATATTCAATTTTATATTGTAATATTGCACAACCAAATTCTAACCAAAGTATTGAATATCTGAGACCCCCAAGTAGATTGATTGATTTATTTTACTCAAATTTTTATTAAATAGTTCATTGGTATATTACGAAAATATACTATTATTGGTGTTACATTCCCTCACCAAATCGCTAAAGATCGGTATTTAAATCTTTATACGTGGAATGCCTAGATTCATTTTGAGTTCATGCCAATACTTATGCCAATGGTATGAATTTTATAATGTTGAGGGTCAAACATTATATTAATACCAATATTTTATCATCCACTTCCAAAATAGATGGCACTACATGTTTTGGCACTATAGCTTTATTTTTCATTATAAATAACCAACTAAATGTGGATCTCCCTCTACCCTTCACATCCATTCACAACAAGGTAAAATCAAATATACACTGGCTAATGCATAAATAAGCTCATGATGGAATCGAAGAAAGTCGCTTTCACCATATAATTGTTAAATGCAAGAAATAAATGTGAATCAACTCACACTCCTAGAAAAGAACATGACCTCAGTACATATACATTATATAAATGTCCTATCCAAACAAGGAGATAAATGAATATTTCTAATCTATTGAAAGTATAGAGGCACATTTTAAGTTTATTGAAATCCTTGACTGAAACAAATCATGGTTCTGTTTGATTTGAAATAGTTGACATAAAAGGAATGGTGGCAGTGTTGCTCTTGGGCTGAGAT
Organism: Torreya grandis; assembly: GCA_037957365.1. Lineage (NCBI taxonomy): Eukaryota > Viridiplantae > Streptophyta > Pinopsida > Cupressales > Taxaceae > Torreya > Torreya grandis. The sequence goes on from JARHVA010005860.1 coordinate 965,745, forward strand.
AAAGAAAATTTATAGTGATCCAACATAAATATAACAACTCACCAGTATAATCACATATACAACAATTTACCTATCCAAACATAGATGCAATAATTTACCTGACATTATAATTTATACTACTGACTACCTGGAAATGCTTGGTATGATGACTCCAGCCAATAAATTTATTTTGTACTCACTAAGAAAGGTACAATAATTTTTATATGTAAATACTGGGTATAAAATACATTATTTATTATTAATATATAATCACAATAAATTGATAGTAAAATAAATCAATCAAAAATATATAAACTCAAATTTCAATGCTATAAATTGTATAAACTCAGCCCATTGAAATATATAATCAAGCTATATTTATATATATTCATTCAAGATATCAACTATGTTTTAAATATATATGAATATAAAATTCGATCTGATAGCTCAATAATAATAACTCAGATATTTATACATATATATAATAATGTGTATATATAATTTTGAACAACATATGGTTTTAGCTATATATATATAATATCCAAAATTTGTAGTCTAAAATATCAACTATTGCTTTGACAGTTTGGATGTATATATATATTCATTCGTATGATTTTATACATAATAGATATATATACATTTAGCTCAAATCCATTTCTATTATTACGATCTATGCAGTAGATCTGTGCCATTAAATTTTTTTATATCCATAGTTTGTAAAACAAGAACAAAATTTCCACTTACACAAGGTTAACAATGAGGCCTACCTCTCAAGGCTCCACTTGAAGTCTCAGAAGCTTTCAACACAACACCCTTCACTTTCCTCTTTCTTTTTCCTGACCTTCTCCTCTCTTAGGCATAAGATAGACACTTTCCCAACTTTCTCTTTTTTATAAAAACAAGAATCGGCGTAGCTTGTACTTTTCTAGATTTTTTTGTTTTTATTCTTTTTTGTTATTTTAATACATTTACTTTTTTTCTATATTATTATTTATGATTTATTATTTTTAAAATGGCCTCTTTATTTTATTTTTAGTTTTTAAACTTGATTTATTCCCTCTTACAATATTTTACACATTCAAATTTTCTAATTATTTAATAATAAATAATTATTTAGTCCAAATGATTCCCAATAACTTTTTAGTAATAATTATCCCCTTATCCTGTCAATGTATTCAACTGCCAAAGTCCTATTGCTATTTTTTATTTTAAAACTAATATTTTTACTATCATAAAGATAACAGAATATTATTACTATGACAAGTTGATTAGCCTACATACAGTAGCTCCACATGATGAACATAATGACACATCATAATGTTCATAATGCAACACATGCACACATATGATATTATATAGTTTAAGTATAGATATGGACTAACATTCACACATAAATAATCACTTCAATGTAGATAACATAAGGACGATGTTAATACTAACCATGTAGTTTATGCATCTAACATGAATTACTTATGTAGTGTGTATACGGTTTTTCCAGTTATCTATAGACCTTAAACATCTCCATCTACACTACCCTCTCTGATGATGTTCTCCCTTTGGCATGATTGAGAGATGGATTCTCTTGAATTCATCTCACAACAAAATAGATAGTTAGATCAAATCTCATGATAAACATAAAGTAATAATATAACTAAAATAACACATTAATATGCTTAAAATGTAAACATATACATTAATCAATACATAGTAGGCAATCATGTATCATGATCTAACTAAATAATATTTTATTATCCTAAAATAACATAAATTTCAAGATTAATCAAAAATATAACCAAATCTGAATTTGTTAGTTATAGATATCCATGAATATTTTATTAAGTTTGCTTGGCCAGGAATTAAGATATAACATCCTTCCCCCCTAAAGTGAGTCATCATCCCTGATGACTCTTATTCAAACATATTTTATGAATTAAAACAATAACATTTTATTTTATGCAAACAAGGTTTGAGAATATTACTTACTCTAACTGATTCTATCATGACCACCTCAATGTCCAAAATTGTCAAGACAAGTCTATCTTCTATAGAACTGACCACTTCTATTACCTTGAAGGGTCCCACATATCTTAGTGAAAGCTTACTGACTTCTCAAAACACATAAGATCATCATTCAATACAAATTAAATGACTAAGGAGAGTTGCACAAAAATATTCCAGCCTTCGACACATCTCTATATCCTAGAGAGTGTATTTTTCATCCCAGAGAAAAGTGATTAGTGAGTCTGACAAGAATAATGTGTATATATTAATACTATCTCTACTCCACATATCTTTGAATAAGTATAACATTTCAATATTGTCACTACTTCATGGAGCTCCTGATAAGTATGATGATGAATAGGAATGGTAAATGTAAAGTATAGAAAATCATGGAATACTCATCCATATGGAATCTCTATCCATTATATGCATGTGCATGACCATATGACTGAATTTATAAGTTTCACCTATCAAATCCTAGATTCGACAAGTCCATCTATCGATCCAACTTAGTATCAATAATTTGAGTTATTATGAGGCTAATTTGGATACCATCCTATCACTTGGAACTCATGTTCCCAATTCACCAGTCTTATTTTAGGTCTCCATGACCTAATGATCGCTAAAAGATGCACAATGTTTCAAAGAATCACAATTTTATGCTATCATATCATATAAAGCACTGTTGTATGCTAAGTGATTCTACATGTATCTTTAGACATATAAATGAAATCATACAATCAATTTGTAATTGTATTAAAATACTACTAGTTAAACATACTAATGTCATATTTCATAGCTTAACTTATTCTATTATACTTATGAATAAGAGGAAATAATGTTATGTTAACATGATATCAAGAATCACACCATTCTTTTAAACTTATAAGGAAATAAACAAAACTATATTTCCTTGCTTGCTCAACTAGTGCACAACAGGTTAAAATTTTATATAAGATTATTATAATTATTATGTTATTATATAAGGTATGAAACATCTTGTCAATCTAGGGGTTGGAAATATATATATATATATATATATATATATATATATATATATATATATATATATATATATATATATATATATATATCAAAGTTTGCCACCTCACATGGTCTAAAATCATAATTTAAAATAAATTAGTGACTCAAAAGAGTCTCAAGTGAAAATTATAGAGCTATCATCTCAAAAATTTCTACATACATTCACTGAATAAAGGAAAAACACCACAACTCAATGTTGCCAAAAACTACCTACTTATCTAATCTTGTAAGTATGTTATCCCAAGCTACTGTCATAACTAGGAGAGATATATGCCATCATAAAGATGTGTTTATCCATCCAATATTAAAACTTTTCTCTCACCAAGATTATAAAAAATTCTCCCATAATGTACAAGGGAGTACAATCAAACAACATTCAGAAATAATTCTCATTTAATAGAAGACTAGATCAACATCAAGCATAAAAGACTCCTTCCAGCAACATAAAAAAAATGTTGAAAGATAATAAGATAATATTGACTCATCTCTAAGCCAAATAAGAGTGATGACACCACATATATTAAGAGTGAAAATTCCATAAGCAAACTCCTAACATAAAGGAATTATCAAGCAATAAATCAACACTCTACTAAAAAGATTTCCACTGTCATACGTGGTACTAAAAGAGAAATGGCCTTATATGATTTTACACTCCTAGGTTTATTAAATAAAAGACACAAAAATGAAAGCACATAAATTTAGGAGAAGCATTCAAAGCTTATTAAATGCTTTTAAAAATCAATGACAAAGATGACTAGATAATCAAGAAGGATGTAGTCATACTCGAGGTGGTCGATTTAAGTGATCAAACTATGGTAAAAAGCATTTATCCATAACTCATAAAATATGTTATACACCCACATAAACAAGCCTCAAATGTAACCATCATCTATGGAATATTCAATAACTGATCTCCTAAATAACTCAAAGGGATGTGAGTGCTCTTAAGGCTTACACACAAGAATGTCCCACCCACTTTGCAAAAGTTACAAAACTTCAATCATCATGCAACATGGTTTCACATTGAGACATCACAATTCCAAATTATAGTGAAATACTTCATGACACTAGGTTCACAATGATGAACAAAAGACATGAAAATGTTAATGGGCTCATTAGGTCATAGAGTCTGAGCCATAGCTCTAATACCACATATACCAACCCCACTAGGTTAGACAAAGAATTACACAATTTATTTTTTTTAATTAAATATATATACCATAAATAGATTA